>JASXSY010000820.1:0-369392 GCA_034509805.1 Sipha maydis | reverse complement strand
GCTATAAATTCATTCTATCGCTGTCGTTAACACAAGTACCTAGCTTGTGAAAGAATGTTTTCGAAGTTGAAATATATTCTCAATAGATTAAGGAGTTCATTAAGCCAAGATCATTTAGAATAATTTATGCCTACGTCAGCTAAATTTGATATTTTGATGGCGTTAAATAATGAAATCATAACCGACACAATTTCGCAAAAGAGCTCAAACCTTAAAAAAATGACTTAATATGTATTCTGGAGTCTAAACATATTACATATGTATTTTAATTTTCAAATAAAAATGATAACATTTTTTTGTACTAACCAATTTTTAATTTTTTTAGTTTTTCATAGTAATATTCAGTATTCAAATTCTCAAAATAATATACAATCATTTTATATGAAAATATGTTCTCTTAGGGTTGTTTTTATAGGTATACCTGGGCCGAATTTTTATTTTCCCGGTAGAAATTTTTAGCCCAGTCCGGCCCTGTATGTATTACCATTGATTATATATACTAGTATATATATATATATATATATATATATAATCAATGGTATTACGTATTATTGCCCTGCGGTCGCGATACGATACTCCGACCAATACTGTTTAATCGTGCACGCGAGTTGTACTGTTAAATTTTTGCAATAATTAATCGACTCGACTTGTATACATATATATATGTAACGGTATTCGATGGAAATAAAACAATAAACTTTTATCGAGCGAATCGGAAATAATATTTGCGTGGCTAGTAGGCGTTTCGATGACTTAAAGTTTTCTAGAAATATATTTTTTATTCGCAAAGACGAAATTTCCGAGGGGCTCGCATAGCAATTTTAAATTATATTCACATTGCATATTATTATTATTATTATTATGGTACATCAGCGTGAAAAAATATTATTGAATATACGAATATATAAGTAAAAGAAAAAAAGTTATATATTTCTCTTTTGAACAGCAATAACTTTCTTTTCTTTTTTTTTTTTATCAAACTTTACTTTTTTTTCTCTTTCTTTCTTAATCTACGAGAATATAATTTATTTATCTTGATTATAGGTATTTTGTAAAAAATAGCTTATATAAGTCACTGTTATAATAATACTTATGCGTATACCAAGTTGGTTATTAGTAATAACTTATTACCAACCGTACAGTATATTATATTTGTCGAAGGTTCGGTGTGAACTTATACTCTTGACGGTGTACATGATATTCCTACTCGGATATAATTATTTGCTGTTCGGTAATTATTCACAAAATATTTAATCAAATAAGAAGTGGAGGTACGCATATACATTTACACGTAGTACGAAGTGTATCAACATGTACATCTATGTGTATACGCACAATTGCATTAGTCATTGTTCGCGCATCAACGGCTTAGCGTTCGTTGTACAATACAAATATGATTTACTGTACCGGCAAAGATAGAAACCGACTTGCCCTGTACGGGCCCGACTGAAAAGATACGAGTATTCGTCCTAGACACACAATACCGATATTCTACTGCGTATTATAACGTGCGATATGGTACACCACGTTTGATTTAATATTCACGAACCCGTCAGTATAGTTATAATGTTTCACGGTAAAAAAAAAAATAAATAAAAAGGGTCGAGAGACGGAATGAGATACGCTGCAGAAGTCGGATGAGATACAGGTACGGGTGGCCGATATTGGTGAATGGTTCTTACACGTATGGAATCAATATGTACCTTGTAATATAACCATGGTCGCGAACAATTATTCTGATCGAAGAAAAAAAACTGTTTACAAGTATCTTCTAACCATTGAACGTTATGATAATTTTGAACGAAAAAATAATACTTACCATTTTTTTTTTTTTTTCTAAATGCACACGATGTGTAGTGATTGTTAAGATTGTTAAGAATTGTTAATGTCTTAACTCTACATAACGCCGCCACTGTATAACAGTTTCAAATTACGATACCCCCACATAACCGAAGACTATAATATATTAAATTTATACACGCATATATATATATATATATATATATATATACTTGGAAAGTATTCGGAAACGTGCGGCGAGTATATGGTAATCGTTTTTATCGCATACGTATAGTGTATACGAGTCAAAAAGCTTATCGATTTAAGTGGGAAAAATTATTCCGGTGTCGGATATAGGGAAAGGTGTACCTATTCATTATTCTGCCAATTTCGAATTTGACTTGCAAAAATACCCCGTAAACAACCGTTTACCATGTAAATTTATCGAGTAGGTCTAGTAGCCGTATGTATACATTCATGTGTACATGTGACGGAATTTCCGCGCACAGTAGTTATCCGGACGTATGATTTGAGAAATAGGCATTCGGGCTAACTTCGAATGAGATTTTATTTACGTTTCCGTTGTGTAGCCCCGTGCGGGTTAGCTTCGACCCAAATAAAACATCGCGTTTTGAATACGTATGCACTAGTGTATCCACGGCTGCGCAAATAGGATGCATCGGACCCTGAAACGAGACCAGTGTTTTTCGTGTATACTTGTGTGTGTGCGTGCGTGTACGATATGCTTGCGCGCGTGCGTCTACGTCTCAGAAAAACCTAATACAAAAATTATAATACTCGCATACTTATGGATGGCGCATTGGCCATGTTATGCGTGCGCACGCCTAGAAACACAAACCGTCCGCCGTCCGTCGGTTCAAATCTCGGTATAATAAAATAAGAACGTTGACTGCAGATTTCAAACGATCGCACACCGTAAACGTCGAGGTCTAAACAATATTCATTCAATAAGTGTTCGGAATAAAAACCATGCGTATTGGATATTAAAACAATTGTATTTGTAATGTATGCGTTTCGAAATGATTGGCAGCCACCGCGGGTAGATATGAACACGTTACATTTATTAAAGATTCAACATTTTAAACGACACACTGAGAAACTAACCATCACCTTTAAACCTTACGAAAATTAGATAGTTACGGTGCAGTCAAAGATATATTCGGGAATATTTTTATTTCACAGGACCCATTCGGCTACCGTTTAACGAAAATGAAAATACCCGGACGGCTCCGGTTTTCTATAACACAAATTCCTTCCCACTTTATACACACTTAAAACTGCCTGGAAGAAGGTGTGGTTAAAAATGTGTTGGTATTTTTTTCAAGGTCATATTCAAAGTAAATTATAAAAATTATATAAAAAATCATTTGTTTGATATTGCGAATTAAATTTTATTAAAATAATATTCAATTTTAACGTTAGAAATAAAATAAAATGTGAGAAAAATATGTATACAAGTTATATGAACAACATAATTTTTATCGACCGTAATGTAGATCTATATGTACTTATTTAAAGCATTTATTATTATTAATATTACTTATTATCCGTCAACAGAACACATGGTAGCGAATTGACACTGTTGATTAGATATTGGTTATCATACGAGTCATATAGAAACGACATAACACAAATCGGCTTTAGATTTAGAATGTAGATATCTAACGTATTTAATTTTTTTGTCGACTACCTGAGCCGTTTAGGAATTTACCTATTCGTAAAACCTTTTTCGACGGCAGCCGCTTGGAAACAAGCAAACAATGGAGGGGAACCGTTTGGGATGAACTGATTTCATAAAGTAGGTAATGTAAATATAAACTATTATAATAACCTTTGTATGCATAAAATATACTGCTTTAATACTATATACTTCGGTAGATTTCAATAAGAGGTGTATAAAAAAAAAAACTATTAATTTTCAGTTCATTTAAATATACAGTAAAACCTCGCTTAGACGAAAACCTCGGTATTACCGAAAAAAAGTTTGGTCCCGTTTCAAATAACAAATAGTTATATCCCGCCAAGACGGAAATCTCACCAAGCCAGAAACGGACACGTTTTTGTAATAAAAGTTGATGAAAACCCTCGCCAAGACGGAAATATAACATGATTTTCGTATAAGTTTATTTTAGTATTATTGATACCCATAGATAATCGATATATTTTTACTATGACATTACATTATTATGGTGATACAAATACAAATAAAATATAATAATTATTAATCTATACTGACTAAAAATAAGTATGTAATCTTCAATTTAATTCAATTTTATTTTTTAAACCCCGTTAAGACGGAAACCCCGTTAACACGAAAAAATTGCATGGTCCCAAGCGATTCTGTATTATTGAGGTTTTACTGTATATTGTTAGTTATGATTTTGTCACTTAAATAAAATCAATGAGTACATTAAACGACCTGATGTGGTATGGAAATTAGACGTTTTAGCATACTTCTACTATTTCACTGCGCTACCGATACAGATTGAAATAAAGTGTTACGATGTTAATACGAGTGCATAGTTAATAAGAACGAAGGAGGGGAAAGGGTCTTGATGATAAAATATATTTTCCGCGCTAAATTTGTATTTAATGACAATAATTTGCTAAAAACCGTAAATACTAAAAAATTATTTTACGATTATAAAACTACTTTATATTATCTTGTACTTGGTTTTTATTCTTTTTGTACTGTCTCTTTTACTTTTACTAAATTGTATTCTTTATCGACTATCATTATAACGTTGTAAAGATTACGTTTGAGATTAAATTTATATTATAATTAGTGAATATCCACAAATAAATAGAAATAGAAATTTATACAGCATCATTTAAAGCGAATATAATACGTCATAATACGAATCGTTATGATTCAAATCGTGTTAGTTTAGACGCGTACAGGTCCTATACTAGGGATGACGAATCCGAGGCTCACGTGACCGAGATGGCATACATAAATATGATATCGAATAAAATATTTATTTTATATTATATTTATATATCATTAATAATAAATTACAGCACAAAATGTTAGTGTCTTTATACTATAGTTGACGACTTTCGGAAAATTAAATATTAGATTCGTTAAGAACATAGACATAATATTAAACGTAACATGATGCAATGTAACAACATTAAAGATTTTGTATATTTTATCTTAGACTTATTCCTTTGAATCATTATTTTCAAATATTCATTTGATAAAATCTGAATTAATAAACCGACGTACCGATGAATGCAATGCCACTCGTACTTTATTTATAATTAATAATTATAAGCAATATTTCAGGAAATCATATATACATAAATTGGCAATTCAACAAAAGAAAACACATTAAGATGATGTATAATTGCAAAAGTAATGTAATTATATATTTATTTAAATATTACATTTTTAACTTTAATAATTTAATAATAAATGTTTGCTTATAATATATAATATCACCATTGAAAAAAGGTAATTTTTTTCACGTCACAATAATTTGCAACCCCTATCCTATACAATATAGATTTTACTAAAAATTACAGGCGCATATGTACGTAAAAATTAATTTTTTTTTTTAACTATGGACGAAATTGTATTTCATCACTTGGTAAAACTTGCTAAGGACGATCTTCCACTGACCACCACACAAGAATTCTAGAAATCGAAATGAATCTTTTAAAAACATTTACGATTTCCATTCATCAATTTGTGGAACTCAGTAGAATTTATAAATTCCAAAACAGTTTGACGTTACTATGGATTTATTTTTTTGCGCACCTTTCATCGTCGTGTACCAACTTATTTAAACAGCACGCAGTTCATCTGAAATCGAAATTCCGTCTAAGGTTTGATTCCAACCGCGTAACTAGTGTTAACCATCAGTGGGTTAGCCTCAAACACTACTTCAACACATTCATGCATAAGTGAACATTCCAACCGTGTACTTGTGTGCCTAGTATGATATCGATCTTCTGAATTTGTCCTCCACCCTCGTATCCATTTGGGCAGCTACAGATATCCATATAGTTATTGTTTTTGTCGTATGACGCATTCGGTCCGAGTCCGGAAAAGGCCTTTTCTTTAATTCTAGTTAATTTTAAGTCATTTTTTAAAACATCCTTGCTGTAATAATAACATTTACAATTATTAACCTTGTTGCGTAAAAAACTAATAATTTCAGTGGCAAGAACTGAACCTGTCTACGTACATAATTTTATTTATTTGACAAAATTAACGAAACTGATTTGCCAAAAATTATTCAGAGACTCCTAACACAGGGTTTACTTCTAATACGTTCGCCTGTACGCTGCACATGTATACAGTGCTGTAGTCCTAAAAAAAGCAGAGGGTATACTATGAGTTATAATATTAAATATATATAAATTATGTTTTATACAAATTGTCTAACTTAACATTCTTAGTTTTTCTATCAAAAATTTTTATAATAATCTAATGACTTTTATCTTTATATTATTTGTTAATTTCACTACAACAGAGAGTTTACGACTTTAATCAGAAGGTATACGGAGTTTATTATAAATAACCAGAAAGTATACGGCGTATACTACCGTATACCCTCCACTACAGCACTGCATGTATATGCTGAGTTAGCACCATTTTGCGGCATGTACAGGGGCGCGTAACATCGACACAACTTAGCTAATATGAAAAGTCATAAAATTTTTTTTCTTAAACTAAATAAAAATTATTCTATTCTAAGCGAAATTTTGTTGATGTGATATAATGATATAATATAACTAGATATTACGTCTGTAGCTTATACATTTTAGTTTTCTTGATCAAAATCGAACGACTATAAATATGAATAGATACTTTGAAAAATTGAGATATGTGTTGTTAACGATTATGTATATAAGAACAAAACAGTGATAATATTGGCTTTGGTAAAATACAAAAACAAAAATAGATTACAATTTTTAGTAGAGTTCTAGCTTAGTGATAAAAATATATTTTAGTAAATAGTTATTGGAGCCCACTCCAATTTTATGCTGATTAGGGGCCATTGTAATTTTTTGCCGAAGTCCCGATCATGAACCAGACCGAAACTGCTGTCGTGTTCGAAAAGTAAAAACTGGCATACTCGACGCTTGAAAATCGACGTCAAAAAGACATATCTGATACTATCCACGGTCACTGATCGTGTACTTAAGACATTTTTACGTTGATCGATTTAGTTCACCGTTGATAATATGCATGGTATCTAAGAACGTAGCAGTAGCTAACTTGCAGTGTTAATATAATCATGTACACACACGATGCATACACGGATACAGTTAATGTTACAGTAACTGTATAATAAAATATGGATTAGGAAAGTTGACGCTCCGCTGCAAAATTACAGACGCTTATTAATTTCAATGCTAATATGGCTGAGAAACTGTATAATTAGCCATATTAGCATTGAAATTAATAAGCGTCTGTAATATTGCAGCGGAGCGTCAACTTTCCTAATCCATATTTGGAGAGAAAAAAACATAAAACTTTGGACTGTCGATTTATTTAAAATTATATTTTTACGACATCAATTTCTGGTGTAATTACTCCGTTGGCGCTATGCCGCGTTGTGGGTAAGGCTTTCGCGGAGGTAACACAATCAAAAAGACGAACCGTGCGTAGTAATACCTCATGCTTTTAACTACGGAATAAAAATGTATAAAAACAAAAAAATAATTAAACGTTTTTCATAATCTTAATTTTCAATTTTTTCTTTTTATTTAAATGTTTTATAGTATAGTTTTTTTCGGTGTTCAATATTGTCTAGCCATAAATTGTTCAATAACATTTATTATAGACTATATTTTAATTTGAATCCTAGTGCATAGACATGAAATATAATGAAAGTTACACTTTATATTGCTACATCAAAAGGCAAAAGGAAAGTCATTGAGTTGGCATCTATAATAAGTTACCTTTGATTTCTTCTACTAAGTTTAGTTTTTAATACATAAATTATTTTAAGTAAATTCTACCTTTACAACATTTAATATGCATCATCGGAATTCGATAAGAACATTAATGTGCCTCATTGTGACAAAGAACTAGGAAATATACATTTTGATATCGTAAAGAATACTGCGTCCGTAGGAATATATTATCGTCTTGCAGTTAACCATGCAATCATGTTGGCGTTAAACAAATTCGGGATGGTGTGGAGGGTGAGCACATGTTATTCAACTGTGGTGAGATCTGATATAGCTATAAGCACATATGATTTCATTGGCCGTAACCAATCTGTGAGCAACACAGAAGTGACTAGCTCTTCGGTTAAGCTGACTGAAAAACAATTATAATTTTGGTGCGTGTTTAGTTTGTCGACCGTGCGCAATAACACGCACAATTATAGGAGTCTTACGAACATTGAAACGTCAAAAATCTCATCGGGCTCGAACGACATCCGATTGACATCGATATACCTGCACCGCAGATCGTGACGATAATGCGCGCTTACGTGACGGGTACATGCTTCCCCGCTCGGCTTTATACATATTTATCAGAAGTCGCCAGGTGAATGCAACCTCAGATTATCGTCCCGTCTAGCCCAGATTATACGTCATTGTACGAAACGTATGCGTGCACACCATTATACACGATAAACAAATATACTCAGATATATACACATACGCCGGATTGCGTTTTACCCCTTTCAGTTATCGTAACAATACTAATGTTGATGATGATGTCTCTCCGAGTAGTCGTCTCCTGTTTAATTTTTTTTTCTCGTTCCCGCGACCAAGTGATAAATGTGTTTGCGGACCGAAAACAACGATCTTCGTAGCAGTTATACGGTGCGCGCTATTGTACTTCTCCAAACGCGTCATTAAACTACTTTCAAACTTCCGTCCACGCGTGTAACAGTTTATAATGCGCGTTCGCGGTTTAATTTGGCCAAGCACACGATCTTACGCGTTCGTCGAAGACTCAGACTTGGACAGCCCCACGACGTAATCGTTCGAAGAAATGTTTGCATAGTCAGGACCGGCTTTAGGTTTACGCCCTAGCCAATTTTAATTTACGCTGCCCTATTCACAAGTTAATATTTTGGAGAGGATGTAGTAATACGAAACAATAACATTGGTGTTTTTAACGACAAGCCCGTATTCTTATTTGAAAAAAAAAAACGTTTTGATCGACTTCACCTTTTTTAACAAAATGTATAAATTTTGGGTATTAAATAAACGTTCTGGAATAGTACAAGTCACATTTATAACCGACGCCAATACATCCATTATCGTTATCATACATAGACAATAAGAATTTAATTGTACATTGAACATTTTGGGCGAGCTTTTTCTCGCGCAAAATCAGACAATACATTTTCGAATTCAAGACTTTACGTCACTTATTTTTCATTGGAAACTGTAGCAAGATCACTTAACTTTTCTTGGCACGTAGAACCGTTGTTTATAATTTTCGATTTGGGAAAGCTTCGTTCACCCGATGTGACCGGTACACAGGCGGCATTGTCAAAACGATTCGGAGTGCTAGGCCACGTACGGAATTATTATTATTTACAACGAGCCGTAACACTTCCAACGGGAATATGAACGGAACAAATCGATTTGGTTCGTTGGAAATTTGCCGCCCTCCTAGGCGGCAGCCTGTTCTGCTACCGCGTTACAGAGCCGGACCTGTGCGTAGCGCAACAAACCGACAAATCGTTTTGGCACGGAGATCAGGACCGGTCGCGTTAATGTTTACGGTATTATCTTAGCGTTACAGAAAAAAAAAAAAAAAAAAAACAAGAAAAGTAGAACAACGCAAACGGGACCGCGTCGAAACCATCGTACGAACCGTGGTGTCTCGGGGCGATAAGGACTCCTGGTGAAAATAATACGGTGTGTTTGCGGTAACAGAGCGGTCCGTGAACGAGGACGCGCAGGAACGGGTCGCCGCTGAAGGTACCGGTGCCGCCGCCATCATTGTGACGGAGACGGACGAGACGGACACGATTTCGGCGCCGGCGGTCGTCACTGTCACCAAGCCCGTCGTTGCACCGGACCGTCGTGTACCGGACGCCGCCGATACTGCAGCGATCGACGCGCGGCGGGTCTCTCCAGGAGCGGTGCCGCGCCGTCGCCTCCGCAGGGGAGCACACAATGACATTTTTTTTTTTAAAATTTTTTTCTTTTTTTTTCTGATACGCGTTCTTACGATGTTATAAATCGCGTTACGATTGTTTCAACACGAGAAACCGACCAGACGTGTTTTCCTCGTAATCGTTCACGAGTCAGAGCCGCATCGATGTTGCGCGCGCGTCGAGGTGTGTTGATGAAAAAAAACACGCGAAAGAAAAATTACAATTACCGATCGTCGTACTGCGACGATAAACGTCAGATAGATACGCATATTATTCGTTATTGTTGTTTTGGGTACTGTTGCTATTACGGTTACAGTTCTCTCGTCAAGTCACAACGAAGTAACGCACGAGTAGTGTGACTTACGCTCGGTGGCACATATCAAAGTTTTTTTTTGTTCGTGTACACTCTTCGATTTTTCGGCAAATTACTGCCGCTATATTTATACGCGCATTTCGAACACGGGTCGTGATGAAGTCTCTGTTGGTCCGTGACCGCTGAAGAAAATTGTATCGCAACTGAATTAATGGTATTAATAATCTGTAGTATTTAATACGCCTGTATCGGGCGTGGAAAATTATTTTGACGCAACGTGCTAAAAATTACCTTTTATTTTTATTCGGGCCATTAAATGTAATAAGAAATATGTATGTATTATATTATATTATAATGAGACATTTATTGTTTAAGCATTAATATAAAAGTGTGATATTTGAATAAACATAAGATTCCATTGCTTTGGTAATTATTCATCATTCGTAATGTGTTTTCTTATATTCAATTGCCGACTCGCTATTCGTGATATTTGGTTTATAATTATTAACTTTTAACAAGGCACACGTGACACTACCGTTCATGGGTAAATCGGTTATTAAATCGGATTTTATTAGAAAATTTTTTGAAAGTAATGACTAACGGGAATTCAGTTGAAGAAATATAGACAAAAGTGCTAATACTATTGTGTCGTGTTACGTTTAGTATAATGTTTACGTCTTAGACGAATCTACAATTTAATTTTCTTAAAGACGTCAATAATAGTAAATAGACACTAGCATTGTGACGTTGTATTAGAAATAAAAGTATAATATAAATATTTAAAATTTTTACGCGCTTTCAACGTTTTTCATTGTGTACCACGGTGCTCGTGTGTCACGTTGCCATCTTTGATATAAATGTTAGGTAAATAAACCCGACTCAATGGAAATAAACAAACCATCGATTTCGTCTACGTGTTTTATTTTAACAAAAACACGAATGCGTTTGGCCAGAACACTTATGTGGTTTAAAATACGTACAGTAACCGATATCACGTTGTTGTTGGTGGTCGTGGTTCAAAGAATCGAGAAACGGAGAACATCGATTGGAGGAGTAAGGGAATAAAACGTGTTTGGCATATGACCCTCACCGCGCGGTCTATAGACGAATCGTAGTGGAGTTCGACAAACATTTATAATTCTACCGTCGAACAGACGATTGAAATCGAACGGTGCGATTTACTCCGATAAATTATCGACTTAAAGTTCGAGTTTGTTCCGCAAGATTCCGGCGATTGTGTCCGAAAGGCAACCGGAGTGTGCACGTTACCGTTTCCGTCGGTTGTGAAAAAATGGACGAGGCCATCACCGATTCGAAACTTATCGCAAAGCTCCTCGTGAACCAAAACACGGATGACGTGTAGCATCATGTCGTACGAGATATTTTTCGCTACGACAGTAGTATCGTGCAATCGTTTCCTATTGGATCGGGGATCACGTCTCGTGCGTTGTTCGGTCGGATTATCACGAAGTTATTTCTTTTTATAATTATTTCACTCTCTCTCTCTCTCAAATCCATCATTACTCGTCGTGTTATATTATTACCACTGTTACGGGCACCGAAAATGTCGAGCACGATTTTTCGGTTATCGGAACGGCTCGTTGAATACCGGGCTCATTACCGTTTCACTTGTGGCCCGCCGCCGCCGACGGCGTACGTACACGCAACGGTGTTATATGGGTGTACGCGATGAATGCAACGTGTGCGCCCGTATGTGTTGATCGGTTCTTGAACGCGGCCGGCAGCTATTTAACCGTTCACAATAGGGTTGGGTTTATTTCGTATAATAATTTTTTTTTTTTTTTTCACCGCGATCCTGTTGTCCGTCGTCCAGATGCGTAGGCACCGCTAGAGGGTTGTGTGTAGTATTATTATTATTATTAGTAGTAGTAGTAGTAGTACCGTTTACAAACGACTTTTTCATGATGATGTCCGCCGCCGCCGCCGACACCAGTCATCGTTTTACACGCGCGTACATCTCATTGTTGCCCCGGGAACCGTGTGAAGGAGCTCCGCTCCGTCGGCGTGTGTTGTAATTAGCACTTCTCCACCAACCTCCCCCTTCCTCCCCCCCATTCCTTTTAATCTGTGCCGTACACACAAGCACACCCGCACACGGATTCCGTGTCCCGCGTGGAGTGCATTACACGCGTCGTAGGCGTGTACCGTACGCAACAGTCGGAACTAATGTAATAGTGTACAAGATGAATTGTTGTGTAACGGCACAGCGGTGCGTGTTTTCGGTATGGTCGCCGTTAACGACTCGCCGACAAACGTTTTCACGGCCCGTTCAACGATAGTGCGACGGACAGCGCATCGGTCGCGTATCTCACAATTATTGCTGCGCGTACCGCCGGGTCGAGAAGACGTCGCCGTGCGGGCTCCGCGCCCGGGGTCGGGTCCGCGAATCAAGACCACCGCGCCACGGCCGGGTCACCCGGGAAGCACCTACTCACCGCGGTTGTCACGACACCAGTTCGGGGACGTTTTTCGGCCAACGCTGAACACATCGGTTCCCGGACTTACGTCTACGGTTTATTTTTGACCACGGGTACGGTTATATATGGTGGTTTTCTTCTTTTTTATATTTTCGCCGAGGTAGAAACACAATGCAAACCGTTGGAATCGTACGTAACACGGTTAATCGTTAAAATACGTTCACTACGATGCAATGGCGTAGCCAGGAGAGGTTTACGGGTCACAACCCTCGCTGCTTCTGTACGACGTACAGTGGTTTTAGTGACATAGGCGTAATGTCACATCATGCGATCATCGCACAATTTTCACAGTCACCACATTTTTACATATAGTAACACACATTTTATATTTTAACATACCTTATGTCGAGTTATTAAAATACGAAAAAATCGTTACTCGCGAAGGAGAGGATTGAATGTAAAACCCCCTACGCCAGTGCTACAATGGACACTAATATAAAAATAACATGATACATGTAGTCAAAAATCTATCGGAGACAGTCACAGGCCCTTTCGAATGGGAATGGTAGTGTTTGTGTAATGTATGCTTTTGCCGTCAAACAGCGTGATCCAACTGGAGTAGTGCCCAAAACCATTGGGGACCCAACTCGGATGCACTGGATCGCGATTAGAAATGAATCCGAAAAAGTTCAACTAATTCGACAAGTTAATTTTTAACGAACCGCATACACCGCAGTGGAAAGTAATGATTATCCATAAAGAACGCATTAACGAGTAAAATTACGAAATTCAATTTAGTTCATATTGCTATTACTGTACTACGATTACTAATAACTACTTAACGAGTAAATTATATTTTACTATCAATTTTTCACTGTTCATTTATATTTTTGCACCTAATACGTGCATTTAAATTTCTGCAGTTAACTCAACGTTCATTTCTTAAGCAGTCGGTAGTAAATTTGTGGCTTCCCATTCCGGAACAAAATATGATACAGGTCTTAGTGTAGGTTATCGCAAAATAATATTGTGTCAAAATGAGTTATCACCAAATTCTATAACTACCAAAGACCGCGCAATAGTCATCAAACGTCATTCTTTCTCTCGCTTCTAAAATGGCAACATCTACCCGGTGGTTGGACTTACGACACGGGTGACGAAAGACCAGTCGGTATCTGATACATGTGAACTTCAAATTTGACGTGATACTGCGAGCAATGCTGTAGCAAGCCTACGATCCAAATCGCCAGATGATTTGGCAATACATTTCAATTGTTCATCCTTGTATCTGGCGTTTCATTTTTTGAATCACCGATCAACAAAGATCATAGTGCGTGTAAATGTTTTGTGAGCATTCATTTGAAATACTCGTAAATTTGATTGCTTGTGTTATTCTCGCTCCCGTGGTTTCACCAGTTGGTCACTAGTTGCTAATCGATGAAACGCATTAAGCTAGTCGGTTAGTCCTATAGTCTATAGTCCTATAGGGTGACCATACACTGGTAAAGCAAAACTGCTTTAAAGCGACTATAGTCGCTTTATTATGACTAATCAAAAATAAAACATTTATATTTTATGGAAAACACGCACACTGATAAAGCATAGTCAAAACAAAACAGTTTTGTCTTCAGTCATGACTAATATTGTTTTATTGAAATAGAACGTATACTATTTTCATTAGTCAAGCAATCACTGGATAATTACATCTAAATTATGCCAAATATTAGTTATTTATGCTAAAAAGTTAAATTGTCTACAATATAAAGGTAGGTTATATATGTAATTTTGAATAAAATATATTAATTTGATTTTTCGTTGTTATTTTTAAGTAATATAGTGTATTATATTATATTTATATTATAATTTAAGTATAAGGGTTTTAGATTCTGAACGGAGTGAAGAATGTATTGATTTTACAATGATGTGTGTTTTTTTTTTTTGTGTCTGTCGACACGATTTGGGGCAGTAAAAATGCTTTGATTGCCTTATGTAGCAACTTTTCTGAAAGGAAATCTATTTGGTACTTTGGGGGGTCAAAAGTAAAAAATTTCCAATATTTTTTAAATGCGACGGGAAAAACTATAAAAAAATTTGGGAAAGACGGGAGTTTTTACGCAAAACCAGTTTTCGACATAATCAAATTTTTTATTTTGCTATAACTCAAAAAATAATCGATGTAAATACTTGAAATTTTCACCAAATGTTTAGATTAGCGTTCTCTATACACCATTAAATTTTCAAAGTATTTTGACTTTTATTGAGCTATTTATAGACAATTGAAATTTTCAATTTTTTTAAGTATTTTTTTTTTAAATAACGATAAAATTTTTTTGGCTGCCCAGAAAATCTTGAAAATTTAATACAAGGTTTCTTATAAGTTGTTCCTTAACTGATAAAAAAAAATCTAAAATCGTAAGTCACAATTTTTTTTATAAGTGCTCAAAGTTCCAATTTATACGAAATATGTAAAAATCACGATAATTTGCAAGTTATTTTGTAGATAAAAATTCATAAAATTTTTTTTGTTCATACTTAAGGTTCAAAATTTTAGCACTAGGTTATCAATGAGCTACTCTTCAAAAATCTTTAAAAAAATTTCTACCGGACTAAGAGGAAAAAATTGTATGACTGTTTGAAATTTAAATATTTACGAAATTGCATAAAATAGCGATTTATTCTCAGACGATTTTAAATATAAATTATAATTCAAAAAGTATAAGTCGCAGATTTTTGAAATTTCTACCAGCTGTTATGATTGGTATTTCTTTTATGCAATATTTTTTTCAAAATATTATATTGATTTTTAAGCCACTTATAGGCATTTAAAATATTCGATTTTTTTACATTTTATATTTATAATCGGTGATAAAAAAAATTTGGCTACTACAAAATACTTGAAAATTTAATCGAAGATTCCACAGAAGTAGTTCTTAATGTCATTCAAAAATTATTAAAATCCATAGGCACAATTTTTTTTTATAAGCGTTTGAACAGCGAATATTGACATAAAATTACATGTAAAATATAATATAATGTAGAATGTTCTAGACTGACAAACTATATCGCTGTATGCAACTGCCAACCCATCCATTGAAAAATATATTTATCGTTTCAAAATAAAAAATACTTTTTACAATGTTTATAAATAACAATGTATTATATCCTAGACAGACATATGAACTCCGTTCAGAATCGTTATTCGTATACAATGATATCTATCATTGCATTCAAATTTAACAAATCCATTATAATAATGACCTATCCTATAAGCGAGGTGCACTCCACCCCTAACTGTACAGCAGAGCGAGGCCCATCCGGTTTTTTTATTTTCTTCTTGTACAATTTCTCTTAAAATAAACCATAAAATAGGAATTGCAACGTCCTCCTCGTCGACATTTTGAAGACTACTTGATTTACTTTGATTTGACTAACTATATTTTATCTAATGTGCGATAATAAAACAACTTTATCATGACTAAAAGCAAAAAGACTAATTATGACTTAAATTTCTTCAGTCAATTTTGCTTCACCAGTGTGCGGTCACCCTTATAGATTGGCTAGATGTTAAATATTCTTCTTTTTTTTTTTAACGATAATAAGTCCTAACTCACCGATTAATAACCAATGCACAGCCTAAACTATGATAGATAGCGATTTGAAATTTTCAAGGTATGTTTGTACTCGTATTATTGTCTAGGTATGCCATTAACAAGAATATTAAATAGTTTTGATTTTAAACGATTGAAATGAGCAAAAAATCAAATATAGGTTACTTTTTGCTTTAACTGCCATCTTCAGTTATACTCTATCAATATACGGTGTCTAGCATGTATACGAAAGATAGCACGAGACTTAAATTATTACAATGAAACTCAAAATTTTTTAAATTATTTTAAGAATACATTTTTGATTTTATGCATTTCACTTGCTGGTTTTTAATATTTACGATATGTTAAACATATAATCTTTAGGATGATTACTATTTTGTATTATTCATTATTTCAATTATTTTATTTAATTATTTATTCAATTATATTCGTAGTTAATTACTTTTATTTTTGATTTGGTGTTGTTACGGCTTAAAGAAATACAACAAATATTTATGGGCTTGAAAAAAAAACCAATTGAAAATAGATTAGGATACTTTTCAATTTTTTTTTATTTTTTTATAATTATTATTTTTCACGTGTTTTGCGTGTGTATAACGCTGCATTTTAAACGTTATTCTGGACGGTTTGCACTTAAAAATATATTGCTACCACGACGAGTTACACCCAAAATATGATGAACGGTCACAATTGTTTGTTCGGGCAACGCAGAGTAATTCAACTAGTACCACATGTAGTCAAACCGAGAAAAAAGCACCGCGATGGATTTCGTATTTGAAAAATAAAAAAATAGTTGATCGATGAGGATGAAAACACAACTCGGAGCGGAAAAAAAAGTCGTATTATTATTATTATTATTATTATATTATTATTCTTACTATCGCATCATTATCGTTATTAAAAAATATCCCATTATGCACATACGGATAACATTATACCTGTATACCAATTATACACGTCACGTGAAATAGCCGACCAAGTCTTACAAATGTATAATATAACGTCGCGCGCGTACACACACACACACACACACTCACGCGCACACGCACACACGAATACGTATTATAAACATAAACGAGCCTTCACACAGGCTGTCATATAATATGTGTATATATATATATATATATAATATGCCACGCTGTGCGGGCGCGTTTAAAAACGATACGGCAATGATGCCGCACATATGATAATATTATACACAAACTTACACGTACACACGCGCACACGGAAACAAATACACGCAGACTACCTACCAAAAACACGCCGTCACCGCCGTTTGAAGTGACCGGTTGCGCGCACGTATATGTGTGTACGTATGTGTACGCATACATGTGCGTGTGTATGTATTTGAATGCATTTATAATTATCTCATTTCTGTTGTACATCGGTATCGGGTTAAAAATAATACCAATCTATGCGCGCGTATCTGCGCGATCGCGAAACGATTTACAAGTCGACTTCACGTTTCAGGAATACGCGTCGTCGCGCGATCTCGGTCCGTTTTCAATTAACGAAACGTGTTCTCAAGCGAATCCGACCGGTTGGTACGCGATTTTTTGTTCAACAACAGTGCACGTGGTAAGTCATAAAATAATATAATCGGTGGAGCTCGTACGCAAGGTGCGCTCTGTTGTCGGCGAACGATCACTGAAAAAATTACCACTGATTATAATGTGCGACCGCTAATGACGACGAGGACGCGCAGTGGTTAGAAAACGAAAACGGTCGACTAAAGTTCAAATTTTCCCGTAAAGACCGTAAGACCTATTATAATGATCTATTAGCTACGTGTTGATAAAACGTAAACCTCTATAAAACACACACACACACACACACCAACACGTCGTATACTTGACGCGCGTTTTAAGTTTAGAATTTCGGGTCTGATCCATCGAAAACCAAATTGTCTTTGTTAAATGATTTATCGTCCTTGATATTTGCTCATTATTCGAGGCTTAAAGAATATTTATCGGTGACCACAGTTAATGTGCACATTATGCTGTAATACATGCAATGTTTAATGTCATCGGCGGGACGTGACTCGTTTATCCTCTGTAAAAATGTTAAACGAAATGTACTCGCGCACGCGAACGCGTGCTGATTAAACACAGCGAATGAAACTCGTGTTAAATACTACATACAACCGGCAGTTTTTTCTTTATTTATTAATCTTTTTTTTGTGATTATTTTGTAATCGCAAAGAGTGTTTTATGAAAAAAAACCAAAAAATAAGTTTTATTGTCACCTACATTATAATTGTGTGGTCTGCGCCTACTGTGCATCAAAAAACGCGGCGATGATATGCGTTTAATATGAACAGAAATGTCAATTAACCAACAACACGTGCGGTGGATATAATACGGTGGATTTATGTAATACGGCATACGCGCGGCAGTATAAAATACAATTTTAAGTCCGTTTCGAAAAATGTCATAGATGACGTACGTGTTGGGTATGAATTTTATATGGAGATTTTCTATCATTGTTTTGTTTCTTTTTGTCTGCGGATTCGTGCATTATAGGATCGTGGTACGGTTGTATTTCCTTGGTAGAATACAAATTATGATCGACAATTTTTTTTTTTTTTAGGGAGGAGGAGGAAAGCCAAAAAAGAGGTATTTAAAAGAAAGTTATTTTAAATTTTATGAGATTTATTTATGAAACTTAAAAATTCAACATAATCGTATTGATAAATTTATCAAATCGAATTAAGATGTCGCCTTTATCGGTAGCCACCGTCATACACTATTAGGTGTAGAAACTTACATACGCTTAGTTCTGCCGTGTAGGAACTAACATACATGTACCATGTTATTTTTACCACGTATGAAATTCAACACAAACTTGTACGTGATCAATGAGATCACTGTGTTTTAGCTCTCTTCCATGATATTTATCTCCTGGAATCTTTACAAAATCGTTAATACTATATTTAATGGAGTAATGGTGATCCAATATAAATTGGAAACTGCGATCGTTGAAGTTTGGGCACGTAACTAAAGCAATTAAAGAGTCAATCATTAAAAAAAAATAAAAAATAAACAATATGCGTTATATAAAAATAATTTAAAAAGATTATGACAACAACATCTGGATGGGTTTAAAAGACATAAATCACTAAAGTTAAAAATTGTAGAATATTTAAGACAATAATATGTTCTTCCGGTCGCTAAAAACTTTAAGGCTACTGTAAATCTTCCAAGAGGCGATATAAAAGCTTTCATTACAGTGTTTTATTTTTGAATTAGTGGTATAACTATATATATATAAAAAAAAGGTATAAATGGGTATATTTATTCATTCGCAAATAATTAATAAAATCGTTTGGAATAATTCTCAATTCATTCAACAAATTTGTACGTAAATATTCAATCATTTTTAGTAATTATTTTTTACGCCATAAGTACGATTTTTACGTTTTTTTTATTTTTTAAAGTACATATTTATCCAAATATTGCGAGTGCGTCATTTGTCGCCGCCATGTTGTTGTTTGACTAGTATAACTACTGCGATTTATTCCGATTGTACAGTCAAATCGCTTAGTTTTAACAGAAGGTGATATGTTAACCATAAAAACGATTTATCTGTACAGATAAAGCTGTACAGTCGATATACTCAGTTTTAACTGGACGTGAGTGGCTCTCTTTAAATTAATATATAGTTTTTTTTTTTTTATCAAAAAACGCATTAAATTTTATTTTCTTGTTGTGTCGTCTAACTGATCGGATATTTAAAACCTTATATAATGCATGAACACGTGTACTCGTATTTTCAATGTGAATTGAACCGGAAAAAATGAAGAAATAGCGAGCAGATTACTGCATTAATAATTTAACTTTTCGAAAAGATAATGTCATCCACCGAAAAAGTTCCTGGTACTTATGTAAAACAAATTTCACCCTTTGAACTGTTTTACCACCAGAACATAATCGCCAAATTTTAATTTGAAAAGTGCACCGTAAAACATTCAATACGTACACATTATGCTTGGTCCACACTACAAGTCTACAGGTTTTCGTTTTGATTGCGTTTTTAAAAACTATTTAAATGGATCTGACAGTTTTTCATCGATTTTATGAAAAGTTTAAACTCGAAAAATTTGGTTCCGACTAGGAAACAGAACTCGAAACAAATCACTATAGGCTTGATTGAAAATTCCTCTGATCAATCAAGTTCTGCACAGTCTAACGTCGATGACTGAAAAAACCACAATCGCATGATACATTTGGTCTTTGTACATTTTGTAACGTTCGAACACATGGTTGTCATACGAAAACATTAATTATTATCACCGGTTTTCCTTCCCGATATGTACCCAATATGTTAATTGTTCGCCGAATCGATTTGGAAAAAATAAAAACAAAAAAACAGTGTCACGCGTGCGTATTTACCGTTAGATCATATCTACATTATCATAAAAGATAATTATTTGCGCGCAGTGAAAAGAAAAAACCAACGTATACAATCACGGTTTTTGTTTGTCCAGCTTATCGGTCGAGTTACGCTGCGTAAAATACACAGTACGTCTTACGGCTTCCGTCACCACGAGCGTTATGTGCGCGTTGCTCTACGAATAAAAACTATAACATACAACACATATGGTACGTATAATACATGTAACTGTAACATAATAGCGTGTTTATTGCGGCACGCATTTGGTCCTTTCGACCGTTTTTACCGATCGATCGCGGATTCAGTGAATAATCGACTCGTCGTGCCCCGTGAGGATGATGAACACGTGCAGCGAAAAATAATCACTCGTTCGGTGGTGTAGACGAGAGTGATAAAATGGCGTTCGTAAAAAACACATGTTTTGTATAGTCATAATACGTATGTAGTGCGTTAAAATAGAAAATACACTAAAATTATGGCGACGTAGAGATCGGCTGACAAGTACGTACGTCATCGGTCTAGAACTTTTGGACGCGGCCACTTGACCGTTGAGACATTTGGATGTATACGTTTAAACGTAAAAAAAAAAAAGAAAGGAAATGAAACTATTTAATTTTCGAGCATTTTCCACTTATTATCGATTATCCTTATATATGCAACCATCGGTAAAACGTAGAACGCATTTTCACTGCTAAGTGAGCTGTTCAGATATTTATTAACATTAATTGATTTACGATTCCGATATTTTTTTATCAACTGTATTCCAACGTGTATTTTTTATTTTTTTTATTGACTTATTACCTAGCATAACATAATTTGAACCTTTCTCTCGGACGATTCTTGGACACGGACCAGTTACAAAGATATGGAATAGTAAAAATGTAAACATATATAATACGGGACAAGCCAGATTACGTATAAGTGGTGGTACTAAACCAGTAGCTAAAACGGGGTGCTGACATAGACAGTCTAATGATATTGCGTTACGTGGTTGTCAAACAGTACTTGATAAAAGTGATTAGAAGTTAAATTAATGGTAATTATTAATTAATGTGCACAATAGGTGAGCTATGGGTTAGTTTTTACGGATGTTTGAAGGGCGACTGAGGCATTCGGAGAGAAACCCAAATTACGGGTGTTTTAGACAGGCATTCTGAAGCCATAAAATTACTGGAGAATAAATTATACCTAGTATAATATTATTACAGAAAATAATGAAAGCTTTGTCACATGCGTGCTATAAATAATGTTTACGATTAATAATTGCCCGATTAAAAATAATATTTTTATATCAAAAGACTTGTGATCATTTTTACACCATGTATTTATTTAGATGTAAAAAAAAATGTTGCTCAACATAACACTTAAAAAATTAAAAAATTAATTATGAGTACCTTAATTAATAATTTAATTGAAAAAAAAGCAAAAAAAAATTAAATAATGAAATATTTTTTAACTTTGGGTTTAAAGTTCCCTTAGACCTTGAAACCCCGTTGTATTGCATCCCCTGCATCACCGCTAAATTCAGCACTGACTATGTCACCGTTATGTAGTTCAAAAGACATGATATATCTGATCTTATATCAAGTGCTTCAAATTTAAAATTCTAGAGTGACAGTTAAGTAATTTCTGTGTTGTGAAATAGAGAAATCAGATTCTGTAAATATTAAAAACTATTATCATTCGTTTGTTTCCAATTGAATTACTATAAACTGAAATTAAAATTATAAATTTTTTTGTACGTTGTTGCTTTCATATGGTTTACCTTTCTGTAAACTATTTTCAAACATTTCACCTTGAGCTGTTTTTACTGTTTTTACCGTTCAGAAATTACGTAAAAACATAACTAATTGGTTTCGGAAATTGTAATTAATTTTTAATAAGAAGTCGGGGTAAAGATTATACATCTCTCCTGATTACCTGAGAGACATTAAGATTAAATTTTAATAAAAATAAGTTTACCTTTTGAAAACGGCTTAGAAAAATCTCGTGAACTTGATTTTACTCTCCGATCTATAACGTCGTAAGATTACAACGCTAAAAACCAGAATTTTCACAAGCATTTTTTTGTAATACAAAATCTGCGCATCGCCTGTTGACGTTCTGCAAAAGATATCGCGTTTTTCTACATTGATTCCTATAGAAATAATAAAAAACGTTTCAACCCTCCTCCTCCTGCCGTTCGAAATTCCTGAGCACGCATCCCGTGCGTGGACACCGGTGTTGAATAGACGCACGATGACGACGACAACGACGTGATGAACCAAGTCTCCGTGTGCGGTACCGGTTCGTCACTATTGTATACGCGTTATAATACGTACCCACGAGACGGGGGCGGTGGCGGGATGGGGTGTGGGTACGGTGCTGTGCAAAGGGTTTCGGGTCCCGAAACGCGTATCACGTGCACACGGCAGACGTCCGAGCGCACGGGAGTCGACGCGTATACGATTCCAAATCAAAACACGCGCGTTAGAGAGATTTCAATTTTTATTTTTAATACCACGAAAACAGGGCCGAAGACTCGCAGCAGGGCGCGTACACCGGTAGCGTGCACGGTTCGTTTACCTGCGCACAGCAGTCGACTTGTCACTATATTATAACATTTATAATACGATTTAGCCTTCTCGGGTTTTATTTATTTATTATTATTTTTATTATTATTATTATTTTTTTTTCTCGGACGCCAACGAATGTATACATTATATAAATATATATATATATATATATATAAACGATAATTATCTTGCCGACTTGAAAATATAACCAAAGCGTCAAAGCGACTCTGTAAAATAATAATTTACATTTAAATTGGTTTCCTTATGTTCTGTAGAAGCAACGAATTCTTGACGTTTTCTTTTCCGTTTATAACACTTTTCTCCGTTGACCTCTCTTCCCTTCAACAACAGCATTGCCAACATTTCAACGCACACTCACTCGCACTTGTGCTTTTTTTTTTTGAGCATTTTGCTTTTATTTTCAAAACAAATATAAAATCTTATATCAAGCGGTCGCCTGTAATCTGTCCCGCATGGACGATATGCATGACTTATAATTGTTATATAAGTGATTGATAAGTTTTAATCGTTTTTTCTAAAATATTTGGATAGAAAAAAGTGTCGACCCCAGTCTTTTGAACGTATTGTTTTCTTTTTCTCTATTTTGTTTTACATAATCATGATTTTGTGTATTTCAGACACCTAATTCACACATCGAGGAATCTAATAAAACATAACAATCGTAATAATCTTTCGTGTATTATACTTAGAAACAAGTATCCTAAAATATGGAACTTTGTTACGAATGGAAATATTTAAGATGGAAAAGATACTCATTTGTACTCACGATCTAAATGTAAGCATTGCATGTTAGAACCAAAATGTAACAACCGTTTTAAGAACAACAATGTCGTCTCGTGTTCCGCAGTTTAAAAGAGAACAGCGGTCAGATAATTAGTCGAACAAAAACGAAAAAAAAATTCGTCCGAAATAATGACAATAATACGATAAAAGTGCGATATAATAGTATAAAATAAATTGTGGTTTTCATTAATTCACGTATGGCCGTTTTACGAATATTTCTCGAATGGGGCGACACGGAGTCCCGTACCACGCACGAAGGCTTTGGAAACGCGAGAAAACGTTTGACGTCGAAATATTACAAACGGCTATCTATCTGTCGACGGCCACGGTGTTGCGTTTCTTTTTGTACTGCACTCTCGGACACCTTTGCACTATTTCACCGACTATTTTGCTCATGATCACGTCCAAAACATAAATCCGTTCCTCGCGATCGTAGTCCATGTCGAACACGATTTTCGTAATTTTCCTGGCCAACACCACGAACTTGTTGCTCGTCAACCGACCGCGCGGCGGAGCGCGCACCGGTGCAAACGATTTCTTCGACATATTGGACGCGAGTCGTTTGCCGACGAACGCCATCAGCCTGTCCACGTGCGTGTCCACGTGCTGTAAACGATATCGAACCGCGGTCCGTAAACA
Source organism: Sipha maydis (assembly GCA_034509805.1). NCBI lineage: Eukaryota > Metazoa > Arthropoda > Insecta > Hemiptera > Aphididae > Sipha > Sipha maydis. The sequence goes on along the minus strand of JASXSY010000820.1, from coordinate 344,759 downwards.
GTTAGCCGTCTCCAGGGAAAGTTACTCGCAGGGCATGGACGTCCAGAAACGTCGGACGATCGTTTCAGAAATTCGCGTTAATAATTTTGCGTTACAACAATATCTCGAAATAAAACAAAAGTTTCAAACGGTTTCGAGCACCCACTGCGCCGGTTATGGTACCGTTTAACGTACGAGATGATAAAACATTTAAGTTGGGATTTCTGAAACCGTGGACGACCGTTCGGCTTTTGAATAACCTGCGCCAGGTCTCGCATGTACCTTTTCCACGTGATTTTTCCCCGGCATTACGAAGCGTCCGCCCTCGCAGTCGATCATCATCGTCGGCGACCTGTCATCGCTAGCACGGGTCGTTTTCGAAAACGCCCGCATAGCGTCCCGGACCGCATTTGCATACGCGGTGACCGCGTCCATCGAATCCGCGGTATCTCCGTGCGGCGACGACGAGTCCGCGATGAACGCCAAGATCATCGGTTCCACGAGCTTATCGCCGTCCGGCAACGCCAACAGCCGTTTCGGTATCGAATCGATTTTGCCCCGGAGTCGGTCGATCGTGTTTTGCGAACGTTCAAGAATCCGATCTATATTAAAACACAATACGTCCACGGTGCACCTCTTGTCGATAAATCGTGCGGTTTACTCAACGCGATCGTTTTATTGCACTTACGACTCATTCGCCTTTTCACGTGCTCGAACACGGTCTTTCTGCACAGACCTCTGCAAACGTACTGGACGTTACGGTTTACGTCCACCTCGTGTTCCAGTACGTACTTGACCAGACGCATGATTTCAGACGCCAACGCCGATTCGCTGGCAAGACCCTTGGCCTTAGTTATTGCTTTGTACACATCAGCGCCACTGATTTCGTAATCCAAATCTGTGTACGTTTCAAAAACGATTACGAACTCGAATTAAATTATAATTTTCATAGACATTTTTGAGTAAAAAAATGAAAATGTATGCTACATAGGCGATTAATTACTTATGAACAATAATTGATAATATTGTAAAAGAAAATGCGTATTATTTTCATCGGCTATACGTATATTTCGAACACATGTAAATGTGGATTGCCACATTTACATGTGTTCGAAATATGTTACTGCCGTATGTGGGGATGTATACTGGCAGCCCGCACGAGGCCATCTCTGTCACTCTCTCTATATTCCAAGTAAATAATTCGACCGATAGCCAGTAAACCGACCATTACTCCATCACTCTTGTGATCACACGACTATGATGAAATCCCTGCTACTGCCTTATATGTAACTAGTTATAAGCTCATAAGGTAATCGGCATTGAATAATTTTACCGTAATCATATTTTTTCATAACACTATATATACTAGTGTATGCTCTACTAAATCGCAGATATTAATAATTACTTATCGTGGAAGTAATATATTTGTAATTAAAAACATTTTATGCTGTATATTCTATGTTTACATAAAAATGTACATGTTTGGGAGGGGGGAGGGTGATTTACAATTCCCCGTGTATTATCCCTTTGGTCTGGAAACAATATTGTGATCGATTTATCCTATATTATCAGATTTGCTCTGACCGCCAGACATGCACCTAGAGATAAATCATACGCCACCTATTCGATTCATGACGATATTGAAGTTACCCTAACCGATCTTATTAATTATTTATTTTTGATCCGCACTAAGACAACACCGTCCGTATGACTCGGCCACTCGATATCTTTTCTCCATTTTATTTTTAAACATCAATATTTGTAAAGTGCCTTCGCCGCGATTGTATTCCTCTACAAGGCTTTTATGAAAGAGTGATTGTCTCGTTTTATACTTTAAATTACGAACCCATGTTTAAAGTTTCCAATAACCAAGTATTTACAATGCGTAAGGCCCGCGATTGCTTATTAATGATCACATAGTTATCAGCTTCATTGTATATTTTTCTATATTCTTCCGGAGCGTTATCCTCCGAATCTTTAGCCATATCCCTGAGTATCATCGATTTCCTGTAGATGCACTGCGTGAGTGAATCCCAAATGGGTGCCGTTTTCTTCAGGAAATGTGTCCCAGTTTCGCAGCTTCCAAACTGCTTTTTGAACTTAGCAATTCTTTCCAAGTATACTCGAAGATAATCAAAATTTTCTAAGTTAATGGCTTCTAATTTCTGAAATTTTAATAACGATGGTAAAACTTATTACCGTTGTGATTGTGATGACCATTATAATCAATGGATCAACTGTTGTACCGATTGATCTGAATCTGTGAAGCATTCTTCTTCGTTCATTTCTTCTAGATGCTCGTCATCAGTTTCTTCTTCGTGTTTCGAGAACACATGTTTGGTATTGTCCAACGAACGTTTGTCGGATAATAGCTGGCCGTCTACAAACGACTTATTTGGACAGTTCGAATCACCCCGAAAACATTTTCCGTCCTGTTTTCTACACGATCTTAAGTTTTTTCTTTCGGCTAATAGTTTCTGTGATTTCGTTTCTTTATCTTTAATAGATTTTATTAAATTTATATTTTTAAAATGCTCTAGCGTTTTCATATCTGATAACCGGTTTCTTATGCGTAGTTCTTTTTGGCGATTCGCTTCCTGTCTATTTAATTTGGAAATTACATTCTGCTTTTGTAATTTGTCGATTCTCCTATTGTATTCTTCCAAACGTAATCTGCACCTCTCCTCTCGGTTTTGGTTTACATTTTTCACTTTTTCTTTTTGCAATGTGACTTTGTCATCCGTAATAATCGGTTTTCGCTGGCATTCGTACAAGTACAGTACATCGCGTATTATTTTCGAATTCACAAAGTTGCTTTCCATATCGAAGCACAACGCACCGCGATAAACAACAGAAACACGTTACGCAAATTTTTTTTTTTTTTCAAAAATCGTACTTATCACTGTTGTTACAATCGAAACGAAACGAAACCAACGACCGTACCGTGTTATTTATTTAATCATAAATAATCATACATTTCGTAAGCAACGTTTACGGAACATATGTTTTATAGTTATTTACGTTGGTAGTAAGAAGAAAAAATTAACACGTCCAAGTGGACTACGAAATGAACAAGTGAGTGGTTTGAAAATCACTATCAATTCCATCGCCAGAACCCCAACCGTCAGGTAATGTATTTTTATGACGTTATGACTAGTTCCGAGTCCGAAAGTATAAAATCAACTGATATTATGTTGTACGTTGCAAGCAAATAATAATTAGTATCGATTCGGACGGGGTGCGATGCGAACGGTGTCCGCAACCGATAACATGATCAAAAAACGGGTGAACATCGGACTGTTGGGGTATCGGTTTCAAATGCACGTTTCCGCATTCTTTCGCCTCTTCCGATATCGCACGACGTTCGCAACGAAACTCCGTCTCGGATTTATCGGATAACGTTTATGAAAATCTAGAGAAGATTTGAATTCGCGGAGCATACGAGTTGTTTCGAACGTGGCTATTACGAATGCGATATCGATTCACGCCGGCCGATGGAGTCGACGGGGACCTCGCCGTGAACAAAATAAATCGATAGATATCGATCGTAAAAGCGATTTGTAGTTCGTTCATTTATTTTAACGAAATACCCACGTATTATTGCTGCGCAGCGAATACATGTATTAAACGGAACAGCATTTGATTGTATTGTTGTGCGTCACGTTTCATTTTTCGCGCGAAATGTACGTAATGATTTGCAGTAGCACGCGAATAATATCGTCTTATAACAGACGTATATTATAGAGACAATAAATCGCACGGCAGGACTCGAGTCGAGTTGTCCGTTCTACTCGGAATTCTCCGATTCGCAACGGGACCGAACGATATTGTGACTGGCGACGGTGTCAAAAGTGCTCGCGTAATAAGTCACACGCGCGTAGTACACAATACGTCACGTGGAACGGTCAACGTAAAACGAAACATATAAAAAAATAAAAAAATAAAAAACCCTTATTGCGGTCGAATACGAATCCGCCGACAGTCAATACGACAGTGTACACGAACGCAGTTTTTCTATCGAGCGCGAGCGTATTAATTAGTAAACATCGTAACGGTAATGCAAAACAATGCGGTGAACAAGCACTGCAACAACTTATCGCGAGAACTGTAAAATCGCACAACGTAACAATGGCGTACGTAGGTAGGTAGGCGAGCACACTGCGTCGCAGGGCTCCATGCACGCGCGTTTCGTCGTCCCTCCGGGTAGGTACCCTTGCACGCGTTACGGGACTGCATAGTACTCTGTACAGCGGAATTCAATTAAAAGTTCTTTTTATTTAATCAGCGCACGTTTGCAGAGCAAAAGAACAATTGAAAAGTTTTACCATCCATTTCATTTGTTCTTCGGATCGGTATCGGCGGCAATACGGAGCCGTATCTCCGGATTGTTGGTTTCTTGATTGTATACACGTCACAATACGTATATATATATACACGTGTGTAGTGAACTTAACGAGTTTAAATCGTCTAAGAACGAAATAAATGTAATCAACGTTTTTGCATAATATTGATTTGTTTCCGGCGGCTCTGTAGGACTGGAATTATAATTTGATGCAACGCAAAAAGAAGAAGAAAAAAACAACGCGATCGGTGTTTAATCTGTACGCGCGTATTGCATTCACATTCAATTACGTGTGCCTGTTAAAGCAGTGTTGTGAATTCGATTTCATTCGTCGGTACAAAGCAAAATATCGAAAACCTTTTATCATGCCCGAGGCACCGTTGACGATTTCTAATCAATTCTTTAGAACACACTTATTGCATTATGTACACCTGTATTGATCTCTTCCTATTACCGTCAGATCGTATATGTAACATATTTTGCGGTTGCATGGACTATGACGTGTTCGGCATGCATATTTTTTATTTTAAAACACTAATATCCCTAAGTCTCCCTCTCCCGTTATAACATTGGTTATATTAGACTCTGAATGAATAGTTACAACAGGACGGAGGTACCAAAAATAAACGGCCTATGCAAATGTCTAATTTTTTGATTTTTTGATGGTTTACTGTTGACTGAAACGTTTTCCCAGGGGCGGATCTAGGGGGTTAAAGGTTCAGCTGACCCACAGTAAATATTTGTGGAAAAAATTGACCTCTTGGAAATTTTTGTCTCTTTTTAGACCTTGGATTGGATTCATAGACAATTGGCCAATCGGAGTTACTTGAAAAATGAATGCCATGTTTATTCAAAATTTACAATTTTTCAATTCATAATTTATATTTTAATTATATCTTTTTAGTAGAAAGTTGAGTAAATCATATTTTATTCCGTTCGTTTGTTGCGCTGATAAAATTAGATTTTATTTATTAATCGTAAATAAGTCACATCGGTTACAATCGGCGGTATCAGTAAATATACATAATAATTGTAAACAATGTTTGTTAAATAACTAATACAATATATATGTACCAGGTACATTGTACCTATATTATGTATTTTGTATTTTAACTATAATTTTTATAAAATAAATGTTATTATTTTCAGCGATGATAATGAATTAATTCTAAAATGTAGTATAAATATATTTATAAACTTTTATGAGCCTACTGTATTTTTTTCACGAGGTATTATTTTCTAATTCAGTTTCATCCCTAATAAATGGCCTCTTCAAATGATTTGACTCATAGTTCCCCAACTCTGGATCCACCCCTGCGTTTGCCCCTATTCACTTAACGATTTCGTACTTAGTTTTTTTTTTTTTTTGCGTTTCTATCGCCTGATAGTACGTACTACGTTTGACTGCCTTGGCTATGCCGTATCGGTATACGGTCCAATATAGTTTGCTATCGGTACTATTACTATTCAAGATGAACTCCGGACGCATCTATCCAGAACGTATCTCGTACGGAAAACGTAATTGACTCAATTATTTAATTTTGTATTTTAAAAGAATGACAAAAACGCTAGACAGGTTTTACCGGATTCTAGACCACGACAGCGATACCGTCGAAAACGTCCTGCCACAGTACGCGAACTAAGACCTAAGTACAAGTGTTGGAGTCCAAGGACCCGTCCTTCTACCCTTTTTTTATCCTTTTCCATCCTTGTTGCGCGTAACCATATGCGGGTTAATGCATTCGCTACAAGGACTCCGGTGGAAGTGTGGGGAAAGAGAAAGACGTAAAACCCGTAAGTGCAAAACGCGAACACCTGTAATTGTTGTTGTCGCTGAAACGGTTTTTCGCCATAATTCTTACCCGCGATGGATCACGAATGTATAAATAAAAACGCGTAACGTGACGCACAGAATGATTACCCGACGGTTTTTTTTCCCCCCAAACGAAAACGGTGAAAAATCCGTCAAAACGAAATTCGTACCGCGCGATACCTCGTTCCGAACACTGCAGTAACCGTGGACGATTGCGATGCCGTAAGGGCGGGCCGCGAGGTATCGCGAGGCGAACGCACTCGAAAGTCTTGAACAACTGGCGGCGTGCTCTTTGCGCCGGACACGACCACCAGAAGCAGCGCCCCGACGTACGGTCAACCGGACGCGCACAATGCCGGGTGGGCAAATGCAACGACACAATGACGCGTTGTAGTACACGGTTTGGCAGTGGATCGTCAATATGCCGAAGAGTATTTATCTATCGGCTACCGTGCGTGCGTGCGCGCGCGCGAGACGGAGAGACGATTATTTGTAATACGATGACGGACCGGACCACCCGCTTTCGTCGCCGGCCATTGTCCTGCTCTGCCACGTCAATCCGACATATTCTTTTCCGAATCCCACCGCCACAGTATTGTAACGAATTCCTACGGGGTAGCGACTACCTATACAACGTTGTACGCGCATACGCGACGGTGTGTGTCCTCGCTCGCCCGTATCGTCCTTACACGGCCCTTTAGACGTACATCGTTCCGCTTGTTTATACATTGTACTCTGTGCTCTCGTGTTGTACACCATTGTGTGTAGGTACATGGCTCCCGCGGCACAACAATGACCGTCGGCCCGGCGTCTGTGCTCGAGTAGTAGCGCGTGCACCGCAGTCGCGTTGTTATGCGTTATTATTTCCTCGGACCTTTTTTCCCTTTTTTTTTTTAATCATCAACCGCACGTATTATGTCCGTCGTACGCCGCTACCTGTTTGTGCGGTGGTCGAGATCCTAGCCCGGACGACGGTGGATGACGACGACGACGACCACGACCAGCGATATCCAACGCAGCTACGCGTTTTATGCGGGCGGATGTAGACGTTGGCTTTATTTCAATTTATTTTTTTTTCGTAGAATAGGACAGCCGACGTCTTCTTATCACGTAGGTTCCCAACCTTTTTTTGACTCACGACACTTTTTGTTATTGTATTAAAATTCAAAGGCACCCTACATCTATGTTCTGTAGTATAAAGTATAGACATGAAGTGTCCATCGTAATGATATTCAATACCAGACCGAGGGCTGGAATGCTATTAAATGATTATTTATTATTTTGCGAGTAAATGTTCCATAAAAACAAAAGTAAGATGTTCACCGCGAATAAAGTAGATAATTTTATAACAGTCCACTTCGAAGCGATAGCAATCAAACTGGTACAATTAAAATAGATTGATCGTAGTATTACTACAAATTATATGGAATACAATAGGTGTTATAGACTGTGTTACTGTTCAAAGCATTTTGTTTTTCATAAATGCGTTTTTTTTTTTTTAAAGAAACTTACACTTTAAATAGTTTCAGGGCACCCTCAATTTAAGTTCGCGACACCCCGGTTGGGAACAACTGTCTTATCAAGCCGCTGACACGTCGGCTCATATTACCAAAATACCGATTGTTGCGTGGGAGAAGGAGGACGCAAAACCAGTCCGAAAATATGATTTTTACTTTGTACCATAAATACCCGTATAAGTACACGTCTCGTTTTTTTGAGTTAAAACATGTCGATGGCTTTGCAAAAGACGTATTCATATTTCAATGATGTGCCGACTTAAGAATAACTAAAGTCAAATGCAAATGTATGAGTTGCTCCCTCACTCTCCAAATGGTACCACTGGTGGGAGAAAAACGTCCGGTTTCGTTGGGGATTTTAAGTTTACAACGTGTACGCAAGCACGAGTATAATACTAGGTTCACGTGGTCGCATACTCGTACGTACGACCGTTCAAATAGCTTTGCGTTACGTGCGTCGAACGTAAATATTCTAGTCGAAACATTGCGATTATCGCAGCCAGTGGCACCGAATCCTGTACTCAGGTAAGGCAGAAGCCCTTTCTCGTAATGTTTCAGTGGCCGGTGAGTCGACCGAGTCTACAGTGGTCGGGTCACAGAGTCATTATTTGTTGTGATTTATCAACATAACACACAGTTGGTGATCCACTCGTTGGTAGGTACTCACTGCCCGTGAGATTAATCCACGTGTCTTATCAATGCGTTTTAAGAGGCCGGTGGGAGGGGAGGGTTAAAACGTCCTGTTCTGTTCGGAATGTTAAGTTTTTTCTCCTCTTCCGACAACCTTTTCCTGTACGCACGAATATAATATGTGTCGGCGCAATGCTCGGCAATTCCTGATACACGTAAACTCGAACACTATTGCCGAACTGATCGCCGTGTACTTCGCACGTACGTCATACCCCGTTGCAGCTCACATTTATAGTTCGCGTCCGCTCGTAATATAACAAACCGTCAACGAACACGATCGATTTTCTTCTTATGTATCCGAAAACAAAAGTCCGTTCCAGTGTTTCGAGTGTTACGACAAATGGGTCGGGCTGCAGGTCACTTATGACATGTTATTCTTATAACAGTAAAATCGATTTGCTTTTTTCGCGATACACATACAGGATGGGCCACAGAAATTGGGACAAAAATAGATAGACATAACTCAGTATTTTTTAAAATAATATCAGGCATATGATATTCCATATTATTTGTAGCATGAAGTAAGTCGATCCAAAAAATTTAAATGAACGAGCTGAATTAATTCTTCATTAATTATTGAAATTTTCGCTCTTATTGTATCCTTAAGGTTATCCGAGATGCGAGGTTTTGATTTTTAAACACGCGACTTTAGGTAATTCTGCCGAAGGAAAAGTCGCATACCGTGAAGTCAGGGGACCTAGGGAACTAACGCACATCAACAAAACGTGAGATACTGTAATCGAGTAACATCTAAGGTACGACGTTTATTGTGGCGATGGCAGTGTGAGGAGGTCCCGTGTCTTGTTGAAACCAAACATTCAACGAGATGATGGTTTGACTTCATCTGCGCAACTCTCGTTTCGAGAAACTAAGCTTGTCCACGACCCCGGGCACTATAGCAGTCACATTATTTTCTCGTTCCCCGTAAAAATAAGGATCGACGATATACTCTTTTGAAACTGAACCACCAAAAGTCACTTACACTCTACTACGCCGTAGTGATTAGCGCACAACATTATCTGACGAACGAGTTGGTTTAGAACTCTCTACTATCGTTAAACGTAAAGAAAACCACGTCTGATTTTGGCCCTACTACCGTAGGCCACCCTGTACATACCCATGTAACTCGATTGCGTTTTATATAATATGCGATACCACGCAATGACTCACATTATATCTTATTACCGTTCGGAGGGTTCATCAATGTTAGTTTTGCCGTAATGTTGTAGTAGATCGGTGTACAGTACGGGACATTATGGCCCATTTCACACAGGACGGTATCGTCCGTGTGGATTTTAATCTTACGGATTTTGTTTGGCAGTAAACAAATAAAATTAATTGTGGCTTTCACACGGGACGGTGGACGAATTTTATCCGTACGGTCGCCGTGATACAGCCGTGTCAAACGTGCCGTCGCCGTCTTATCAGTGACTTACGTGACTAGGCGCACGTATTCACACCACACGGTTTTTAATCGTTCACCGTCCGTTGTAAAAATAATTTTTTTCGCTTTAAAACAATGGATATTGATGCAGACATTTTAATTTCTGCTGTTGAATGCAGACCCATCTTATGGGATAAGTCTCGAGATCTCTATAGAGATAGGAATGGGACAAAAAACGCCTGGGAAGTACTTACGAACACGTTGTTTTTTACGTATTCGCCAACGACAATACAATAGCCACACGGCAATAATGCGCTTTCTATTCATGTTGATAATCAACTGAGTTAAAACAAAGTGAAATATAACTAAACGTAGACGATTCGCGGGAAAAATCTTGTTTAAAACAACGTCCGGAAAAAAAAAATCGTACGAACAAAACCGTCGTGTGTGAAAGGGGCCAAGTCGACAAAAACGGCAAAAATCGTGTAATAGGCAACTTAACATTCATCAAAACAAAATGTATCGTTGCACGCTTGTTATACTGTGTGTGCGATTCCCTATAGCACAATATTTACTGTCTCTCTGTCCTGTACCGTATGTACGTGTATTTCATGGTATAGAAACATTTTACCGTACTAGATCGTGGTGCCAACGATTAGAACAGTCGATAGCAGCTGAAATCTATTTCACTATATCGGAACGGTAAACCGTACAATTAAGTGCAACCCAACGTCGATATTAAATATTTTCCCAAAAGCAACGATGTTACGGTACGGTTTTGCAGCGTTTTAAACTTGAAGACCGCATCTTCGTATTGATTCAAATAGTAATAATGGATCGATAATTGTCGATTTTCAATCACGATTATAGTGGTAGTATTACATGGTTGTTTTTTTTAGTGAAACCCAATATGATGTAAGGTTTCACGGGATAATAAATATTAATAACCATTAAACGTTCAATACAATTAGCTTCGGACGACGAAAGATATCATTAAAATTTAACATATTGGTATTCGCATGATAAATGTAAACGAATTTAATCTACGTAAAGCGTGTAATGGAAATTGCGAAAACATGAACACGGTTTGTTGGATTGATTTTTATACAGTTCAACCGATAATTGATTTGTCGTGCAAGTCACTCGACAATAACAATCAATAGATACCTAAGTTTCAATTAAACATTATTCTACTACTGCGGCTATTTTTGTAAGTATCAATGTATTACATTGAGATGCACTGATCGGTCAACAACGGTTCTGCTAGACTTGTAATCGAATCGAGATCAAGTATGCGTCGAGTAAATTTAAACGTTGATACTATATTTAAGTTTTTTGTGCGAAATAAATCCATGAAATATTTCTAGATCGTAGCGTTAACTGTACGACCGACAGGTTTTGACAGTAATCGATCAGTAATCGAATCACAGACCACTTGTAGGATATCGATAATACAACAATGTTGTTCGTTTGGTCGGAATCCCATCATCAGGAACGGCAAGAGCATTCTACCGGTCCATTCGTTCGCGAGTAAGCGGAACACGGTTCGGGCCGTAAAGCGCACCCGTGTACGAAATCAAACCGTAGTGACAGATTAGTTACAGATTGTAAAAATTTTAATTCGAAAATCGCATTAAACGTTAAATGTATAATCATTACTGATCGTTTGTAAGTACAGAACTAATAGAGATCAGAATTTTTATCAGAGTCTTGTAACAATTATCGTTGCATCGACAGTTCTTAAAAATCGAAGTTGACCGTGTTGATTTTAACTGTCATTGGACCGGAGACCCCAGTCGCAAGCCCAGTCCGTAGTTTCATGTATGGCCTAATGAACGTGTTACATTCGTCAACGGTTCTAAAACGTTCAGTATTTATTAGCGAGAAATATATTGATAATCGACAACGTTTTTCTATTTTATTGCCATGTTTCTAGCAGAAAACGAGGAATAATGACGTACGGCCCTAATCTGCGCCCGATACGGACCCTAGATAAGTCCGCTAGAAATTTTTTTAAAGATTTTTGAAGAGTGTTTTTGAAGCTATTTTGTAGATAAAAATTCATAAAATTTCTTCTGTTCATACTTAAGGTTCAAAATTTTAACACTAGGTTATCTATAAGCTACTCTTCAAAAATCTTTAAAAAAATTTCTACCGGACTTAGAGGAAAAAATTTTATGATTGTTTGAAATTTAAATATTTACGAAATTGCATAAAATAGCGATTTATTCTCAAACGATTTTAAATATTTGTTATTATTCAAAAAGTATAAGTCGCAGATTTTTGAAATTTTTACCAGCTGTTAAGATTGGCATTTCCTTTATGTCATATTTTTTTCAAAATATTATATTGATTGTTAAGCCACTTATAGGCATTTAAAATATTCGATTTTTTTACATTTTTTTTTTAATAATCGGTGATAAAAAAAATTTGGCTCGTACAAAATACTTGAAAATTTAATAAAAGATTTCATAGAAGTAGTTCTTATTGTCATTCAAAATTTATTAAAATCCATATGCACAATTTTTTTTTATAAGCGTTTGAACAGCGAATATTAACATAAAATTACATGTAAAATATAATATAATGTATAATATTCTAGACTGACAAACTATGTCGCTGTATGCAACTGCTAATCCATCCTAATTGAAAAATATATTTATCGTTTCAAAATAAAATATACTTTTTACAATATTTTTATAAATAACAATGTATTATATCCTAGACAAACATATTAACTCCGTTCAGAATCGTTATTCGTATACAATGTATCTATCATTGCATTCAAATTTAACAAATCCTTTGAAATAATGACCTATCCTATAAACGAGGTGCACTCCACCCCCAACTGAATAGCAGAGCGAGGCCCATCCGGTTCTTTTTTTTTAATTTATCTCCATTTTGTAAATCTTGTTTTTTACTTGAATTGTTATTAAATATATATTTAATAACAATTCAAGTAAAAAACAAAATACATATATATATATATATATATATATATATATATATATATATATATATATATTAGGGTGGTCCTTATTTATAAGGTCAGAATATTTTCTTTAATTTTCTCAAGTCAGGACCCTCCCATTTTGTTTGATATCATACAAAAATAATTTATGTTAAATTTGGTGATGATAACTCACCCCCTTCCCGTGCCTCAAGAGGGTTCAAAATCGTTAAATGGGGTAGTTTTACGGTTTTTTGTATTTTACTCTAAAACAGTTACAGTTATGAAAAATTTACAAAAGAGCTTTATTAAAGAACATACAATTCTCTATAGGTAACCATATTACAAAATTTTACCAAAATCTATTTTTTTCTCTGAAAATAAAGAAAAACTAAATAATTTAATTAATAAGTAAAAATATTGGAAGTACGATTTTTAAAAATATATTATGAACGGTTGAAGATACGATCAAATGTTTATTATATTAAAAATAATGTGAAATTTCCGTCATCGTTATCGAAAGTAGATAAAACTCGGATGGCAAGATAAACAATAAAAGTTATGAATTATACAGATGAACAGTACATATAATACGAGTATTTATTGAAAAATATTTTATATTTTAGTTGTTGTATTTAACTTGAATGTTTCGCATTTTAATAATTTTATAGTGATTATTTAAAGTTATAATTTATGCGTAACTGTTTCAAAATTTATTTTACAAAATGCCCAGACAACAAATTTATTTAATTGGATCCATGAATAATCAAATTACTGGTTCTAAATTGCCTTCCAAGAGGGACTGTTTATCTGTTTTATTTTATAATATGCGTTTAGTAAAACTAAATTTACATGATAGTTCACGCTTGGTTATTGATGAATGTTCAATTTTTTGGAAGAAAGCTCGGATTCCAACTCATGATAATTCAGATTGCATTAAGAAATTGAAAAAATTATATGAAGAATGGAGAAAATTAGACAAAAATAAAACACGAACAACAGAATTACAAAAAACGCATGAAAACAAATTCGAAGAACAATTAGACAATTTATTTGATATATCCCATGCCAATGCCTTAAATTTAATTAAGATAGAAGAAGATAAGCAATTTTTATTTAGACAACGAGAGAAAGGTCGTCCTGGTTGTATGCTTGGTACGGATATGAAATTAGCGGGTATTGAAAAACGTAAAGCAACTCTTAAAGAAAATGAAGATAAACGAAAAAAACGAAGAGAAATGGAAACCTTGAAATTCACCCGTAAGTTATTAAATATAGAAAATTAAATTGTGTACATATTTTCTTAATTTTTATTAGTATTAAAATTAATTTTTAATAATAATTTTTTAGAAAGAATTCGACTTCATAGTTCATCTAGTTCTGAAGATCAAGATAATACACTTTCAGATGAAGTTTTAAATGAAACTCCTGGTTGCTCAATACCAATACCTAGTTCTTCAAAACCAATGCGGGCTAAAAAAAATATTATGACATCTCGCTTATCAGCAGCTCTAGATAAATGCAAAATTAGTGATCGGGATGCAGTGCATTTATTGACAGCTGCAGCTGAAAGTTTCCAGGTAAATTGTTTGGAATTTACATTAAATAGGTCAACTATTAAACGAGCCCGTGAACATTTTCGTAAGCAGTCATCTGAAGCTATTAAATCAGCATTTATTGATCAAAATTTAAATTATGTAATTGTACACTGGGATTCTAAACTATTGCCTGATATATTAAGTAAAGAAAATGTAGATAGACTTCCTGTAATTGTATCGGCTTTGAATGTAGAAAAACTTTTAGGGGTTCCTGCTTTAACTTCAGGTACTGGAGAAAACATATCTTCAGCGGTGTACAATTTATTATTAGATTGGGATTTGGTGGATAAAGTTCAGGCGTTTGTGTTTGATACCACAGCAAGTAATAGTGGTCGTCTTAATGGGGCATGTGTTCTTTTAGAACAATTATTAAACCGTAATATTATGTTTTTCGCATGTCGTCATCATATATTTGAGATAGTTTTGCAAGCTGTGTTTGCTCATATGAAGATTACTATTACGAATGGCCCCGACATACCTTTATTTAAACGGTTTAAAAATTACTGGAAAAATATAGATTTAAACAATTTTAAAATATATTCTAATTTTCAAAATTCGCATACAAATTTGAAAGACGTTGCAAATGATATATCTTTATTTTGTATACAAAGATTAAACGATAATTTCCCGAGAGATGACTACAGAGAATTTCTTGAGCTGGTTTTAATATTTCTAGGAGGTTCACCTCCTCGTGGAATTAAATTTCGACAACCAGGTGCTTATCACTTGGCACGATGGCTGGCGAAAGCCATTTATTGTATTAAAATTTTATTATTTAGTGATCAATTTAAAATTACTACAAGAGAACAAAACTCTCTTGAAGAAGTTTGTTGTTTTATAGTGAAATGTTATATTCAAGAGTGGATCACTGCACCAAATCCAGTTACAGCACCCTTGAATGATTTGTTGTTTTTAAAAAAACTTAAGAACTACAACGGTAAATTAGGAGAAGTCGCTATAAGAAAATTTATTAATCATTTATGGTATTTGAACGAGGAATGTGCCGTGTTTTCTATATTTGACGATCGTGTTAATAACGAAACTAAAAAACGTATGGCAAACTACATTTTAGAAGGGAAAGAAAAATATAATTATGACATTGAGGAAGAAAATGAAGAATCGAAAAAAAAATTAAATTTAAAATTTGATGACTTAACTCATTTTTTAAATAAAGATCATCCATTTGATTTATTAACTAATAAATCTTGGAAACTATTTGCACGATTTCAAATTTCTGATATATTTTTACGAGCAGACCCAAGTACATGGGAAGATATTGAAGAGTATAAACAAGCTAAAGAAATTATATCATCATTAAAAATTGTTAACGATACAGCAGAAAGGGGTGTTAAGTTGATGGAGGAATATAATCAAAAGTTTTCCAAAAATGAAGAACAGAAACAATTTATTTTACAAGTAAAATATAAAAAATCAATTGAATCTTTAATCAAAAATGACTAATAATTAAATATATTTTTCAGGTTACTCAAGAATATCGCAAAACATTTTCCGGCTGCAGTCGTGAAGTTTTAAAAAAAAAATTTGAATATTAATTTTATTAATTATAATTTATATAATGTTCATTTAATTAACATGAACGTTGATTCGATAATATTTTTACTCACAACATTATTTGTAGAAAATTCAATTTTATTAAATTAGTATATCAAACATTTTTTTCATATCTTCAACCGTTCATAATATATTTTTAAAAATCGTACCTCCAATGTTTTTACTTATAAATTAAATTATTTAGTTTTTCTTTATTTTCAGAGAAAACAATAGATTTTGGTAAAATTTTGTTATATGGTTATTTATAGAAAACATTATGTTCTTTAATAAAGCTCTTTTGTAAATTTTTCATAACTGTAACTGTTTTAGAGTAAAATACAAAAAACCGTAAAACTACCCCATTTAACCATTTTGAACCCTCTTGAGGCACGGGAAGGGGGTGAGTTATCATCACCAAATTTAACATAAATTATTTTTATATGTAATAAAACAAAATGGGAGGGTCCTAGCATCAAATTTTTACAGTTGAAATTTTAGGACCACCCTAATATATATATACACCAAGTGAAATTTTGGGATAGAGCAAAACATTTACTTCTCAAAATATATAATACAAATCTGGTATATATATTAACATTGTAAATGGACTAAATATTAGCTCAATTAAGTATATGAAATGAGTTTGACAGAAAAGATTCAGACTGGTTAAATTTATTTATAACTATAAATATAAATTTTTTTTAAATTTATTTTTCTGTTTTAATTAAAGGAAGATTTTTGTAAATACATCTAAACACACTTTTGTAATTTATATTAATAATTTTGTTGGTGATTTTAGTCTTCTTAAATGGCTAATATAGTCATATAACTATATATGTTTATACCTGAATTATAATAGTTTATTTTATTTTAATAATTCGTCATAAAATAGGTACTCGAATTTTTATGTTATAAATTTCTACATGATAAATATTAAATATCAAACCCTTTGTCACTATGTATTTCACCTAGTTTTTCAAATAATCAATTTTATTGTTAAACAAGTATACTTATAAGACAACCATGTATTTAAATTTGTGAAAGTAAATTTTTTGTTGAAAATTTGAAGTTATTATTTATTAATGAATGCTTCTGATTTAATTATAATCATAACGTTACTTATTATAAAATATAATAAGACGGATAATAAATTTCTCTACTTACATACTGTACAAATTTGGAATCTCTAGTCCCAACGATAAACATACTTTTTATTCTTGATTATAAATAGTGTTCAATATATTTAATAGTTCCAATATTATTTGACCAAAACCGTATAAAAACTTAATTGTTTATCGTAATACTGGTAATAACATACAAGGGTTATACGTAATAACGTATAATGATACAGATTTCTATTTAAGAAATGACATAGGGCTCCATCCGAAACAACTGCAGCGATCTTTATTTCTTTTTTTCAAGTTTATTTCTTTTTTCAAGCTAAACGTTTAATTTAGCGGCCGCGTAATTACGCGGGTGTTAGCAATCTATAGTATTTATAACCAATGATATCCATCATACATGACCTTCATTTCCCCCCAAATTATCTCGTTTATTATCATTAAATAAACGACGCATACATTTTTTGAATAACGATATATTTTTGTTTTAAATGTATTTATTGTACAATTCGTTATTTTTATTTATCAATATTAAAATTATTTAATCATAAGACATTTATATCATAGTATATAAGTTTTTATTTATAAATCGTATGTTATATAAGTTTTTATTTACTTATATAACATACGATTTTATTTATAAATATATACAAAAAAAAAAAAAAATGTAATCAATGAGGAACTACTAGGTCTATGATCAAAGGCGTAGCTAGAAAAATATTTGGGGAGGGGGAAGGTTGCCTTATAGGGCTTTATGAACTAGGTTCTCGGGGCAGCCATTTACTGTTTCTCTCACCGATAATTCGATTGATCCTACGAACTGTTTGTGGGGGTAATGTCCCGTTACAAGCGTATTCTTCTAAAGCTTTATACACTTTTTCAGCCGAACACCGACGGGACACTTTGTCAACCTGAAAAGAACAAGAATAATGATGCGACACAGATATCCTGCGAACGATTTTTTTTTCTTAATCAGAACGTCGATAATGACGTTATGAATAAAATTAATAGTTAAAAAAAAAAAAACTTTGAAGACTATGTTTTTCCGAACCATTTCATATCTCGGTCCGATTATGTGCAGCAGATCGCACAGGCATTCCAAGCAATGCGCGTCACCCGACCCAAGCAACGCGTTGACGGTTTTCTTCATGGCGTGAGACATCTTGAATCGGTCCAACATGAACAGTCGGCCCATAAACCTGCACGGAACAAAGCACACGCGGTGCACAAGTCAGCAGCACAAGTGCGAGAAAAAATGTCGAGCCTCGACCACACGACGACCGTGTTACCTGCACGTTTCCAGCGTACGGACGCGTACTTTTTTGCTCACGCTGTATACAGCTTGCGAAGCCGTCGTCGTCGGATCGCTCGTCCGGGGCAAATCGCTAAGCGCGCTGATGCACGACATTTTCATGTCGTCTCTGAACGCGTGGCAAACGACATCCAACCCCGGTTTAGCGGATCCCTTCTCGATCGTCTCGGAACACAAGCCCGCGTACAGATGGCCGTTGGTCGGGTCACGGATGGCCTGCGAACATGTGGTCGGATAAAACGTTTATTAGTTTCGTGTCTGGCTGTCGTCGGCCGTGTACCGTTTTCACGATGGAATCGGTGATCAGCCCAACGTACGATCGGTCGGCTCGGTCCGCGTGCACCAGGACGTCGAGAAGCTTGTCGGCATACTCGGACACCGTGTGCTCGGTGACGGTCTTCAGCACCGCAGAAGCTTTCCGGACGAACATCTGAAAACGAAAAAAATAAAATAAAACAAAGTAAATAGTGAAATCGTTCTGTGGAACGAAGAGACGGTATTATCACCTCGTGTTCTTCAAGATCATCGAATATTGTATCAGCCGGACCAATCGGTTTCGGTGGTGAAACCGCGGAAACTTGCGTCCGATTCGGAGCTCCGACATTTGCACCAGTCATACTGGACTCTAACCGCGTATCGCAGGTGTACCACTGGTCAGCCCTTTCCGTAATGAATTTCGAATCTTCGGAACATTGATCCGTCACCATTACCGCCGATGGCCCGTTCGTCGCGCGTGACACCTCATTCGTGTTGTTTTGCACGATGTTCTGCGTGCACATAAATATTGTTCATTATCATTGCATAAGCATTTTTCATAAATTTCCTCAGTCATTTTTTCGCGCGTCAACAATAACTAGATTCACACGATATTACCTCGTGATCTCAAATAATTCCGTTCCATGAGCTACGAAATGCTATTACCCATTTACCAGCGACTTACCGAACAAGTACAGACGTTTATGTTCAACGAATAATATTTCTTTTTTACTAACTTTATGATCTGAATCGATGTGAACCAAGGATTCTTGATCTGCGATCTTCCCATTAACGAAATCATTGTGATTACTGACGAATACTTTTAATGTTTGCAATAATTCTATTTTGCACGTCTGCATACAAGTCTGATAAAATATAATTTTTATTAAATCTAGTGTCTTACGTCCTGTACAATATACGAGTAATATTTTACACTATTACCGATTCAATGGGACCCTTGAACGATGAACTATGTGAACCAATTTTGTAGTTCATTTCGATTTCGGTTTGAAAATAGCTGACCTTTAAGATCAATGGTGTCTTAGCTATATTCATTAAATCATGTATTCTCTCGTTTAATGATATGAACGATTTGGCTTGATCAATTTCTAAGTCGATTAAAACTATGTCGTTCGATTCATATTTTACCGGTTCACGCATAATTTGTTTGTATAGTTCAATCTGTAGAAAATGTGTGTTTAAAATAATTCAATTTTAGATTATATTTATTATGATGTAAAACGTGTGTTAGGTATTTCACTTACATCAGAGTAAATGTCATTATTATGGGCCAATCGGCATGCTTCTTTATTTGAGTATTTACATAACACTCTAAGATTGTGTAAGATATTTTGCTTGCATTCGTTTACACATTTCTAAGAAAATAAAAACATGATACAAACATAATGTATGAAACTATAATCTTTATGATATACTAATAAGTATATTTATATGCTTACGGACTCATTTAACCCTTTGACTGTCGCATTTTCCGAGCCGATTACATACCTCACTTCTAACTCGGTTCTTTTGTAGGTAATATTTAGAACCAGTGGTACATTCATTATTTTTGAAAAGTCACGTAATTGTTCATCAATTGTTCGTTTTCGCATTGTATTCAGACAATAGTGTTTCATTTTTTTGATCAACTCATAGCTGATCGATTGGTTTCCGTAAACACTGCCAAGCGAATTCATCATGGTGTATATTAATACCTTTGTATTAATATTGAAATATTGAAATATAACTGTTTGAAATATTTTTATTGAACTATAAATGATAAAGGCTAGAAATGTCTTATTTTACAAATTGTAAAAATCAACTGAACGTAATTGATAGATATTTGATGAGGTAAAATACGGTTATCATAGTAATGTCGATATTGTAAATGTAATTGTTTATTGATGTGATTGTAGCCACTACATAAATTACTTCTAGTACTACACAAGTATTATACTAATAAATGTATAAAGCAACGAAGCTTCTGCAACGTCTGGCAGTAGTAGTTGGCATTGGCTGTTGTGCAGATAGGTAAGAAATCACACATTTATAATCCTTTTCTGTTTTAAAAAACGGTCACCATCACTTTGACGGTCAGTGTTTATTTGAACTTTGTTTCGTCGTTTCTGATGTTGTATAGTAGACCCAGGTCTCGTCACCAGTGACAATGGAATCTAAGAACTCCTCATCGTTAGTAGCTTTACCGTGCTACCCACACAATTACACGACCCAAATGTGCAAAATATAAATTAATATCAGATTATGATTTCAGAATTATATTATATTACCGTATTGGCAATATTATTCTTTCAAATTTTAATAATTGCAGTTTAATTTTAATTATTTTCTGTCATAATTATTTACAAATCAATTGGGTATTATGTAAAGTTAATTGGGTTTTCTTAGATTGCCAACTGAGACATTAAAAGTACAATTATTGGAGGATTATTATGATCACCCAACCCTCCTGTTTGATCCAACCCTGCAGTCAAATTGCTCTCGATCAGAAACGGAGCAGTTATAATATTATGCCTTTAAACATTTGCTCAACATTTTTTTTGTTTAGAAGTGAATCCCATTCCAAGTTCAAACAACCTAAAATAATAAATAAATAAACCTATAATACATCACAAACATAATTATTAAATTAGTAATTTTATAATACGATAGAAATTAGGTGATATTGAATTTAAAGTTTACACCATAAGTTTAAGTACAATTATGTATTTTAAACGATAAAAGTTATACGTTTATGTTATTTACGAGGATTGCACATTACATATTGATTGTGTCTTTCCCATTTTCCATCTAGAATATCGCTTTAAATGCACATTCGATCGTCGGTTGTTAACATCTGAATTCAGTAATCTCAACTCTTGATTCTTTTTTTTTTTTTTTTTTTTCTGTTTTTCAGAAAAACCACTTCATTTTTTTTCATCCGTGATCCCTATTTAAGCGCAACAATTATGTATGGGTGTACCAAACGTGATAGCCAGATCCAATGGTTCTGGTGACGGCAAACTGCACGGGTGCTGTCGATGCTGGAAATGCGGTCAACCGCTGTCGGTCCACCATTATTAGCATGACAGCTGGGGCGACGACAGTAAACTGTACGAGTGGTGGACGAAGGACAGCGGCCACAAAGGTGACACATCTGAACTGAATGTGAACACCCGGGCCGAACGCGCGCGCAATATTGGCCATCAGTCACAGCATCTTGTGGCCGGAAGACGCGATAGATCCATCTGTACCAAATTAATACCAAACGCTAATAGCTCCGCGCGGACTTCGTCTCTGTTCCGAATTGTTCCTATTGCAAACATGTCGATGTTCCCGGCAGTGGACTTCAGCACCTCCGTATCGTCCACCAGACGCCCTTCCGATTCCACTCGGTGGCCGCTAAACCTCCGCGCAGCTCATTTCCTGCGGTTGCTCGGTTTCCACCACCAGCATCATATCACTTATTCCATTTCTACTTCCACAGCATGTCCTCAGCCACTACGTCCTCGTACCGCAACTATTTTGCTCCGTTCATTATCAATACTTTGTCCACTGCCTCCTGTTCTTCACTTTCTGCACTGCAAATATCCGATTGGCGGCTACGGTGTACGATGGCCAAGTCAGCGACGACTTCGCCGAACCGTTGGCTAATCTCTATCTTGCAGGACAGTGCGTACAGTCGGACATTGCCAAACACCAGGGCCGGATTTAGGACTAGGCTACCTAGGTTATAGCCTAGGGGCACCACGATTTAGTGGGCGCTAAGCCGTGGATGTTGAATTTTTTTTAGTAGACACTAGATAATATAATTATTATCGGCAAATTTAATTTATCATCTACGAGAATTTATATAGTTAAACTTAAATATTAGTAATGAATAATGTTAATTATCATAAATTAGTTCGCTGTTGTAAATAAATATTTATATATATATATATATATATATATACATAATGTGATTGTGTATGGTAAATGTGGCGTGACAACCATCGTATCAAAAGTGTGTGATACATTGAAAGTTGCATATAATATAAAAACAGGTTTTTATTGTGTCTATAAATCTAATTATATCATAATTCGAGCGGCAGATTATTATACTTTCGTCTTCGACGGCCATTTTAGTTAGGTGGACTTATTTATAGCTTATTTATCATTTTGGGTTATATTTTCTAATTCTTATCGTATTACACTCATTACAGTGTCAAATCACCAAGAGCCACTAATGGAAACTTGAACGATTATACATTTATATTTAATATTATTGAACATTTATTTTCCCAATTTTTTAGGTTGACTTGAAAAAAATTTAAATTTAATCCATTATATATTTTTGTATAATCATAAAATTGTTAAATTAATAAGGAGGAGACCCTCAGCTCTTATTGAATGAATTATGCTCCAAGGAATAGAGGCGTTTGTTTTTTATTAGCCTAGGGGTGCCTTTTAAGTAAATCCGGCCCTGCCAAACACCATTTGTGTACCGCTCACCTGCACGCTGTAATACAATTGTACAAAATAATTTATTAATATTATTAATATTATCGATTATTATTATTATTATTTACTTCCGAGAAATCTTAGAAAAGAGAAATACAAATCAAATTAAGTTTTTAAAATTCAAATCGAGCTACAGGAAGTATGTTTAATTTTCTTTCGCTTATTGAGTTAAGTGTATGAAAAAAATGGTTGCTCCAACCCCTTTAATGCGGTATGATTAGGTTTTAATAACTTGGTTATTGCTACTAACTCATCCGTCATTTCTGTTGCATCAATATATCAATATCTGATCTACTAACATCTTAATTTTCTGAAAACAACAATTGAGGATCTATGCAATTTTTCATAATATGATCTTTTATTATTTTTTTTAAATGACTTATGTCATACAAAAACGTAACGCTGTTTAAGCAAATCGAAGCATTTTTACTGTCAAAAAAGGTGTCATCAGACACAAAAATAAAAAAAAAATAAAAAAAAACACACATCATTGTAAAACCAATCACTCCGTTCAGAATCTAAAAAAAAAAATATCGTTGCGTAGGTTATACATCGGACCGTACTTATAAAATCGATTGATTTGGTTTTTTACGACCTGCATTATTGTAGTGTGTGGAAACGTAGTACAAAACAATATGCAGCTAATTATCGCGATAACGGTGATGTGGACTTGATTTCAAAACATACATTAATAAAGTAACATAAACAACAATTAATATTAAGAATATCTGCTCAGATAAAATTAAATGAAAAAATTGATAAACAAAAACGTATATTAAATTAATTAATACCTAATAATTACATTTTTAGTAATACATTATGTTGTAGTTGTTCGATAGGTAAATATTAACCGTGGCCGCCCGTCTTTGATTGTACGAGCGCACTCTCCGTACAAATTCATATTTCGTTTACACGCAACCAGACTAACCGATAGAATGCGCTACGCGTATCGATTGTAGCATGAATCTCACGATCCATTAATAATCTCTGTTTAGAAATATTAATTCGAAACCAATTAATTTACTGTTCACTCGTTCTGCAACGATCCGAATCCAAAGGGAAGGTAAATAAAAAGTAAAAATAAAATAAAAAATTATTAAAATCTTCGATAGCAACCACACACGTCCTTACATCCGCAGAGTTATAGATAGTTTCCCATTATAGTTATTCGTAGACAGTCTTAATTGCTGGGCAACATATTGACAGTATTGACAAAATCTATACTGTTATACGTTACATCGTAACCGTCGAAAAAATATTAATTTTTTTTACAGTCCCAAGGCCACAGACGGAATCATTATTTATATTACTTCGCAACAAACAAGGAGTAGAATGGAGTACTTATTTGAGTGGTTATTTGCGTTTTTTTGCAAAAATGCAATTATTCCGAATTAGTTGCACGATAATTATGAACACAGTTTTTTGTACTCGAACCAATGCATAGGTACGGGTTTGATGATTATTTTATAGTGGTGTATTATCGCATTGTTATTCTTAAAAGACCAAAACGATACCGATAAATGTTTTAACTATCAGATGCGTTTTATTATTATAGGTTACACAGGGCTGTAGTCTATAAACACGAAATATGACCAGAACACAAACCAAAAGCAGAAAAAAAAATTATTTTTTTAACAACCCATTAGCGCAAATCGATTTTATAAAAACTAAAGGGTATTTTATTAGAATCGTAGTTATTATTAATATTTAATTAAGCTTTTACAGTGATATCAAAATAAGTAAAAAGAAGAGAAAAAAAAGAAATATAATTTTGAATGGGTATTATTTTGAATTTAAAAGTATCGTAAGTATAGTTGAGTAGGTACCTTAAAATTAAATTTTAAATTTGGAGCCCACAGTTTTCAGTTATTCCCGTCTGGAATTTTTTTTTTCTTTATCCAAGTTTACCATGCTTGCGTATCGGAGATGATTTTAGATTCACCATCATCGTAATGTATTACGACAAGACACAAACAAATACAATAATCGTCCTTCCATTCTGTCGTGGGACGGGTAAGACCACGCGTACACTGGAGAGCGTCGAGCGTCGAGCGTCGCACGTTGGGTTAGTTTCAGGAAATATAATTTATTTTTGTGCTTTTATCCTACTATCGTGGCGGTAAAGCGCAGATTTGTTTTACGTTTTTGGTTTACCGAAAAATTTGCGAAAAATTTCGATTTTCGTTTTCGGCAATCATCGGTGTTACAGTCAACAGGTAATTTATAAACACTGTGAATCAGCAGAATCATCGTAGTATTATCAGTATTATTCGATCATAATCTATTATACATACCTATACCGCACTAACGAACGTTGTCACGCAACATATTAAATTTACAAGAAATCAGTGGCGTCCTTAGGGTGGAGGACCAAATGGGGCAGTGCTCGAAACAAATGCCCCGCTTGTGCCTTTTTTGTTCTTCAAATGTTTGTTATTTATCGTTTATAAATAATACACAGAGAATACAAAAAAGTACACCGTAAAATCTATAACCATGCCTATGCCGGATACCATATACGATATTGCACACCCCGAGTGAAATCAAGTGAACTACTTAGTTTATAACGTATGAAGTTTGTCACCTCTCCGTTAAAAGGTTCTAGGAATACCACTACATGATATTTTATCCTTACCATCATTTTATTTGATATGATCGTTTTCTCGATAAAAACGTTTTTTAGCCATATCGATTTGCACTTGAGTATATCACATTATGTCGCCTGATGGTACATGTTATTCAATAAATATCTTTTAAATCCGTCTTTATGCGTATTATATGGATGATAAAATGTATTTAATTGAAACTATTGAACGTGGTACGAATTAGAAATAGGATATACCTACGAACTTATGATGAGATATGCAAGTAATATTGTAACGTAGGTATGCATGCGTACAAATTGAAATTAATTTGCGTTCAATAACTTAGCTCATCCCGTAACATAGATCGCAAACAGTTATATTGGATCGATAATAAGTTATTTTTGGTTTGTTTTAACTAGAAAGCAGATTTTCCTTACCTTTATCGTAACTATGCCGTTTTGTTCAATCTTAAAATAAACTGTGATCGCAATCAATTGGATGTGCTTGGGGTAAGTTATTTTGCTATTAAAAACTTTCAATTTCATATTACAAGCATTCTGTTAGTACATTTGTTTACTTTTAATGGTTCGGGCGATGGTCATTTGCACACGTAATTTGCTTCAGGTAATACATGTTACGTGTTTTTGCGCCACATCGTATCTTCTCAAGATGTAATTTGTGCCACATGTCCGTACGTCTAATCACGTCTACTCGACCAAACTATATTATAAATAATAAATTCACACGTTTTATAATATAGATATATTGATTTCATGTGTATAAGAACTATTTTGTTTCGGCTAATATTTACGATTATTTTTATTGCTTGAACACAAATTTACAAATTTTAACTTGAATTATGTCGTAATCATAATATATAATTATGCTACAAATTATTACGCAATTCTCGGAGTGTTTATATTAAATATAATACAAAGTAAAATGACTATCACATTTAAATTATGAACCAGTTTTGACAAATTCATGTGGCTAATTATATAGCACTATTTGTCATCGGCCGTGGCGCAGATCGCATGTATTTTCTTTCAATCAATTTTGGTGCAAATCACATATATGTACGTAGCGTATATATACGCTCAGTGGCCCTTTATAGTTTCAAAGTATTTGAAAAATTATTATCGTGTTTATTGAAATTTGATACATATTCAGATTTAACTCGCTCACCGTATAAGAATCGTGAAATCTGTACTTTAGAATTTAAATAAAAATAACTTGTTTAGCTCGTGGCCCGTGGATCAGTAGTTAACCACTATTTAAGTAGATCTCGTTTGTAAACATATAAATCACGACGAGTTATTATATATTAGACGATTTGTTATTTTCGCGTCGTTTATAATAATATTTTTAAAATGAAAATATTATTAATTTTGTTGAGCGTAAATATTAATAAAATACGAGTACAATTTACGTTATTAGCCATTAATGTTACTAACCATGATTATTTCCTACTGAGAACGTTGCGGCAACGTGAGTACGACGATGATTATATAATTATATTCTAAATGAAATAGCGACGAAGGAAGCTTAAGCATGGTTTATTGTACGTATAAAGATAATGGTAGTAGTAAAATGAAATTTTACAATACATATTAGTATAATTTCGTGAAGCGTGAAATGAACTTGCGTTTTATGAAACCATTTGAAAATCAATGGATATACACATTGAGTTTCATGAAACAACCGAAATTTCGCGACTGTTATTTCATGAAACTTGTGATTTCGGTTTCAATGAAAAAGTTTTGTACATTTTTTATAGAAGATTTTTTTTTATTAAATATTCAAAAAGTGTATCAAAGGATTTACCAAGTAGATAGCATCGAATAGTCTCTGATAGTGTTTTTAACAACTATCGTGTTTCTGTCACATTAATTCTTATATTTTAAAAATAAAAATGTGAATTAACATGTTATTTATGTTATATTTGTACAAATTCAATACATTTTTTAGTTCAACCGGTGTGCGGCAAATATGAAATAAGTTTCGTAAAATTGGTTTTTTAAAACTAGTTTCTTCAGTTCATTTTAAGATTATTATTTTCTGAATTACGATACAAACAAAAACAACGAGTCATAAGTTGTACTGTATTTTTAACTTAATAACTTTGAAAATATCAGATTAAGTCTTTTTTACATTTTCCGTTTTTATTTGATGATGATCGAAACACTTTTCCTTCGAGACTGTGCTGTAGAAACAACGAATTAAGATCTACGGTACTATTGTTCGTAAACAAATAATTAATGAAATAAAAATTAAAAATTGAGTTATGAATGTAAATTTAACTAATAGTATAAAGGTGCGATTCCTATGACGCGTCAGAAGCAGTTTACTGCTTTACATGTTATCCAATGGATACGTTTCCCTCAACGCGTCAACAGCTTTACGGCAGCCGACAGCCGTCCGGTCGGAGAGCAGTATAGAAGCAAACGCGCACGCGTTTATCATTTTCATTTTTGATTTTCGATTCGATGAATCTGCAGTGATACATATTTCTATCAAATGCGGTACATAGTTAGATCGATCAATATTCAGCCTGAAAAACTCCTGGGATTTCTACTTACTAGACGTGAATATATTTTCAGTTTAAAAAATTAAGCTAGCGATTGTCTAATTATAATGTGTAATTTGATCAATAAAAAAGGACTTTTACTAAAAGCCATAACTGATATTCTATTAAAAATTATAATCATAAGGAAGTGGGGTAGAGGGGAGCTCTGTATCGTACCATTGTACATTATGTCGTGAACATTACAATGCGATCGTAATTATAAGTATTTACATAAATGTACGGGTATTCGATTACACTGATTGTATGTTTGTGTCTATGTACAATGTTATTTTCCCATACGACTGTCTACTGATTCAAGCGTTGGGACCGGACGACCGGTTCGTATGAAGAACACGCACGATACACAAGTCACTCTTGTTCTTACGGAGCATCAATGTACTACATTTATTATACAGAGCATTTCAGAAGTGTATTATATTATAATTGTTATTGCACGTTGTCGGAGAGTTTATCGTGTCAAATTTAAGGACGGATTTAAAAGCGAAATAACATTTTTTTACTTTTATTTGTAAACGGACACACAAAAATGTGTAATCCCAGGGCTAGTCACGAAACTCACTCGATTAAATTTAATCAAACTCGATTAAGTTTTATAACGCGTCCACTGCACTCCACTAGTCGCGCGTCATAGGAATCGCACCAGAAATGCTCCGCACGATGAACGAGTGTTGCGTTCGAAATATATCGGGTAGGTACTTGTCGCGACTACCTAGCGAGACGTATTGAACGGTGGTTATTGTTGGCATCGGTGCGGGGATTTTTTTCTTTCGGATGGATAATATGACCTTTTACTCGCCATTTCCCAACTGTGTTGTCATTGCCGTGTCGTATTATCACAATGCAAATCTGAGATTTACCGTCGAACGAAGAAAAAGAAAAAAAATGCCCAAAGTGAATTATTAATCATTTCTAGTTCTCATATCGGTGTTTTTTTTTTTTTTTTTTTTGTACAATTTTTACGGCAGTCGCGATAACCGACAAGCACCGTATAGCGTTACCCATTTCTTGTCTACAATAATGTATAAACGCGCGGCCTGAATTAAAATTATAATATTCTTGTAGTGACAGAGGGCGGCGGTAGGAGCGATCAACCCCTCCGCCGAAGATTGTCTTTAAGGTTGTCCCCTCTTAAGCAACCGTACGTTCACGTGCCTGTTAAACCGGAGTACATTTAACATTTACAAAATTAAAATTAAAAAAAAAAAAAAAATAAAATAATATTTATAACACGGCCGGTATTGCGATGTGACGGATGCACAGCGGTAACCACGGATACCTCGGTACAACAGTTCGGACGTTGCAGCGGACATTTTTCTCGACATTTGACTTGCCGTTACTGAAAAAATCCGCCATGCACTCCCACGAGGGAAACATCTACGCACTGATGCGAATGATTTTCAACGAGCTGTCCGGCATCGTACCGGTCGTCATGTCGCTGCTCGCCATCATGTTCACCGTGGTCCAGGTGACCGCCCGGTTGGCCGAGTACGCGCTGGACAAGATGGTGCAGTCCCGCAGCGATTGCGTGTACGCGGTCGCAATCAAAGTGCTCCGGGTGTTCGTTGTCGCGCTGCTGATCTGGTGGATCTACTTCGACCGCCTGACCTTGCCAGTTTTCCACGCGTTGATCGACTCGGCGGCGTTCGTCTTCCGGGTCGTCGGCTACGTATGAGAAAGGTCGGTTTGACGACGACGACGACGACGTGATTGAAATCATTCGTTTCCCGTTCTCACCGTGTTATACACACCGTACACCGTCGTAATGACCCGATCGTTGTGTAATTCATCGTTTACAAAACTGAAACCCCCCCCCCCCTCCCTCCCCTCGGAAAGAAGCGCCTTTGAAAACAATTTTTAACCCATCGACATGTGTTTCAGTCGAGGGCGGACGGACCGGGAACGTCGAATTGAATCCATTGCCCGGTCAACGAGCTGACTGTCACCGTGCCGCTGCGTGTAAAATTCATGTTGAGCCGTTGTGACATTGCTTTCGTGGACATCTCAAAAGAAAAATATGTTCAGAGGCGTTCACATGATTCTATTTTTATCATTAATTCATTTTTCGAAAAGCCTGCAAGGAAATTACAAAAAAAAAAATTTTGTTTTAACGGTACGAGAGAGAGAGAGAGAGATCTCTGTGCTGGTGGTCCCCATGACGACCCGGAGGGCGCCGTCCCGGCTTGCCGTGGCGTCGCGCTTCGTTCCTCTGCGGCTCGTGAATAGCTCTCGGAGCTGATATACGGTCCGTAGTTGTAGTTGCAGTGCGAAAGCGCGAAGCCAAAAAAGCAGTGCTCACGTAGATAACAAATAAATAAAAATAATAAACGCCCATTCGAATCGGATAATTTTAACGGAATTCGGAGTGCACAGGGAGAAGTATGATTATCCTATGCTCAAACTGTAAATTTTTTCAAATTCTGATTTTTTAAAACTAATGTGTGCTCAAATACAATAATTTTCAGTACACATATTTATTGTACCTCTCAAGGAATACGTGACAGTAACGTTAACTGTTGTTTTTCAAATGGGAACACCCTTTTTATTCACAAACGATTGTTCGGTTAATTTTTCTGGAATTGAAGGTGTGACTTAATATGTATAGTAGGGTGGTTTTTAACTATAAAAATATCATATTAGGACCCCTCCATTTAATTTGACACTATATAAAAGTAATTTAGATTGAATTTGGTGATGATGACTCGCGTTTCTTCCCGTGCCTCGAGAGGGTCGAGATATTACTGAAGATGGTGTACTTATGGATTTTTGAGTGTTACTCTAAAACTATAATGCGTAAGACGAAAATGTATATAAACTTTATTAAAGAACATACTATTATCTATAACTTTTATTCTTACAACATTGCTTCTATGTCCATTTTTTTCTATCAAAAATATAAAAAACTAATTTATTTATTTACCGAAAATTTTGGTTTTACGGTTTTTTTTATACTTATTTAACGGACGGTTAAAGATAGAATTAATAGTTGTGTGTATAAATGATTTCAAATTAAATTTTCTATAGATAAGGTGATTATTAACAGTATCATTAGGTTGATAGTTTCGTTGTTACAATTTAATTTAGTATATATTTATTCCTAAAATTTTGGTTTTTGGTAATAAAACGTAGGTATTTAATAGTTACATTTCTTATCTTAGACCTAGTTACAATATCATCAAACTGATTTTTTTTTTTCATTTATATGATTCGTACTTAATATTATATATATTGTCTAGTTTTTAAATCTATAGGTTCACCCTCCTCCCCTTTATTTACTGTCCAAACATTTTATTATTCAGTGATCTACGCTCGAACGTAGCATTTAACTATGAAACAACATACATCATAGGATGAATTTAATTGTCATGCAGTGATTTTAAATTGATCACTGAATAATAAAATTTCATACCAATAAACAGCTTTCACCAACCATAGGGCCAAACTATAAGCACATGGTGGTCGAAATTTAATCCCACGAGGGAGATGGGGTGAACCTATAGGTTCTACAGTTAGACAATATATTTATAATATTATGTATAAACTATATAAATGAAAAAAAAAATCAGTTTGATAGTATTGTAACTCGATTACATTTACTCAATAAGAAAACTAATTAAATACGTTTTATAACTAAAAACATTTTATGAGGAAATATATGATAAATTCAATTGCAACAACGAAACTATCAATCTAATGATATTTTTACTAATTATTTTATCTATAGAAAATTAAATTTAAAACAATTTATATACACAACTTTTTATTCCATCTTCAACCGTTCGTTGGATAAGTATAAAAAAAGCCGTAAAACCAAAATTTTCGGTAAATAAATAAATAAGAAAACGAAAATTATAATAATTTTATTATTTTAAATAAAATGTATTAATAAATAATAAACGTCTTTTATGTTCTTGATAGAAAAAAAATTAACTTAGAAGAAATGTTGTAAGATTACAATTTGTAGATAATATTATGTTTTTTAATACAGTTTATGTACATTTTCACCATACGCATTATAGTTATAGAGTACTACTCAAAAAACAAGAAATGCACCAATCTCAGAAATTGTTCAACCCTCTTGAAGCACAGGAAACTTATGAAGTTACTTAAATTTAATATCACGTAAGAAAAGTGATATTAATAAAATTATAATATTTTTGTCATCGTAGTACTATCAATATTACGTAAATATATATTACTGCGAAAGTTGCGACGAAGAGTCATAGACTCGTAATAGCCGGGTAAGTATTTTTGTATTCTCATTTTCACGCCAAAAATATCAAAGTAATAATTTTCTTACAAGTTACACAAGTACCTAGTAGGAAAATTATGAATTTGAATTATTCCGAAAGTACGGGTCAAAATGTCAACCAAGTTACATTAAAAGTTTCAGAATAATTTACTGAAAATTAATGAAAGAATGAAAGTGTTCTCATTTGAAAAGCAAAATTTGATATTACCACAATTTATATAGGTACAAATATCTATGTATTGAGAAATATGTTACGTAATACATATTATACCTTTTCCAAAAATCAGTTTGAAAAAATATATGATTACTTGTGTATGATTATAATGTATGAAGTATAAAATGAGGTAAGCATATTTAATGAATCACCCTGAATTGGCTTAGTTTTAATTATTAAAATAATATCCAATTCGGATGGGTATTTATCATTTTTAATTTTATTTATTATCTTTGAGCAATCATGTTATAATTAAAAAATAAAATCATATACACTCATATGTTTTTTTATTATTATGTTTTTATCTGCTTTTCACGTAATTCCACCTAGCAGCTAAATAATTGATCGTTAATTGTCAAAATTGAGCTAGTTTACTTGTAAATTCTTGAGTTTACTCATACATACCTAAAAATAGGGCCCGGATTTCAATGCAAAGTGCATAATTTTTTGGTTGATTTTATAAAATGCTTGGTAAGTACTTACATAATTTATTTCATGTAATGAGGGTTTCAAGGCTACACATTTTATTTTGTAATTTTTTTTGCATATTTCGATGTTTTTTCATTTTTAGAGTATTTATAGCATTATTGGGTCATTTTATTGGTTTTTAATGCATATTTGTTGACTATATTTTAGCTTATTCAAAATATTTTTCACGTATAAAAATATTCTTTTGGGAAACAGAAGTTCTCTAATGTTTGAACATATTAAACGATAAATTATTGTTCAATGTAATTTAGTAAGTACAAAAGGATTACTTAGAATTTTAATTTTACATACATTTTAATACATATTTTGGTATATAGAATGAATAATATTTATCCCAAAATGGACAAAACATATGCATATTAGCATCAAGTTAATTTTTTATAAAATAGTAAATATTAATCATAACCTATTTATAAATCATAAACTGTATAAAAAAAAATATAAATATGGCATTTATAAGGTAATTTTTGTGGTAACGCGCATTTTTCAAGGATATTTTTGACTCATTTTTAAGGCATATTTGTATGGTTTTAAGTGCATTTAGATTCGTGTCATACGTATAAGTATTATTGCAAATCGCATGGTTGCTGCACATGACATTTTTTGAAAAATGTTATGGCCCATGACAAAAAAAATATAAAATTACTAGAAAAAATTTAAAAATCGGACAAGAATATACTGAAAATAATATTATGCTAGAAATTATACTATACCATTAATTTCTAAATCTTAGGTACATTTTTGAATAGAAAAAGAAGGGATACGTTTGTGGGTGATATATATTTACTATTTAATCACAATATCAC
This sequence comes from Sipha maydis, assembly GCA_034509805.1. Classification (NCBI taxonomy): domain Eukaryota; kingdom Metazoa; phylum Arthropoda; class Insecta; order Hemiptera; family Aphididae; genus Sipha; species Sipha maydis. The sequence goes on along the minus strand of JASXSY010000820.1, from coordinate 310,820 downwards.
CTAAGAATATAAGTTTAATGGAAACTATTTCTAATCGTGCTGTAACATTACTCACGTACCTATATAATGAATAATAATAATAAAAAAAAATGATTGAGACATATTGATGTGCGTTTTACTAACGATAATACTATCTTATTTATATCACTGTAAAAAATAGCACATTAATCACAAGTATAATACTTATTTATTTATTTAAGTTTCAAACTTTGGAAATAAAGTTGAAAAAGAAAATGGCCAAGAAACGCTCTTGCCTAAAAAAAAAAAAAAAATTCATAATATATGATCCCACCAAATGAAATAGAAGGTAGGTACTAATGATGGACGGTTTTCCCCCCTCAAGACATTCAAGTCATTATATTATTATACCTATATTATCAAATTTACTTATTGTGCAAATTGTATAGATTGTAAATATGCCTTTTAAATAAATAAAAAAAAAAAGTTTCAAACGGGCCAAGCCCAATTACACACATAATAATAATAATAACAACAATCGATCGTTAGAATAGTATATAAAAACAGGAAAATTATGAGAAAAAAAAATTATGTACAATATAAATTATTATATAATATATTTATAGCTATCAATTAACAAGAGAGAAATTAAAATAATTTTTGAATGAGTTAAAGTTTGATGATATGAATTAATTTATTTATAGTTTTCATTATTTTATGATGGGGAATATTGCTTTTATGTCTGTGTTAAGATAAAATGTGTTTTTAGACCGGGAGTTACCAGTAGGGGTATGGAAGCGATTTAGGAACTCAAGACAGTCTACATTTCCCCAAAAAAAGTACAAATCTATTCGTAAACGACGTTTTTCTAGTGTTCAGAAGTTAAGAATCGTTAGTAGTAGAGTGTACGAAGAATGGGGTTCTCTGACTATGGAAAATTTAAATGAAAGGAAACGTTAGAACTTTTGTTGAAATTTTTCAATGATTTGCTTATGATCCGATTGATATGGAGACCATATTATTGAGTCATACTCACAAATAGTACCAAGCTGCAGTGAATGGACTTTAAAGCTAACGAAACATCAAAATCAGCACAATTTCGACGGATAAAACCAAGGATTTTACTTGATCTGTTAGCAATGTTGGTAATATGACAGTTAAATTTAAATTTGGGATCAAAATAAATACCAAGGCCTTTAATAGCCCCCATATTCCGTAGTAGTGGTTCACCGTTAAGATTTTAATCAAACGTTGATATTACTCGACCTCTGGAAAATGTCATTATCTGGCATTTATTAGTATCAAGAGTAAAATTATTGTTACTGCATCAATCATATAGAGTATTAAAATCGAGCTGAAGTAAATCAGCTTGATTCTGATTATCAACTATACGGAATATCTTCATATCATCGGCAAACATTAATTTAGTGCAATTATGAAAATTAATGTCATTAATAAAAATAAGGATTAATATTGGTGCTAAATGGGACCCTCGAGGAACTCCGGATGTAACATGAATTGGAATTGACTAGTTTTCTTTGTAAGCTACTATTAGCTGTCGATCTTCAATAAAGGACTAGGATAGAAAAGAGCCACAAATACCAATCTGTTTCAGTGGCATAAATAAGATTTGATGGTTTTATTTTATCGAATGCCTTGTTAAAATCCGTGTAAATGACATCAACGTTCGATCCACGAGAAAGAACGTCAAGATACAAAATTACGAAAGTTAAGTAAATTAGTAATCGCACTTTTATTTCGTCGAAAACCATGTATGATTACATGATTCAAAACAGATTATACCTTATTTGCAACCATTGATTCAAATATTTTAGGTACGAGAGGAACCAATGTGATTCATAACAATTCGAATTTGATTATATTCTCTGTAGTTATCTCTACTAATTATAATACATTAAGATATTATGTCATGAAATCTAGGTATTCATTAATATTCTTCTTAAAATACCTATGCAATCAATATTTTGCACAAACAATTTCAGTTTCTGTAAAGCATAAAACCGACTGTTATCAATAGAAATGTCGAAATGTTGTTCTGTGTCCAAATACGTCAATTATTTTCATCGAACCGTTGACAATGATAAATGATTACCGTTTAAAAAGTAGTTGACATTCTTACCATATAACATCATTTCAGTCTCGACGAAATTCCACGCAATGCAATAGTGTTTAACATTAATAGATAAAAGTAGGAACAAAATGGTTATTTATTTTTCGAATAAAATACAAATGTTTTCCATTGTCTTAAGCCGAAAACGGTATTTCTTAGACGGTTTTCGCTGCATACTGGAAAGTTCTGATGTGACAGCTTCCGAATTGCGTTCGTCGTCCAATGACAGTCAGAGTTTTGATTTAAAAACGTTTGAAAAAATAAGAAATTTAATTTTAAGTTTCCAACGTGTAATTCAATAACAATTTCAATGACAATGATCGCAGATGTTCAGCGAAAAAGGTTTAACGTTTAAACTACTGTGGACCGTGTAAAAGGAAAACGTCAGTAAATACATATATGATTACATTATTAATACATGCATACAGTCGTACACAGATATTTAACGTAATATCAGAATACGTCGAGGTTAAGTGAAATTTTGAAAAAAAAAAAAAAAAAAAAAAAATTAGAAAATTTGGAAAAAAAAATAATTTACGAAAAGAAAAGAAAAATAGAAAGAAAAAAAATTCGAACAAACGGATAGAATTTGGTGGGGGGGAAAAAAAAAAAGAAATCGGAAAGAACAAAAATCGTCCGCGTCTACCAGAGAACAACGGACGATATGTCGGACAGCATGTGCTGGCGGTGGACGACGTCCCGTACACCGTGCACGCGCCTGTGGGATCGCACGTGCTTCCGGTCGCGGCACCGTTTCCCGCACAAGTCGCACCGCAGACGGGCCGCGGGTCCGTGCACCATCGCCGGGCCGTGGTCCGCGTGCAGGTGGGCCACCAGCGACGGCACGTCGCCCATGTACGCGGCGCAGACGCCGCACAGCGCGGCCCGCGCGGCCGGATGGGCCTCGGCCACGTGGACGGCCAACGACTTGCGGCCGCCGAAGTACCTGGCGCACAGCTCGCACGTGTACGCGTGACGGCCGCGGCCGCGGGCGGCGGACCGCTCGTGGTGCACCCGCTCGTGCAAGTACGCGGCGCGCACGTTGGAGAACCGCCGGTCGCACAACGAGCACATCAGGCTCCGGTCGTCGCCGTGCTCGCGGCGCACGTGCATCCACTTCGCGACCTTGCTCCGGGTGCGCACGTCGCACACCTCGCAGCGGTCCGTCTCCGGCGACGGAGGCCGCCGCGCCCTTTGGCCGCCGGCAGTCGGCCGACGTCCGACCGACGGCCGCGCCGTTGCCGGGGTCCTGTCCGCGAGATCCATACCGTGCTGCGAAGTCAGTAGACATAAAGCCTAACGTCGTCGTGCACGCAGGGCGATACGTTCACGCGGGGCTCTCGTTTTTAGTGCATCGCGGTGACCCTCACCCCCCGGAAAAGGATCGCCCCATCGTGTACACGTCTCCGGGTCGTGTGAAAATATCCGAAACTCGGGAGAACTTACTGCTGTCCGAAGGAACAATTTGAATGTCCTCGGTTTTCTCGAGGAACCGCCGATTCGTATTATCCCGTTGTACAGGGCTCGATTTCTGTTGTGCAACAACAAACTGGAACGCGTATCGAAAAGTTATCGACAAAATGTGACGAAGAAGTGATCGGTCCTCGGTGTTTAACAACCATCGTATTTATAATCGTAGCAACGAAGATTTGCGTGACGACGCGAGGAGATTATACTGTGTTGTGATTTTAAAATAGGTTTGAAAAGCCCACTCTGCGGTCGTGCCAAAGTCCCGGCTTCTAAATGTATTTTAAATAATAAATTGCGTAATAAACTTAATTAGTACAATTTTCGTATTAGTTCATAAGAATCTTTATAAATTACTCATATTTTGAAATTTTATAATAATGGCTGGCCTAAATATAATTTATTATCTTAATATCAACGATCCAAACTTTTTATTGGTACCTAACGGACGGACGGTCACAACAGAGATACAAGTTGTTTAAAAATTTATGTTTAGAAATCTATTATGTTTCTACGGTTAGGGGTAAAAATTTATGTTTATAAAATATATTATCCAAGCCATATTTCTTTGCACTAAAAATTGACAAAAGGGCCATTTCTGTCAACAATTATTTATTATTAGATCATTTTTATGTCATACTTTCAGCTATTGTATCCATTACATAATTATTACATATTGGTTCAACGTCTTTTATAATCATCATCTAAATTTTCTCCAGGCATTTTTTTTTTTTTTCTTAAAACGTATATCAATATTTCAATTGCTCTTGAACTGATTTTCTTCATTGTCTATATTTTGATATATTTTATTATTTGCCCACTCAATAAATCCATTATTTATGATTCAACAATTATGTTGGTTGAAATAATCAAATATAAAAAAATAAAGGAAATTTAAGAAAAATTGGTTTTTACATAGAGATAGATAATTTTTCTCAACATATTCCTTCCTTTATTTTTTTATATACAATCACGATTTTATTAATTTTGTACATAATTGATGATGAATTTTAAATTTGAAACCGGTCGTACTTTACAAATACAATAGTACTTGAGATTAAGTATTTATTTATTTATTTCTATGTATAAACTATTTGGTTATTTATTTATATTTTTCTTGTGAACAGCAAAAATCTCATTAAAATATTTAAAAATTTTCAAATGTCTTTAAAATCCTTATATATGTACTCAGTAACATCTCGCAGTACGAGTTACCTACTCTAAGATGGGTTTGTTCATTGGTGATTTACCCAACCATGGTACACCGCTACAAGTGTCAAAATCAACAATGAGAAGCATATGCCAAATGTGAATAGGTATTTTAAACTTTGAATGTATATATTGAATGAAAAGCTTACGTATTGCTTGACTCTGTCGGATGAGCCATTATATGGTCTCGGGATTATTTTCTGGCTAATTATTCGTCTATGTAGTCCAACTTGTATTTGTTGTATTAATTTGAGACAAAAAGGAAGAAAAAAAAGAACATAAAATAAAATTGATTGAGTTATATTTTATTTGTAATTATGAACTCGTATGTAACGGCGTGGAAATGACAAACTTACAGTCTCTTAGGAATATGTTTGGAATCAAATCGGGTCCAGAACTGGAATTGGCACTTAATGAGCAAATTGCTTTAAATTCCTCAAAATAAATCGATTGAAAAAGAGTGGAGTGAAGAAGAAAGAATTTTGGGTGGAGTTTGCTGCTTGTAATTAACATTAATATAATCATAATTTTCACAAACACTAGAGAAATAATTAGCAAAAGAATTTGTATACAAAACAATTAATAATATCATTAGGGGTTTTAAATTCATCTTTGTTTAAATGCATACAATTTAGTGAAAAATTATTTTTAATTTTACTGTTTATGAACTTTCAAAATTGATTAGGATTGATTTTTAATTAAGTTTGATTTATATATATATAATTTTGATAATCTTTTTTCGAGAAAAACTTACATCTACCACGAAGATTAGAAAAAGAATTGTAATCACTCACCAAACCCGAATTCGAAAACACTTTATGAGCAATTTTTTTTTTTTTTAATTATTTCTTTTAAATTTTTACTATAGCATGGAGGGTAGTAAGACTGAAGTTTAATTATTTTTTATATTATATTCTAGAAATAAGATTAAAATAATAATAGGGCATTCAAGTTTCACCGAATCATTTTCTATGGACGCTGTCCTACGATTAATAATGCAATTAATAAAAGGGTGGACGGTTTTTTTCGACGAACGGACATTTTGACGAAAGAATAATCGGGCAAATAGATATTTCGATGAATGGATACTTTGGTGAATAGGTTTAGTACTAGAATTTTAATATCGTAATAATCAAATTAAAATAGCATATAAAATATGCTATATAAAATTTGTTTGATATTAATTTTAACAATGAACATTGCGATAGTGTTAGTAATAATCAAATATTACAATAATAAAGTCTGATACACTATAACAATGAGATAAAACCAAATAAATAGTAAGTGTCAATAATTGACAACTTGCACGGATAAAAAACATTTGATTTTTTTACTACAATAAATATCGGTCATCGCAAGATCATGTTATAAAGTTGAACACGAAACAATCGATAAAAATACGTGGACAGTTATTAAAATAAGGACATTGTTTTAGAAAACTACTGTTAACGTTGATATTTAATTTTTAACGTATTATAATTTTTTTTTTCTAAATAATACAAATATGCTTTTCATTTGCCACAATATCCATTCGTCAAAATATCGCTGACATTAATTTTCTAAAATCGTATGAAAGATGTAAACATATTTTTCAGTTGTATTCTAAGATCTAATTGCTTTTTGAATTACGTCGCTAGAAATTTGTTCGATTGGGTTCTATTTAGTGAGAGTGCAGCATTTCAAGCAGTCATCAAACTCACCAACAAGAGACTACCAAAACATGGTGGCATGTATGTATGTATGTAGGTATAATCTGCAAATGAAATCCAATAGAGTAATACGATTATTTAAAATGTCATAAACTATATAATTACTTAAAATGTGATTCTTGTGCTGTGAAATCAATATTTTTTGATCAAAACAATTGTTTTACATAGAACATATATACACTTCGGAGTAGGAGTCTAGAAGGATAATTATTTGTGTTTCTTTTTTTTTTCTGTTTACGGACCATTTCAGTGGCTTGTGTACGACGTCTTTCGATATCCTGGGATGTAGTCGGGGGTTCCAGTAAGATGAACCGTCCTACCGACACGGAAGTTCAACTCTCGCGGACTGAAAACATTACACCACTAACACATGCACAGTCGATCAGACTGGACCGCCCGTACTGATCTCCATGGATCCGTACTGATCTCCTGCAGCCAACAGACGTCGAATAACATCTCACTAGAACTGACTTCGGTGACGACGAAAAAATAATGATAAAATAAAACCGAAAAATAGTCCGTAGTGCGCGACATCATAACACGGACGTACGTACGTCTGCGCAACAAATCGCGGACGTCGGTAACAATCGAACTCTTATGAATAACGCGCGGATCTAACGAAAATTACTGTTATCAAGTCTGCCGATTTCGATCGAATCGCATATCTTTACCGCGTACGAGATGTAATAACGTACGTAAATGCGTCTAAACGTGCAGTTGCGATAACGCGAGATCGGTGTTCAAGCGTCTGTCGGATTTACATGTACTATATCGTGAACTTTCGTTTTCCGTTTACCATTTGATTTCACTTTATTCATACCTATTATACATTCGTACACGGATAACACGTATGCATACATTATACAGAGATGTATTGAGGTGCTGTGACAATGACGCGCACAAGTGCATCGAAGGAAAAGTGTATTTTGCATATATTTGCATTCGCCGTACGCGTGTATTATTACGTTGCGGGAAACGAAGTCGTCGGGTGGTTTTTGTTGTTACGTCTAGAATCCTTGGTCGGGAGACGGCACGAGAGCGAACAATAATCCGGCTCGCGGTGTCGAAAAATTATGCAGCGCGTAAATACGACGTACGGAGACCGCGGTGAGGTGCTGCAATTTTCGACTTTCTTATTCGTACTACCGCATCTCTCGTCGGTTAATATTTTTATATAATTGTATTCTTTTTCTCCCCGTCTAATCCCACATACCAAAAAAAAAACCACGCGGATGTTTTCGTATGCGCGTCAAATACAATACACTCGTTTACGCGTATGTGTGTGCACGTGTGGTTGTTATAAAACGACCGCGGGAACAATGGAAAATTGTTTTCCTGCGAGCGCGTTAAAATTACGTACACGGCTGCAGTTATTATTATTATTATTATTATTTAACATAAAACGATTTAATTATAACGATTTTCGAAAGTCATGTGAATGCGACTTAAATACCGTATTTTATCCGTCCGAGTGTGTTTTGGTTTTCGCGGCGAGGAACATGCTTTGGAACGTCTGGACATTATATCATAATAACGTGTTACGTAATTTGTATTTATATTATGTGCGTATACGCGCGCGGCGTGTACGGCAACGGCGAACGTTCAAAGGTTCTCCAATCGCGATCACTTCACACATGTGGCACAATACCCGGAACGGAAATTCCACACGGAATCCCGTGCAAATACGCACGTCCAAAGAACGCAATTACCCAAACCGTTATTAGAAACGATACGAACTGCAAATGTACGCGTGATCATTCTGGTCACACGTTTCGGATCGTTTTACAGAAACTCGGCCGAACATTGCACGCCACTTTTGAAATAAGTATTCGTTCCGTATGGTAATAAACGTGCAACCGAGGTGCTTTTGCGGAAGAAAAAAAACCAATTGGGTTTTTTCACGCACGCCGCGATGTACACGTACGATTTTCGCGGATCCGCATTGAGACCGAAACGATGTTGCGTTCTGCCGAGGATAGGGGCGTGTGTAGATTTTTTTTCTGTGTGGGGGAGGGTTTAATATTTTTCTTACCGCGTATTTCAAATTCGTTTATTTCGCAAAATAATAATATTGGTAATAATTAATTTTTCAATTCTAGATAGGCCGATAGTGGATCACAAAAATTAACCCTGGCGAACATATATAATATTAAACATAAAATGAATTCGTATAAAAATGTTTAGCAATACGTTTTTTTTTTTTTTTTTGCCTAAATTCGTTGACATTTATGGGGAGGGGGGGTTGAGGGTTGAACACCCAAAACCCTCCCTACTAGGCACGCCACTGGTCGAGGACATAAACCGGAGGCGTGCAAGTATTTTTCGAAGCGATTCGTATAGAATTACGTATTTACTTTTTCTTTGGTCGTACCCGCTTCACACATTAGCACACGTTGATATTATAACAATTATAGTAAACTTTCATTACACTTCCAACTAAATGTCAATATGCGTACGCAATTCGATCTATTATTTTGTAATATTATTATACGGTAGATTAACGAAAATATTTTACAATGCGATTATGGATATTTTTTATGTAATAACTTTTTTAAACACCGCTGCAGAGGATAAAAATAATCAACCTTGTGACACAATATTAGGCGTTTACCTTTTCCACCGAGAAAACTTATTATTGAATTAAATGAAATTTCATAATGTCTATATAAAATACATTCAATGCGATTGTACTGTTCAAATCGATTACAAAAATAATAATGTCGTATTGTAGACGAACAAGTTAAATCGTAATTATAAGAAGAAAAAAAAACCACTATCTAAATATTGTATTTCCTGCGCATTCAAATCGTCTCGTTAGTTTCGTAAGTTTTTTATTCTCGTGTTCTTATATACGTACATAACAGGTATACATTAAATCGACCTCAATCAGCAAATCACATACAAGTATTATAGATACATGCATATATTATTTTCATTATTATGGAAAAAATGTCCTTCGATTACTATAGTTTTTTTTTTTTATTTATAAATTTATGCACAATCTCCAATAATCTTTAATTTGCGATATTTTGCCTCGACCTGCAACGCAAAATTATATTCGATATTATAATATTAATGGATTTATTTTTTACCACTGACAAATTTTTTCATAACTATTTTATTTAACTGATTTTTTATTAAAAATTTAAACTTCATTTTTTTGTTATTGTTCTTTTTTTGTCTTTTCGATTTTTCATTTGTTCATTTTTAGTCTTTTCATATAACCTAAAATCGAAAAATGTCTGTGTATTAAGTGTTAAGTGTACTTAGGTTAATACAACCACGTTAGTGGTATGCCTCGCACGTGAACAAATAGTCCTATTAGTTGCATACAAATTTTGCAAATAGTACAAATACAAACTGTAAACTGCTGTAATCTATTGTAAATATTTTATTTCAACACATTTTTACAAATAAAGTTTTTCGTTTTTCTATCCTTTGCTAAAAATCAAGATTTTGGAGACTCGATACACGTGACGCATAGAGTTGCCCATGGAAAATAACAGGTTTTTTTTTAAATGTACGCCTACGACTTTAAGCGTCTGTCTTTGAGTTTTGCTTATTGTCATTGCAAACGCTGCTTTTAGGAAAAACTCTACACTTTTAAATTGATATGGAAAATTGGCCGGAATTATTGGAGTACGGGGAATCAAAACGTTTGCCATTCAAATCGTAAGTATAGCTTTTATAATATTGCAACCCAAGTGAACGGAACACGACAACGTCCCGCGCGATTATGATTCTCGTAACGATCGCGAACCTAAGAATTTTCAACCGATCGAAGTGCATTGGTTCGTGGTGAAAAATCTTTGCTATCTCAATTATTTCGTACTAATTTAATTTATTTTCACAGAACTTTATTGTTTCTCTGTTGTCGATGTTGTAGCGCATTGTTTTGATTTCGGTTAAGTTTCATGCCTATTAATATGTTATACTTGTTTATGCGATTTTTAATCGTCAATATCCACGTGAAAAACATCAAATAATTTTACACCACTAATAGCTGAACTAGATCCGATCACACTCCGGAAATATTTCACCGTATTGGATTAGAGGTAGTACCTCTTTGATGTAAAAAAATATTTTAGGTTGAAAAAAACGCGAAATCTTCTTGCAATATCCTAATGGAATTTATTTTAATACACTTGTGTTATGGTTATAGAAGAAATGTTTACTTGTGACACGATTAGAACAACGGTTATTAGCAATATCATGACTACACGCGTTTTTATCAGAAGTGTAAGCAATACAAGGAATTACTTTGATTGTAAATGCATAATGTTGTTTTATATGTTATAATATGACTTGTCCAGCTGCCAGTTATTTGCAACGAAAACTTTAATCTATTACCTATTTCTACATAGTTAACACAGTATTATTTTCATCACGACCCGTGCACTAGGCAAAACGTTTACGTTTTTCCGGTTTACAATCGGAAATATGTAATACAAAATTCGAATTTCACGGTCGATTTTGAGGGACCGCCGCAGGACATAGTGCTCGATCACTGGAAACACCCTATCATTCCGCATAACCCAAGACGACGTTGAGCAATACCGTAGATAACCGCGGAACGCAACGAAACGACGTGTTCACCGTTTCCTTCGGGAGTCGTGCGCAGAGCCTTGTATAATAACAGGCCGTCGGGTGTTTTTTTTTTTTTTTTTTCGGAGCAAATCCGATTTCCCACACAACGCGGACGCGTGCAGTCGGCAACAACTGCGTGCTGCGCGTACGATATGTATACACATGTATACGAGTGCGTATTCGTAATACTTATAGCTGTACGACCGCTGCAGCACCGCGGCCGGTGCACGGAGACTTTAACGATCTACCGTCTGGTCTCGGTCGTCCGAGCCGCGCGGCCGCGAACACGCACGCAACTGTCGGCAGGTGCGCGCCAGGGGTAATTGATAGTTGAACGTCGCCGGATTTACATAACGTGCGCGTCGTAATACGTTATGCCGAGGCAAACGGACGAAAACAGAGATAAAACCGTGCACGCGGAAAAACGAAAAATGATTATACGGACGACGTACACGTATCTAAATAAAATTAAAAAAAAAATAACGAAACTAAATGGACAATGGAATATCGCGTAATCCAGCCGTACGCTGCTGTTACGTCTCTATCATTCGCACGTCATTCGCGAGCAGTACGGACGTGCACGGGTACCCGATGTACACGGCGAACGCAAACGGACCACCGATCTTGTTGCACGGGCATCGTGATGATACGTTTAACAATTCAGCCGGCGTAGCCGCGCGCGGGACGAACGGGAATACGTCGCGGAAATGACGAGAAATAATTGTGTGCGCCCGAGACCACGGACTGCGGACGGGTCGAAAAACAAGAGTACCATCGCATATCATTATTATTATTATTATTGCTATACGCGGTTGTTGTGCACGTTTTAATGTGTTTTTATTATTATTATTATTATTATTATTATTTTTTTTTTTACCTATCTTCCCGACTCGATTCGAGAGACCTTGAGCGGACAGACGTTCGACCTTGCACGGAGCGACCGGTACGCGATTCGTCGTCCGTCGCCAGTACGGTGTTTTAATATGCGCGCGGCGCGGCGTTACACCGTCCGTCACTTGAACTTTAAATAATTTCTACGTACACGCGCTCGTATGCCATGCATTGTTAGCGTTTATGCTGTACGCGACGTACGTCCACTACGGGTAAAGGAACGAAATGACCGAAACGCGCCGTTCACACTCGGCCGGTTTGCTTAATAACGTGGAAACGTAACAATAATCGTAATAATATGAATAACAATTACAGCAATCATAATGATAATAACACGAGTAATGATAATAAAAACAACAGCAACAATAGCAGTAATAATGATAATAATAATAATAATTGCAACAAAAACAATAATAATAAAATGATACGCGTACCACAACACGTATATACATATTTATAAATGTATACGGCTCGTTCGATGACACAAACCACGCTTACAAAATGTACACAACAATGCACGGGCACTTAAACATGTACAAGACGACCCCGCGTTGATGACGTGTGTGTTGCATTTGTGAGAGCGAAGAAATCGTAGAATTCGCGAAGAGTGTGTGCAACACGTGTGGTCTCGTCCTGTACTAATACGTGATGGGAAATCAATCAGGATTTTTCGATATCCGAAATCCGTCACTGTAGAACATCTTGCTTTTCTTCTGGACAGTTAATTTGATCTGTTGGAATTATTGTTGTTTGTATTTGTTTTATGTTTTCTATTCAATCTCCTTCTTCGTTTAAACCGTCTGCCGAATGCTATTTATTTCATATCTACTTATGTGATTAACGGTCAGTTGAAACAACTGATGAATTGAAAAATAAAACGTTTGCGTTCGAATAAAGCCGGTCGACCGAAGTGTACTTCATTATTTTTGCTAGATTTCAATCGTATGCGAAGAAAGTACCCGAATTTTCGTGTTGTTTTGTTCTCGACAAAATCCAAATGAAAATTATTTTTTATCCATTCGAAATAAAAATCGAAGAGAAAACAGTCAAACACAGTGTTTTACTTAGCATTTACAATATTGTCTACCCGGTAGATCTAATTGTTGTTCAGTTATTATTAGTTGTTATCACTTGACGCGGCCACAGTTGTTGCAAAGTTATTCTTCAATGCATTTCAATGTTATGATAATGATTCGGAAAACCAATCGTTCCTTTCGAAAACATATCGAAGGAAAAAATGCCCTTGAAAACAAACCTAAGGGAAGCAGGATAATCGGAGGTACAAGTGTTTTCGCGTTGATCAATTGCCACGATAAATGCCGACTTGTGGTCATCGTTGGTGCTCCACCACTGACTTTAGACGATAGCGAGAGCGTCGCAGAGATCATCTAAGTCTCAGTGCACAAAATACCCACATAGGTTGTATTTCCATAGATCACTCTTGCAGAACTCAATACTGATATCACAATGGAAATCGCTGGCTAATCGATTTTTGTTTTCTAAGACGAATAATTATAATTTCTTCCTCAAAATGCCGATCACTTCAATCAGTTACGATTATCCACATTAATAATTTATGTATGTTCAAATCAAATAAGGGTATTACATTTATCAAGTATACTTACCTGTAATTAACTTAAATTATAAGTAAGTATAACACATAATATTTGTTACAATTTTTAATTTTTTCACAGGACATTGATATCGTATGGTTCGTTTTTATTTCGTAGATCAAATCGCGAAAGAAAAAGGTCTTACGTAAGATAAGACATTTGCGCTAACACTACATCACCTTATAAGATTCCGTATTATCAATAATTTAAGCAAACTATTTCATGACTGTTCAACTTGCACAACGGGGAAACATTGTATGATCGTCCTTGTTTGATTATTTGATGCGCTTCAAATCGATTCTGAAAGTGTATTTATAATACACGATACTCGTAGTTCCGTTAGTGAATACGTACGATTCAAATCTGAAATAGAAAAATCTTTTTTATATTTTTACAATATTTTCAGCACCATTATTACCAAAAATTATCTATAAAATCGGGTAGCATTGTTACTGTTCATCGTCTAAATACACAGATGCAAATTATACAAGAATGTACGTAGTGTAATTTAATTATTTTGATCGGTACCTAAATATTTTATATATTATCACTTGTGGTAAGATATTGCACTCGTTTTCTAGATAACTTGATAAAATTTAATCGTAACTTAAAACTCCATATCCCATGAACGTTTTAAAAAATCGAAAACAGTTTTAAAATAATCTTGATAATACCGGTCTTAATAACATAGAATGTTTACTACATTTAGTTACAATTATAGGTCCCATGTTCACCGATTTCGCAATTGTAAGTAGTCATAAACCACTTGACCGAATAAACATAAATTATCTTTTCCTCTCACTTTTAAAAGTCAATTGATTTGAATAATTTCTGATAAATTTGTTGTTAATCAGACAAATCGTTTTATTGATATTTTTATTGCCAGAGCTCTAAACAGTTTCTTGACATAAATAATGAATTACTATGTAAAATACTGATTATAAAAATATGAAATTTTCGGACCCACGAGTTTTTCGTATGAGCAACACATTATGGAGTTTGTACATTGATAAACTATCTATTTATTTGCAAGTATTGTAAAATAAAATATTTTGTGATTAATACACATTCATGTTTACTTATATATTTGTACCTCTTTCGCTGTACTCGATGACCATAGTATTATGTTATACAGTTTTTTGTAAATGAAAAATGGTTCTTGTTTAATAAATGAATACAAAAAAAAAAAAAAATTGAAAACATTGTAATGTGTATATCATTACTCGAGTGGTTCCTCGCTAGCACGCGGCAACGTAAAAAATGTTTTCGTTATATTATCATTACAGTAACGAGAAGTGAAATCATTAATTTAACATGTTCGAGAAGCAGTTTAATCCGGACAAAGAATACATGATTCATATACGAAAGTGGCAGCGCATTATTAATGACCCAGTTTGTTTTTAAGCAAAATCGGTTAAAGTAAAAAAAAAACAATGTGAGAAATATTTTAGCAATTATTGCTGTATTATGATATTAAATGTCCTGTTTCGAAGAATTAAACAAGAGTGAAATAATAATTAGTGAAAATAAAAAAATTAAAAATATTGTTGTTCGCGGTTTCATTATATATATATATATATTTTTTTACATGTACAGAAGAAAGTTAATACGCTTTGTTATTAGTATCGTCGGGCAGAAATAATATCGCAACTTTGAATGAATAAGGAAGTAGGAATATACGTACACGTCAATTAAAAACATTAACATAATAATAACAATTAAACGAAACAGACGTGTCAAGAGAAAAGTCTAGGATTATTTTATTTGTTTAAGTCTTGACCACAACTCGTCTATCAAATATATCTATATAATCAATGGAGTATTCGATTTATACTCTTCTATAGTGTTTTGTGATAACTTTTGCAGAGCACACGTTTTTTTGGAAAATATTAAATGTATGTTTGTTCGGAGAACATAACAGAAAACTGATTTAATCGTTGGCTATGCACGGATTGCGTTCCGAATTAAAAAAATTGTTAAGCAAGTACACAAATTGCGTCCGATTTTGTTTAAACGATTACATGGACGTACTTTAAAAGCATATAATAATTTTAGTTTGGTTTCGATCGCGTTGTTGGTGATTATATTAAGAAGGTATCATTCAAGTTTTTACCAGATTTTTAATTTTATATTAATAACTTTTTTAATTATTGTACATAAATTCCTACAGTTTAAGCCTACAAATTTTCATTTTACTTATTTCTAATTGAATAACAACGATAAAAATCAATATTTTTAACCTACCGATAGTCATAATTTGCTATCGACAGTCCTAAGACTGTATGAAACGGGGAGGAAAATAATTTTTTACGTTGGGAAGCAATTCGCGTAGTCGTTAAACATGGTCGGGGCGCGATTCGTGTACAGCGAAATCGACTTAGAGACGACCAACGTGCTGCCGGGGGATAAAGCATTTGCATGGCAACTCAAACTTCAAAAGAATATTGAACACCACTTATGACTCGGTCGGCACATCGATTAACCTTGAGAACGGCGGTAGGAGCACGAAATAAATATTTTATGCCAATCGGTAGACGTAAAAATATATTAATAGTATTATCTTAATGATCTTAATAATATCTTCTCCAGATGTTATCTGTTAAAAACCGGCGAGGAATTTATTTTACACGATTCCTCGTTGCATAACCGTAAAAAGTATCTAATCGTTATAGTGTTACTGAAGATGCGTTGAAATTATGGATAATGTTTTGTCCCAGTGCCAAGTACCTACGAATTTTTAACGTTGTAAAATTGGTGGCATGCTAAACGCGTAATGGATCGTTCAATCAAAGCCTAGCCCATTTAAAAACTTATAAACGATTATTATTTATTCATTTTTTCGGTTCACAATCAGTGCAAATAAAAATAACGATAATTGCATTCGACTATAAGCGGGAAATGTCACAGCTTTGTATGCCATTTTTGTAAACTCGCTTTCTCCACGTTTGTTACCCATACACGATTCCAAAACGGCGGAAATAAATGTACAATTCTGGGTAATTTGAAAATGTGTATTTTTAATTAAATTAAATCAAGAAGGAAAATAATGTAAAAACTATTTAATAGCTAATGAAAACTACTATAACCTCAGTGAAGTTAAGGTTTAACTGAAAAAAAATGTATAATTATAGTTCATTAATTTAAGTTAAACGTATAGTTTTTTCGCAGATAAAACAAACATAAATGAGAAAACGTTATTGTTTAATATAATCCCGCGAAACTGTGCCGGGCACATTATATTTCGTCAGCACAGCCCGTGGTGATTATAAAATGCAATAAAAGTTTAACTGAGGAAAATAAATTATAATAATTAATTATTGGGTTGGGTCGAAATTTAGTAAATACGTTTTTTTCACGGCGAAACCAAAACTGCAGAAACGAGGAAACGTAATTAATATTTAATAGGATCTTGCGATACTGTACCGGTCACTTAACATATTATATATTAAAATATATTAAATAATTTAATTATTACTTACACGAAATTTACTAAACATTTTAAAAAAATAATAAAAAATAAAATAAAAATAAAAAGTTCGAAAACGATTAATACTCGTAGTTTAATGTATAAATAAATAAATAAATATTTTGTCTGGAGTATTATGTTTGTTTAGCATCATCGGTTTCAAATTAAAAATTCATCATCTGGTATATAATATATTGCTTTTTACAAGTATAATCATACTCCAGGCCAAGCATGTATGTATTTGTTTATTTTAATACATAAACTTGGAAAATTTTACTACGATGACCAAATGATATGAAAACTGCGCACTTTTCACTCGACGCAAATATGACATCCAACATTTGAACAATGTCTTAACATGGCACATCTCGCGATCAGATATATCCATGTCAAAATAATTCACAAGTGTTCTATTCGTAATTATTTTTTCAATTATAAATGTATTAAAAAACGCATTGCAAAAGAAAGTGATACGATTTTCAAGTAATGTTAAGCATGGTGTTTCAAACACCCCAAAGCAATAGAACCCACGCACATGGCACGAACAAGTTATATTACACATAGTTTTGTCATACTACACGTTATGTATTTACTATTACGATGACTATTGATGTTGATAATTCCATTGGTTCGCGTACAGGTATAACAGTTACCGTGCACGAGAGCGACGTTTTTGTCAGATTTTGATAAATATATCCTTGACGCTATCGCAGTGGTAAACGTGTTTTCTTAACCGATGTATCATCAATACCAGCTAGGTCCGTCCCTGGACAAAAGTTCGAAATGTTTTAAAATGAAATACGGGAAACGAACTCGTCCCGCGGTCGCGGTGACCACGGTCAAGTTGCACTTCGGTACAGTATCGTTAATAAATCGTCCTGAGCACATATCGTTGGTCACGCGGGTTACAATAGTGTACGCGCACGAATCGAACAAGGACGGGGAAAGTCTGCGTAACGGACCAGGAAAGACTGAACGTGTATATGTAAGAGTATGTGACTTCTTCCTTCGGGGTTTCATTAAATCACTGGTTTATGCAAACAAACCGCAAACTCTATTGGATCCTAAGCAAGAAATTCAACGAGTTATCCGTGGACTCAATGGGCAAGTTAGTGAAAAAGTGATTTGTAATTTCTTGGACAGAGTCACTGCGTGTTGAGCGAGTAGTGAGGGTCATATGCACGATATTTCACACTTAAACCTCGACTCATAGTGAATTAATATGTACCATTAATAATACATTTCTTATAAAATAAAATTGATTTATAGCAAAATTAAAATCTACGTTCATTACGAAACACCCTATATATATATATATATATATATATACATGTATTTACACGAATACGTGCGCAGAATAATCGGTTCGCTGTCACCGAATACGACGTTACTCGAAGAGGGGTTGATCGCAGCGTACTCGCGTGTTCCATTCGTACGGCATCGCGACACATCGAACACGCAAGATCACATAGAAAAATTGGGGAAAATCTTGCGGGTACACCGTTTTGCCAACGAGCGCATTACCAACGAATCAAATTGTACATTATTCCTAAGACGATTTCAACACTACAACACGGACGATTGTGAACCGGTTCGAATGTATTACTTTGTTTTCGTACGGGAACAATTGCGTTCGAGGTACACGTGCACGCGTGGCGCCCAGCGATCGGTTTTTCGCGTAAATGTATACTGCTGTCGCGCGAACGTTTGCGGTGTAGGTACCTATGGTAATATTATAACGCAACGGTGTCGCGTCCCGGTGCTGCCGATTTCCACGCTGTACGGCCCATCGTAAATATAATACCGTGTACAGGTACACCCGACGTACGACGTTCGAGTAGTGTACTACGACCGTTAAAAAGTCGTAAAATTCAACGTCTCGAATTAGCATTGTCGAGCGCGGAACGTTGTAAAACGTAATTCGTATTTTTTTTAATTTTTTTTTTAAACGTCCTTCGGATTAACCATGTGTTCGTATTACACGCGTGTACCATTGCACGTGTACGTTTATGTACGTGCACACGGACTTGTCGACTGAACTGGTCCACTGTTAAACAGTGTCGAACACACCGGCGTCTGCTCGTTGTCCCGCGACCAATGCGCAGCCGTACGACGCGTAAAAAAAATAATCGTTGATTAATATACATGTGTTATGCGCGCTCGCCCGTGGACGGAAATCGCCGTGAGCGAAAATCATTTGTTCGTTTGGGATCGGTGTGAACGCCACCGACGAATCGCCGCGATGTTGTCCGTCGGACTCGTCGTTTTGATGGTCAGCGATGTTCCCGACAATTTTTCACAAAAAAAGAAATCACGATCATTTAAATACATTGTTACCGTCGTAAATACACAGCAGTAGTACACTGGCAATGATGACTTCATAGTAGTAGAACACTAATCGTCAGAGGGAAAATCGAATGTCTATTTTCAAAAATAATGCCATAACCAAAACCTGTAAAACGAATCACATTCAAGAACCCTACGTGAGACTTGAGACGTATACGTAGTATCCCCTTGAATATACAAAATAATGTCGAGAGTAACTACACGACGTATATGTGTAGTATACCCTACGGGAACAACAATGACGATGATATACACTCCGGTATTCGTACAGAACAAAATGCAACGTGCTCCATAAGCACTTATAGATCATCATCATGGAACGTTTTCGTTTTTCCCGATTGAATTCTCTTGGCGTCGGCGAGTCGTGGATAATAGTGAACAGCGTACATTCATACAGCCCACTCTCGATAACATGAATAAATAATATTCCTTTTCAAATAACATTAAAGTTTAAATAATCAAATTAACTAGTAAATTAATTGGAAAAGTTTTCGGTGTTTCAAAAATATTCTCATTCAAATTTAATGCTAAAAGTAGTTTATCAGCACGATTATTATTCGATCATGATTCTTTATAAAGCTCAACTATTACAGTCGACTAACGAAAACACAAACCTTGATAACGCCATAAAATATATTTTAGTTTTAGTTCTTTGTCGTCAGTTGGTTTGATCGCGCATCGTGTGAGCGTCGCAGTGTTGATGCAATGGTTGATAACACGGGTTTATCATGGTTCAAAACAGAATATCAACAACATTGTCGCTTGCAGAACAAGCGAATTTGATTAAGACTATTGGAAAGTAAAAAAACCAAAAGTTGGCCAAAGATTTTTTGGAATTCTAGCGGTCCCGTTTTCTACAGAAATAAAATATAAAGAAGTAATTATAAAAAACTTGAAAACTCGGCAGAACGCAAAAAACTCTCGTACAGAACCGTTCTACGAAAAATTAAGTTCATACATTTTATCGCATAAAACCCGTAAAACATGTACTGCATAAAACATGGTTTTTTTTTTTTTTAAAATTGTCAACGAATCGTAATTTTTAGCAAGCGGAATCGTTTTTTTCCGCTCGACATTCGAGTTATCAAGGAGTCGACTGTGCACACATGCTACGACGTCCGACAGGATAACGCGCACACGGTTGCAGGTAGCGGACGGACAACTGCCTCGGGACGCGGACGAATCGATGGAAAAAGACTCGGGTGGTCGCAATTCGCCGCACGTCGATAACGGGATTGAGGAATTATTGTTGTCCGTGTTCGCGTTCCAATGGGTGACAATCGGCCCACGGTCCGGTGCCACGTGTTACGCGCACATTTGCAACGTCGCACCGACCGTCTTCTCCTGGCCAAAGACGCGTGCTCCGCTCCTGCGTGTCCTTCCCCGAAACTTGGCGTCAACAGTAAACGACAACAACAATCGTCTCACGACCACACTTGGCCATCGCGGTCCGTGTACCGGTACGGATAACGCGTACACGAATCGTACACCTTGAAGAGCTTCGTGGTACCGGGTTTGTGACGGTTTCGCATGCGATCGCGTTCTCGGACCAGAGGCACCGCGCTGTTAAAAAGAAAATCGCCAGACGAATGCGATGCGCCGAACTCGGTACGATGATCGCCGGTTAAACGTGTAATACACGTAATACGGACAGTGTGCGTTGCGATTGTCGAACTGCGGTTTTTCACGCTTGACAGGTCTTCGAAACGTGAACGGATGTCACAGTCTTTGGCCAGATTTCACTCGCAGTAGAGATTACAGAAAAATCACTCTGTCCTTTTACGATGCGGAAAATATAATAATAATTAAATGTATAAAGTACAGTCTTGGGTTGCGTAACGATAACTGCGTGAATATTTTTTTCCTATTTAAATGCAGACAATCACTCGACGAAATGTAAAATCAACATGATGTAGAAATAAAAATGCGATTATTTAATTCGATCGAATGCAAAAGCAGTCGTATTAATTTGTTGCTAAATTTTTTTTTTAGGGAAGTTCGTAAACTAGTTTTATAATATCCCAGTGCATGTTTCGTTGCATGGACAGAATCACTAGTGCGGTTGGGCGTAACTTGTGTTGAAAAAATTGAAGTTAGGTGGGGTTCTTCTATGTTCTCTCAGGATGGTAGCAACGTTGTTAAGTACAGCCGCGGCTTTATACCACTCTCGGCCAAGTAGATTATTTCATTTATATTTATTCAGGAACAAACCGTCTCCCCCAAAATGTTATACGCGTATATCTTTTAAACAAACATTTAGTTATTGAACTGGAATATGTAAGTATTGTTGTTTTTTTTTTTTTCAATAAATTCGTAGAAAGTATAGGCAAACACGAGTCGTAATTATTAAGAACAGCATTAGAAATGTTGCCAAAAAATGTGTCACCTGGTTAAACTACACACTTCCCCCCCCCCCCCCGTGAAAACGTCATCGATGGTAACGCTGCAGTAACGCATTGGCGGTTGCGAATCGGCTGCAATAACGATCGCCGTTGACCGTTTGACCACGTGGGCACGTCTTACATAACACGATATAGTGCACACAACAGTGATTGATAACACATGCATTATTACATCGCCGTACGGTCTTATGAAAACAACTCGCGGCTCCGTACAGCGACACCGTAGCCATCACGCGTCCTCCCACGCTACAGCGATTGCGTGCCCCGCGAAAGTGCGAAAACACCGACGAGCGGTTCGGCCGAACAAGTGTAACAATAATTGTTATCATTACGTGTGTTACGCTGCGACAAACGGTTTTCGCCGGATAACAATATTATGCCCGTGTTGCATTGTTGCCGTGCACCGAACGCGGGCGCGCAGCGACCGTTGTTGCGCAAACCGATCATCGATCATCGTAACAACTACACGTTGCATTCGATATTTCTTATACGAACGGCAGGCGTGGTCGCACGAATCTTGTGTACACACTGTTATCGTTATCGCGGCGGTGCATGACGCCAACTGTTACGAAAACGCCGGAACGACCCTGCGCACGACGCGCTCGGTCGTGGGCTTACTCTTTTCGCACGCAGAAATTCCAAAACGATCGAGCCGCGTCCGCAGCGCAATGCGCCAATGCGCTTTTTGCAGTGCACCACGAGTACGCGCACCGGCGTGTCTAGGTCACGTCCGCCGTCACGTCTCGGCGGCATGCGATGTCGAATATTTTTCGTCGTAGAACCTATTGGAACCGGTGGCCAACGCGTACGGCAGTCGCACACGGTGCACCCGAAAGTGACCACCACCACCGGATCGGGGACGGTTGTTTCGTGCCGCGCATTTATATCCGGCCGTTTAAGAGTTCGATCAACAGTGTTGATCGCGGACGACGTGATTTACAGCGGTACGCTTATGGATCTCAACATCGTTTTACGCGTAAACGTAAAGTTCACTCTTACGCCACCGTAAATGCGCGACCGCGCGTAAATCGTGTTCCGAGGGTCACGGCGTGGGGACGACCGTTCGGACCGAACGCGAAGAGCACTTCGGAACGCTTTCGTTTTTCCGATTCGAGCGCGGTGCGCGCACGATGTCGACGGGCTACGCGCCAGCGCCGTTGAACCTTTTTTTTTTTTTTTTTATTAACCACGACCCTCAGGTTAATCATTTTCGCTTTGATGACCCCTCCCCCCATCTTCCTATACCAACACAATGTAAGTTTACAACACGTACTCGAATTGTTTTCGTATAAATTGAACCGTTGATCTTGGGCAATTTTAATATTTTTTTGATGTGAAACATCTTATGGCGCGGTACAGTAGTGGCGACGCCCCACTCGTAGCTTGTCGGCTCAATTCGCCCAAGCTCGGCGGTTTCCTCTCTATACGCACGCATTATCGGCGTACGCACCGATTACTTTATAAACGTATAATATGTTGTTTGTATATAAAAATAAACAAAAAGAAAAGATCACGAAGGATCGATGCTTTTGAAAGAGAATTTGGATAAATTGCCATTATTTTTAGCAGGAGATTTTAATGTCGATTTCGCTAGAGACAATTCATTACCATTAATTACATTCCTTCAAGAAAAATTTAGTTTGCATATAAAGCGATCCAAGAGAAGCAAGATATGGAACTGCTATAGATGGAGTATTCACAAAGTACCTTGATAACGTTATGTCACGGACTTTGTTGCATATTTCAGTTATCATCGTTCAATTATTACATTGATACCAGCAATTATACCATTAGAAGCATCCACTGCTACTGTCAAAGAAATAACTGACGAAGCAACAGATAATATTGAATAGATTTATTGCATTATTATATTTGTATATTTTTGTTCGTCTTTGTAAATTTTTTAATTACTTCATATGCAAATAAAAAACGAAACAGTCTTATGACATTAATTTAGAAGTTATTTCATAGTCATCTTATTCACCATCTATTTTCAACATTAATACAAAAAGGAAATTTTTTGATGTTTCACATCTGCCAGGCGTCCCACGGCGGCTCAGTTTTTATTTATTTATTTGTTTATATATATATTTTTAAATTTAATTAATACGAAACATACAAAAGAAATACGAAATTAGAGTTTTATAAAATGTAAAATATAAACGTTTCGAAAAACGACGTTGTACAACCCAAGTCGTACAGAATAACGTACGACAAATGTATGACTTTTTTATTTGGTGCCAAATGATTGACGACCCCAGGCTGCGGACCGCTGCTCTACGGGACGCGCGGCGAGCGCAACGCGTTTTAATCGCGCGGGAAACCGCGCAACAGCGATGCATGCTATTCGCGGGAAAAGCTCCGCAGCCGAAAACCCGTTGCCCGGTTCGCACGTCCCGTCGCCGAACTGCTTTCTCCCGGGCGGCCCGACGATCGAACGGCACAACAAACCGTCTCGTTCACGTTGGGTGCGTGGAAAAATAAACTAACCCGTTCACATTCGTGTCCTGCGAAAGTGTTCGTTTGGCCGTTCGTTTAGCTTTTTTTTTTTTTTCGTTTCATACATATGAATATAACCGACCTGTAAATTCTGCAAATTTTACGAGACGTGTCGGAAATGTTTTACTCCATGTTCAAAACCTACACTTACACGCGTCAACATTATCAACGTTCATTGTTTATACGTATGAGATTTAAAAAACGGTAAGCAAAATTCGAACGTCACGAAAACCGTTCGAATTCGTTGAAACTATAAACGTCATTCGCGTCCACGTTCTTTTTGAAAAAAGCGAGTGACGTTCGCGCGTCGTTCACAAAACATGAACGTGACGCTCTTTCCGAACACTGATGATCATGTTGATGATGACGATGGTAATGATGGTCGTAATGTATACACATTCGGTAAACGCATGTGCACGCTAAAACTCGATTTTACCGGATTTTCTGTCTTTTTTTTCTTTTTAACATCTACCGAGTACAGTGAAGAAACATTATGGTAATTCGGATCATCCACGATTTCCATATTAATGAAATGGGTTTGTAAACGTACTCTCTGTTTTTTATTTTTATTTTTTTTTTTTGAACACGATACTATGTATCGTCTTAATGTATTAATAAAGTTTTCAATTTGTTTGATTTTTTTCTATAGACAAGTAAAATCAAACTATTGACAAATATTCGTAGAACGCAACACATAACACAGATTATACGTGAGTGTATTTCTAAAACTTCTTCGACAAAAATATTAACCATTACGATCGTAACCGAGTAACCGAATTTACCTATTTACACAATATCTATAGAAATCGATGCAAAGCACTATGATATTAAAACGGGTTATAACCCAGAGCGTTATATTTTCATTTATTTCCTTTCACGTACGGGTTTTGTCATTTTTACCACTTTGTTCACCGCAAAAACATGAATAATATGTTGGCTGTTGGCAATAATAAACAAAAAAATATCAAAACAATTTTAATCAATATTACATTTCGTTATATTTGACATAAAATCACTATGTCATGAAAATTGCCAGAAAAAAAATTGATTTGAAAATATGGACAATAATATAATACCATACATAACTTATGATGAAGGGTGTAGTGGTATTCGATTCACATAGAATAATAAAAGATTAAATTCATGAACTTAGGAGGCGATTTGAATGCACTCAATTATTTAATATTTTTTATTCTGTACTGCGGCTAAAGTTAAAACATTATATTTCAATCACATATTAAAGTTTAAGATAAAATAATAAAATATATATAATAATATATAAAATAAAATTATATTTGTGTACGATAATATTAAAATCCTTTATGAATTTAAAGTGCTAGTTGTAGGTCGGTTATAAAAATATTTCTATATATTTTTTTTATATAAAAACCAATTTCTATGAATAGTAGATATGTTCAGTGTGTTTTCAACGTGTTGTTATTTCTATTAAAATCTTAATAACGAGATAGACTTCTACACTTCATATTCCGAGTAATGATTAATGTGGCGTTTCACCTTTCTAGCAACGAATAAAAGGAACAATTACAGTCGTTGAATCGAATTATTTTTTCGTTCGCCGAACGCGTACATGAAAATAATAAAAGATTTTTGTCGACTTATTGTTCGTGGACGGAACATGAACGGTACAAGTTGCATATAATAGCGAGATAAGAATACTTCATCATCATACGTAAATCATATTGAACTTTTTAACGCTTCGTAACTTCCGGGAACATTACAAAACAGCGAAACGGATAGGTTTATTGTTTACTTCTCCCGACTTCACGTACTTTATCGAGCCTCTGGCGCGAGTGGGCAGCGTCACTGGACACGTGCAACAAACGCACAAAAGTTTCACCCGACCGCGCTCGGCGTATGCGTACCTACGTACTCGCGGCGTTGGACTCGTGTTGAACTTACGTCGCATGTCGAATATCGTACGATACGGTCGTTAACCCGATTGTTGGAATTCGCGACAAGCGCTTATTAAACGGGCGTCAACGCAGACGAACCGCGGACTAACCGAACGGATCCCGCGCTAACTCGTGTCGGTGGATATCAGCCAGGCTATCAATAATAATATGTCGACGAACGAACGCGTATCGCGCACACCAATGAAACCGAATTAGAATATTCCGCAAAAGTCGAAGAAGCGTGCACTTGCGTACACGACGTGTACATAACACGCACGCATTAAAAGAACGTAGTGGATCCAACAATATAATTATATTACATGATTACATATTTTAACGAATGATTCCTCCGTACAAACACACAGGCACTCGCACACAGATACGTAATAAATTATCATCGTCCAGTTCGAACAGAATGCGTTACGATAGTAAGTATAGACGTACCGTTGCTGCGCGTACGAACGTCCGAACGTGGCGTATTATAATTTATTTCTTCTCTATCGTCAGCGTACGCGTTCGATTGATCGACAGATAAATGATATATTAATATATATATATGTGTAATATTGATTATAATTGCGTGTCGCGCGCACTGAACATCAAATTAACGTGTAGAACGGCAGAACGTTTGCATCGAATACGGTAATAGTTACGTGTTATTATTAAGGTCATTCCGAACGGATGTTCGCAAAACGTTTCGGATTCACGAGTCGCATTTCGCCGGGTATCAACTAATAATTATCAGCGGCGCGATCCTTGACCGGCCTTTTGGGGCGCTCGCGTTTGTCGGCGTTTTCGTTTTGTTCGAAACAAAAAAAAAAATAATAATAATTGTAATAAAAAAAAATTCCTAAACAATAATCGGTTCGATAACAGTGTGATAATGAAAATAATAATACCGACAGTTATAACAATATTATTATTATTATTATTAACCATAACTCACGCGGTGCGTTCACCACGAGACCGGCCGTGACTGGCCTCGTCACGGCTTTCACTGGTCGCCCGCATCAGAGTCAACGGTCGTGGACAATAATTATTACTATCCAATTGATGAACGCGGATAACGTACCAAATGGATGGTACGAGGCGTACAGGTACGCGTAACATGTGCGATGCATACGTACACCGAATACGACCTATATAGGATTGTGCGTGCTCGCGCGTGCACTGGTAAAATAATCAGCAAGTCTGTAACATCCCTTTGGAATATAAATCAGCGGATCCCAAAAATAAAAATCAATTTTCTCTCAAATATCTGTCAAATAGTTAATAACAATTGATTATTCCTCGAATACGATTCAGATAACAATAATCATTTGATTTACTATTGATTAAATATTCAAATATTTTTTTATTGTGCGAAAAAATGGTCAAAAAATAAAATAATTTAACATTCACTTCACGTAGGGAAGAGCTTCGACAAAAGCTCGAGACTCTTTGCAGTCGGGTACATCCGATGCATATACATATATATACATATTATACGTTAAGAACTTCGGCAAAAACTTTTGAACGTGAATAAAAGCGCATCCGATTCGGTTTAAGAGAACAAAATAACAACCTTTAACCGTATATTATTTTAATCGCGGTTCACCGATACGTTATGTATACCTATACAGTAACAGGATGTTTCATTTTTCTTTCAGCAAAAAATTAATTGTACAGATTGCTATATAGATTTTAGCATAATAATATATTTATATTCGTTCCGCAGAAAAATATATCTAACTTCCAAATTATTATAATATGTTAATCGTGAGGTAGTTGATTTAAAACCAGTTTTTGATGTTTCGTGACGCAACCAACGTTTAGCAAATTAGTTTGCCCGTTCGTATAGGTACCACAGTGCAATTTTTTCACAGTATGATAATTCAAAACTTAATTTACGAGAGAAGAGTACATACATATAATGTATTACGAGCGTCTAAGAATAGGAACTGTGATTTGAATTTCGGTAAACATTATAAATCGTAACTACAGAAATTATCGTAAACGCATAAATTACAACACAACGTTTTTTTTTTTTTTTTGTCTTCAATGCAAATTTATTTCCCAATATCAATTACTTAATTAATGGCGTGAAGAAGTCGAACCGTCAAGTTATTTTTTTTTGTTACATAATTATTTTTAGTGGGTAAACCGAAGAATACATTATAATTAAATGTATTAATATATTGTTTATGATTATGCAAATGATGAATAAACATGAATTGCGAATATCGCACACATTACGATAAAGACGAAAGTTGAACAATTATATTACAATTGCACAGCATTATTGCCATATTCACGCAAAGTCCACGCGTGTGCATTATTTTTTTTCCCTTAAGTTATCGAGTTTTTAAATCGTTTAATTGTCTTCAAAATCGTGTGGCGAAAAAAACATAGCGTGTCTATGTCTGACCGTCACACATAATGAATACATTTGAGTACTTGACAGCAAGTGTGAAACGTAATATTGTGTTTTCTTAAAAATCCGATACGCTATTAGCGCACTACACGAATTACGGATAAGGAACGTAACAATATTTACACTTCGATGTTTTTACGTTAAAATGTAAAATGGAGGGTGGTTTCTAATCAAGTGAAGTTGTTAGCATTGATAACAGGTACAATGACACAAAAATCGTAGTCCGCCATATACGATTACGTACGTATCACCGTAATTTTACGTTGTTTTTATCGAAATAAAAATAATTTAGCTGCAAACGCAAGTGATTGATATTTTCAAAACCATAGGTAGGTGTTCATTTGGACAACCGTCGGATACTGTAGATTGAAAAGCGAAATCAGAGACCAAACGATACTCTAAAAATTACGTACTATCGACCTGAATACCTCTCGAACACTTTCTGTGAACGATTATTCCTGGCTAAAACTGATGCAAGATCGAACTGGTACGACGAATTGTATCGCTGCAATGTTTTTTTGATCCGAAGTCGCGGTCGTCCGACTGATCGGATTGCACTTGAGCGCCATCATTGCACTCACCGTGGCTAGGATAGTATTATTAGGGTGAAAGCGCACTCGAACAACTACCGGCATTCTAATTCAGTCCGTGTTCCGGATGAAGAATAATGATTGATTTCGCGTGCGTCGAGTGTTTGATGAAATTGCGGTGCCGATTGAATAAAGAATTATACTATATATGCTTCGCACCTGTCCATCATTTGCAGCACTTTTTTGATGTGATCACTTCACGTGCGCACAAATGCATTGAAAAACAAAATCCAAACCTTCTAGTGAGTTCGTAGGAACATAGTAAATATTGATCGTAAGACTGACTTTGTTTAGTTCGGATTACTGTTAAGATCACATTAAGAAATTTAAAGGTTACGTGAAATGGAATATTTAACGGCAATCCAAAGACTTATTGATTAAGTGACCAGTTTTTTGAATACATGTTTGAAAATTACACTTTACCAAGTGGTATATTTCTACCGATAATGTGGCTGAATTTGCGTAAAGCTAAATGCCCAGTACGATATTATAGATGTCTGTATGATGACATTCAATTGAAATTTTAGTCTTAACAGTTTTCGGTTCGTAGAAATAGTCAGAAAAATTAGAATTAAATTACAATTTGTCACGTAGCACAACACAATTTATTATTACAGAAGAGTATTATTAACAAAATAACAAAAATTAAGTTAATATTAATAAGATTCATTGTAAGAATAATGATAAAAAAACTAATATAATGATAATAATGAAAAAAAATGTAACAAGAACTATATCGAGAATTGTAAATCAAATTCACGAAGATGGATAAATGCAGAAAAACCGTCGTTGGCTTTCGCGGTTGTCGTACCGTCCACGGGCACATCACCGTCTCCAAAACGGGTTCTATTAATTCATTCGATTAATTATCGAACGTATGGTGATATCAAGGCAAAGGGGTGTAACAGGTGAGGTCACGGTATTCGTGTGATAAGACCGTTTAAAATTCAAATAATCAAGGTTTGAAACACATTAAAGAGAAAAAATAGATACATCAAATATCTATGAAAGACTAAATTAAATTTCTTTCAGTTCAAGTTCTTAATATTGTAGCGCGAAGTTTTGGCTTTCAGTTACAATTCTATCAAAACTAAAATATCACGCCGGGGATGATATCATATTGTTGCTACGTAACGTAGCATGAATGACCATTGCACATGCAGTTGTAATGACGGGACGATGAGGGTCTGTTCTTGGAATGTTTGCCGTCGGCGCACATTCCGAACGATTTATCTACATAGGGTTGAATGCTTCGAAAATACTTTCAACGTGTACGGTGTACGCGCACTCTACGAATAATGCAAATAACCTCATGCAGGTAGACGGAGAGATTGTTTTGTAATTCGAGAGAGCAAGAAACAAGTCGGAAAACTAGACGCGTCGGTAGAGCATATAGTAAACTTTGCAATTTTCAGTAGCACTACATATCAAGTTTTAAATAAATGTTCGGAACCTGTGATGCGAGTGACAAACAGAAATCGTCGACGAACTTCTGAAAATCGTTTATTCAGATGTGTCATAGAAATTATGTTGCTCTAGTTTTTTTTTTGTTTTGTTTTATTTTACTTTACTTTACTTTCCGTACTACGAACGAAATGTGCATGACAATTTCAGGCCCTGCGCGTCGAAACCTGTTTCCGGTGCTGCGGCAACCGAATATTGCATCCTTACGTATTTTTAATTTAAAAATATTACAGTTATCAGGTATCATTTTCAACGATTGTTTCGGTTAATACGAATTTTCGTTGAAGTAACTGTCGATGAAAGATATGACATCGAATAAAATGCAAATTTTTCATGTTCGCATTCTCTCAGAAATCGCGTCCGGAGCGTAGGCACTTCTTGCCTTCGTCCCTCGCTACGGTCCTGCTTATGCAATATATATCTACATATAATTACACGTTCGCACACAGTAATACGTTCTCCTCCGTAGGTGCTGTGGAAATATTGTTGTATATGTGTACCCACATAAAGTATTCGTTCGAACCCAACACTGTGGTTGTACTGTCGGTAGCAATAATATCGAAAATGACGAGTTTACAGCGGGCCGTATCGTCTCGGTTGTATCGATTAGCAACAGTCTTTACGTTTTGCGACGACCGCAAACTATTGGTTTTGTTAATAGGAGAGAGAGAGAGAGAGAGAGAGAAAAATAAAAAACAAGTTTTGACGAACGCATCGCACTGTGCGCTCGCGCTAATCCACTCGGACGGCCGTTCACACGGCGCGGCGGGTGGATCTTATACCGATCGTTTAAACCGGGTGAAAAAATTAAAAAAAAACAACACACCGCAGCAGTATACATCATCGTATACTTATTATTGTAATGCAGTCGCTCGCCTTGTAAGCGCCGTGTGCATTAAATATAATTTATTTATTTATTCGATAAATAAACTACGGGATTAAACCAATATTCAACACAAACAAAAAAAAAAAAAATTCAGTATTAATAAGATAACAGTACGGCGAAATTGTATAAATTAAAAGGTAGACTGAAAATTTATAAATAACTAAACAACCGTTGACATTCGTCGAGGTAAAAGATAACAGTATAACCAATAGAAATTATTGTACGTATTAGTAACGTAAAACATAAAGTCAAATGATTTTCAAGTAGAAAATATTTTAATTTAATCAAAACTTTAGTTTAATCCGTTCGATAGAGGTATTATGTACGACGCACCAGACTGTTCGTAGCATAAGCAGAATGCATAGGAATGTGAAGCGAAACGCTACCGTTGAGTAGAGATTGAGCGACGAACTTTTTAAATCCACTTCGGTCTCAATTGCTCAACGCGCGTATATCATCATTTGTTTTTTACGATAAGACCAACCTCCTAAATTTGATTACGATCGTTGTCTTTAAGTACGAGAAAAATACGTGCGGAACGAATTGCAATCGCAAAACTAACGTTTTTTTATCGAATCTGAACACAAGCTGAACGTGTTCCATCGATCAACCGTAGGTACGTAGTCCTTTACGCTTCGCGGCGGTTTCACCCGAACGAGCGAGGCCGTTTTCCGCGTAGCGCCTGGAGACGAGGGCAGGACGAACGGGGCACTCGCCCATGGCCTCGCGTACGCACAATAATATAGATCCTGTAAATAAACATGTTTCCAAACATTTTAGCCACGACTTAGAGCATTTAACTATGGTTTCGGATAATATCAATGTTCGCAAAGCAAATACAGAAAAAAAAAAAAAAAAAACCGTTCTTACAACAAACCGCCTGACAGTTACTGGATCTCATTCGAATATGCTGTAACCGTAACTGGTAAGTTAATAAGGTTTGTTTTCGTGTTCAGATTCTGTTATCGTCCAGGGCCCGTCCGCCGCCGACGCTCGTTGAACGTCACGCGAACACTGTGATCGAGTCCGGCGCCCTCGAATAATGTTGCCCCGGGGCGTTGCGAAACCCGGGAACGGCGCACCGCGAGGACGAGAACGTGTCGGTCGGGACGGCGGAAATCTTCGCGTCGACACCCGTGCGCAGGTCGATTCGCGTGCTGCCAGCGAAAGTTAATGTGACGACAAGATGTTTGAAGCCTACGGGGGCCGGAATAACGAACGGGTTGCACACACCGCTTGGCGACCACCACAACGACGTTCACCGGTGGCGCGGGATTCCGGACGGACGAAAATGCCGAAAACTGTAAACAATATGAATAAAACGCGCAACGTTAAAAATATCTGTTTTTCAAAATCACGTTTGCGTCGTTTTTTTTTTTTTTATTTCATTAAAAGGATATAAATAAATTGTTTTTATAGTATATATCATGTACCTGTTTAACGTTTTCGGTATGTCAACGGTCGGAACATAAGACAGTCGAAAAAACCGTTCACGGCACGCCCTTGATTATACCTTGGAGTATCACGCCAAGTAAACGACACAGCGCTTATTTATCGCTTTACTTTTACAAGATACGTACGATCCGTGTTCTGGGGCACATTAAGAACGTGTGATAAGCTGGAAACAACATGACGCCCAATAATAAGAACTCGAAAAAAAATGATTTACTATTGTACGTGTACGTTATAACGTACCATAGGCACATGACTTGCAGGTTGTGCGGACGTGCCATGGTTTCGAATGCAAACGAGATGGGCTATTATACATCGACGGGTTATCAATTAGCATTACTCTTGCGCTAAACATCATTATTACTTGCTTATATTACGTGTACAAGTGCACCGTCCGGGACGACGACGACGACGGACGGCAAGGTCGTCGTCGGAATGTTATTCGGCAAATATAATTATCGATATAATTATCGAACCGGACGGCAAACCGTTCCACTAACACGTTTGCGATGTGAAACGAGCGAATAGTTGCATTTTCATCTAAAACCAAGCACGTAAACGAATTACGATGTGAAAAATTGACAATCGTAAGTATATTACGTGAGTACAGTGGCGTCGAACTCGGAGTTCAAGTCTGATCATGAAATCCAGATCAAATTTTCGAGGCGGTGGGTAGTACCGTGGCGGATTTGTATACGGGTAATAAGTGAGTTGCGATCC
The DNA here is from genome assembly GCA_034509805.1 of Sipha maydis. Classification (NCBI taxonomy): domain Eukaryota; kingdom Metazoa; phylum Arthropoda; class Insecta; order Hemiptera; family Aphididae; genus Sipha; species Sipha maydis. The sequence goes on along the minus strand of JASXSY010000820.1, from coordinate 277,104 downwards.
AATTAACTGTAAATTGTAATACTGCCCATTTCGTGGTCACTATTTAAGAAGTTTAAGTATTCAAATGCTTAATAATAATAAGTTAAACATTTTTGGAAAAAGGTGAAATCTCGACCCTTTACAGTATGCGTTAGGATGGGGTGGGTTGTGAGTTGTAAATGGAGTGGCTATTGACCAGACCGTTCAATATTTTGTTCGGCGCCACTGCATTAGTGTATTATTATTCGTGCACACCATTTTACGTTCGACGTAACGCTCATAACGCTCGATTGCGTGTAATTTATGACCTTATTCGTGCACACCATTTTACGTTCGACGTAACGCTCATAACGCTCGATTGCGTGTAATTTATGACCACCGATATGACTTAGAACGACTTTGTGCCCGAATTGCAAATTGCAATGCCCGTCGGTTTTTCTTTGGGTGTTACGTTGAACTGAAGACGGTACTAATGCTTTGATATATTCAGTAGGTTTCGCAACACCGCGATATTCGCGCGTCGTGATACCGCAGTGAAATGATTACAAATACATTTATAATATTGTTCCTACGTCGGTGACTATGGACGTGCGTTTTGAGTTAACGCGGTATTTTCCCTCCCTAGATTTCATTCGAAACCGTGTAAAACGCACGTTAAGAAAATAAATTATTGTATCACGACCACCGTCGCGACTTGAAACCTGCAATTGAAATTCCTAAGATAATATATACATGTGTACATAATACGCGTGCACGGATCGTAAACAAATTTATATTTATATGGGTACGGGTGCGTTTCGTTTTCCGCTGCGATTTCGATTTTGTCGGATTAAATACGCAGAATAATTGTCTATATAATTGCACGGACAAGAAAAAGCTTTTATGTAGTGATGATGATTTACCGTTTGATTTACACTGCAAATACGAAGAAAACCGTATAAATAATCTGTCATGATAAAATAATTATAATCACGCTATTTATCATATAACGTATCCCATACCTATACGCTAGGTACTATAATATAAACAGTTTCAAAATTGAATATGTTGTTATTTAAGATTAAAACTACAATTTCTAGTTAAAATAATCATTAATTTTTATTACATTTTTTAAGTACCTATTCGAAAAATCGATTTATCATTAAGATCAGTGTTTTTCAACTTTTGTGCTAAGGTAGCCCATTAATGTCCTTTGTATTGGGTATAGAAGTCTCTGGGGGGGGGAACTAATAAGCATTAATTGAAGACATTTTATCCTACACTTTAACGCAATACTACAAAAGTAAACTATGATATATATAATTGTTTTGATAATTTAAATATTTTAATCATCATAATTTTACAATCAGCGACCCATCAAAAATGTTTTGCAACTCAATGTTAGGTCACAACCCATAGATGGAGAAACGCTCGCTAAGATTATTAAACGGAAACAAAAACAATTCTAAAATCTGTAGAGTTTTAAAATATATTATTATAAAAAATCGAGCTAATATGCTCTCATATTGTATCTTACGTTTATGCTAATATGTATGAATATATTATGTAAATATTTTAAACGTGTTTAAAGTGCAAATTGGATTGAATTTAAAATAATTATACTTTTTCGGACAATTTTAAACACAACCGTTATGATAAATACACGTATTTAAATTCAATACACATTGGGGCCATGATAATTATTATTTTAAAAACTTTTTTTTTATTGAATTTAAATCGATACAATGATGATATAAGCGTACTAAGATTCACAATAATTACAGCGAATTAAGTATATTTCATGAAGTTTTTCATACGAAAAGTAAGTTAACGCATACCGTAGTGAAAACGTGTACAGTAGTATGTAGTGATTTTGTGCAATGTAAAAAAAATAGCAATTCCCCTCTTTGCTCCTTGCTGTCCGAATATCTTCAAATCTTTCCCGACGTTTTATGTAAATGATTTGCAAAATATATAAGGTTGTTTTTTTTTAGAATTTGCTATTTCGGTCGTGAACATTTTTCTAAACGTTTGAAGTCACTATTGTTTCGTAGGAAAATGTATACTTAAGATTATATCTCTCCTGTAAAAAAAAAAAAAAAAATCGTTTGTTTGAACTACAACAAACAGTGTTACGAAACATCGCGCTCTATACATACATACCCATTGGTATTAAACACCGCATCGGCGTCCGATCGTAATAATATATTACTAAAGAAGCGCGCGTTTGTCGTGAAACCGCGGTATCGTCCGGTTGTGGGCGCGCGGCATGTTCGTGTAAATCGATTCGAGTCAGTGTTATAATAACAATAATCGAATATCGGCTTTGAGGCGGAGACTTGAACGCACACGAGGAACGGGTTAAACGCATTGGTCGTAGTGCGTACTGGAGAGCGTTACGAAGCGTCCGATGCGGACCGTGCTGCAGACAGACGATCTGCTGTACGAGCTCATTACGTTTGTCGAGAGTAAAACAAAACAACGCGAACGAGGAAGTCGCAACGCAAAGTCCGCATTTTTATAATATTTACACTGCGTATGTTGTAATACATCGTATAAATACGAGTAAAATATTATTATTTTTTACCTTTGCGCATAATACATTGCAGCTGTGTAGTGAAAACATTACGTCGCTAATTTTTCGGCACGACTGTTTTTCCCCCGCACTGGTGCCTCGACGCTATGAACTCGACTGCCGACACCGCAAAGGACAGGAAACCCAAACCAACAATCACATTATTGCACACGCACATCTCTTCAGAAACCGACACACGTACACCTCCGTCCAGCGGCGTGACCGGCGGTATGAGGTCGAGGGATGCGTCCCCCGTCGTGTTTTTGTTCTTGGATGACGTGCGCTAAAATACGTTCGCTTCCGCGCACGGTGTTGCGAGCAGCCACGGAACAATTTCAAGGGCTTAAAGTCACCCAATTTTTGTGTGTTCCGGCTACGGTCCGTAAAAATGCACTATCGTCCCGTCTAATATTCCCGGGCACGGTATCGCGTCCCACTTCTGTTCCACGGTTTTCGCGCGTCGCACCATAGGCGTAATTTCGGGGGTGAAGAACTGTAAAATCACCGCCCCCCCCCTACCCTCCTAAATTTTCTATATTTATAACGTATAACTAATGCAATGGTGGGTCGAGGGTTTATAATCTAGTGGTGTACATCCAAAATAATATAACCAATGTTATACAAATATAAATATTTATATTATATATTTTATCTCAACAGAAACATGATTGCCGTTCTGAATTTACGATAATGATAGACGAACATTATCAGTCGATAATCAGAATATAATAAACGAATGAGAGTGAAAATGAATTATGAGTTCATATCAATGATAACAGGTACTAAATTGTGTATACAATTTTGACGGAGGAACTGGGATTAAGTTGAGAGTGGTAAATACATTTGTAAAGTTAAAGATTTTGAAAATTTGTTGAAAGTTTGTAACTTTTCTGATTAGTTTTTCACCCCTTGAATTTTAGCGAAATCACGCCGATGCGCCGCACCGTATTACAATCACGTTCTCGGCTATCGTACGCCGATCGCGAACACACGCCGACGCGCCCACGTGTGTATATTTTCCCATCGACCAATCCCGCAACGACGTACCGCGATTCCTGTTGTTGTTTCTGACGGTTGCGATCATCGTTCGATCCGTGTTCCCGCGTTCAATTAAAAAACATCCGCGCGAGTTTGATCGCTAATTTTTTATTTATTTATTTTTATTTTCATTATTTATTTATTTTTATCTCTCGCTACATAACGTTCGTATGGTTTTTTTTTCTCTCTCCCCCGTAACCTTGGCCTTAGTCGCGTTCGGGATCGTGAACAGCATAATTTCTCGTGTCGGGTTAGCGCCGCCGGAACGCACGTACGTTTTCGTACTATGCATAATACGCGTCCGTGCGTGCACGTATACGAAACGATGGAAAAAAAAAATAATAATTGTAATAAAAACCGAAGACAGGTTCACGGCTAAATATTTGTCGTGCAAAGGGTATTTATTTTTTTTTTTCTGTAAATCTTCGGCCGCCGAGCCGTCGTCTTAGAATTTGTCACGTCTTCCGGCGGTTTTCTTTACAGTTTTTTCATTTTTTTTTTTTTATTTCTCCAAAGAGAATCACATTAGGTGCGCAGTACACATAGTACACACGTCGAAAGCCTTCCAAATATAATTCCGACGGAATTATGCGCCAACCGACCGCGGCAACGGCAGAAGGTCGAGAAGACTACGGGCGCGCGTATGCACACGTATGCAATACAAGCGTGCGCGCGGGGGAACATCGCGTCGCGTACATGTGACCGATTCGAATAAAGAAACGTTGAACGCGTTCCGCTCGCATTGTTCTTCCGCGTGCGTCCGTACTCGTTTTAGAAGTTGATGATGTTTGCCCGCAAAAACGACAGTCCGTGATTATTGTAATATCATGTTATTGCGTTTTTCCCCGTATTGCCCACGGAACGACATTACGAAGAGGAAAATAATGAACGTTGCGCGGGTAAAAAAAAAAAAAACATGTCCGTGATACCAGAAAGTTAAAATTATTCATCGATTTTTTCAGCAATCGTTCTTCGATTGATTCTTCAAATGTAGGTTTTTTCGAAACTACTTAAGGTTTTTATTTATCGACTTCGAACTCATAATAAGTCAAGTGACTTGTACCGTTCTCGGGGCAGTATTTTTCGGACTTATTTCTCCCGAAACGCGACTGATTTATCTCTTGACCTGCACACCCTTTAACCCATTATACTATTAATATTAATGTTATTCATATGCGTGTTGACGGGTCATGCTTATCATACGATCTGCAAAATTTGATTTTAATTGTATCGCCAGTCAATGCTAGTTTAAAGTTATGATTTCAATAAAACAACGTTTAAAATTTCAGTAGAAAATAAGATAATTCTTAATTATATTCCAACGTGTATCATAAGGTGATAATAATTTTTTCAAAATCTGAACATCGTAATGGTTACTTCCTTCTTGGTAACGTAGTGTCGTATTTAGATACGTCTGTCTTTTGCACGACTTGCTAAAAAGTTCTGTCGACGGCTACGTTGATATTACAGTATTATGCAAATGATAATTAACGACAAGCGACTGGTTGAAGCTTAAAAGTTGCATGTTGAACTCTTCCTGTTTGTGCAACGGTGGCCGAACACTTTTTTACTTTTTCTCATAGAAAAAATTTAACCTTCAATTGTTTTCGTTTTTGCACGTCAATCGATGCGGATTATAATAATCCACAAGGACATGCAATGATAATAACAAAAATCGTTAAAACGGACTTGTTCTTTTTTGACCGGACACCGTTCATATGTACTATATATAATGTATTTCAACGCAAAGTATAATATTTACACGCGCGTGAACTTATGAATAATACAGTCACGCAGTTGAAAAGGTTCCTTTTTTCGCCGCATACTAATACGTGGCATACGCATTTGCGCGTCACATTCAAACTACGAATTTAAATTATAACCAATGCGTAGGGTAGTGATAAAACGTCGTCTTAAACATAGTCTCATATATAGTTTGTGGAAACACGCCCGAACATTTAAATGGCGAATCTCACTCCAAAGTACACGCAAATGTCAATAAATTCGAAATTATGTCCGACTTTGTACGGGTATATGGTTCGTGTATGTACACAGAAGTGTCAGCTCCGACAAAAATCGTAACACGTACGTTATACCGAAATACTTATCTTATTCTTGTATAATATTCGGATTATCATTTTGCCACGGGTCGTACAGAAATATGTACATAGATAAATATGGACCTAAATCGTTGAAAACATATAAAACTTATAAAAAATATGTATCACTTTTTTACTTGATAGTATGATGACGTGGAAATACTAGCAACGTAATATTATTGATTAGGGATGATACCGAATATGTATTACATTACAATGATTACATTATAGTTTATGCGTAAACAATTATGAAAAAAATGTCAAATTGTTTTAAATCACGTTACACGCTATTTTTTCATAATGGTCAAGAAAATTGTACAAACATGGTAATATTCTGAGAAAAAAAAATATGCGGAATTTCTTTCAAAAAATGCATGAACGTATTGCTCAAAAAAAGTTTGAAAAAATAAACGTATTTTAAACCACGATGTTGCTTTGCTTTTCTCTATCGTATATAAATTTATTTTATTTTGTTTTGCATATGATATCGATCATAATACCCTAACTTACAACACATAAATATATGAGTGAAATAAATATATGAATAGATAGCAGGTATTAATATGAATACGATCAACTGTCTTTGGAAACGTGGTTAAGTATGTTAAATATAAACATGAACAAGTATGCGTATGTTGACGATAAATAAAAAGGCAAACAAGTTATATAAAATGTGAGTCTTGTAATATTAAAGCAACAATTATAACTTATGCCTTAAAGGAATGGCAGTTACTAAGTGATGGGTTACTTAGGTTGTTATAAGCGACTTGACAAACGTATCTCCAGGTTATTTGTCCATGTTAGTGCATCCTCTTCGACTTTTTGCAGTTTTGCTATGCCCCTGTTGAACTTTGACTTTGTATACGCTTCAATCATTTATTGTATGGTTTTTTCTGCTCCACACGAACACAAGAGAGAATTTTTCATGCCCCATATGTAGGACACTTTTACTTATACCCTGATTAGTCTTTTATCTGTTTAAAGCTGTCCATACGTATCGAGGCAGATTAAATGTCGGAACCCTCATCATTGGATCTTCAATCAATATTATGTTTTGCACTTCTGCATCTTTCCAGTGATTTTTACGTATTATAATGTTAAGAATTAATAAATAAATAATCATGTCGGATATCTCATATTGAATAGTTTATCAGGTCTGAAAAATACGGTTTCCCGCAGTATTAATTTTCAATAAATCATTTGTTCCGTCGGCGAAAACGTGTTACTGTAGTATGATAAACATCTAATAATACAACGTACGAATATATTTAAAAAAAAAAAAATTACGAAAAATCATTATTCGATTAGCTACCTCCTCACAGTGCACAGTCGTTCGATCAAGGGAAATTAATTTCGAGATCCGGAATGCGTACACTCCACGCGAATAGTCTCCAATCGATGACAATTATAGATACGGTGCAAGTATTGTGTACATATTTCATATTGGTGTTTATCTGTTGTGAAAAAGTGTACGTGCACCGCGGTGGCCGGCAACTTTGGTCAAATGTTTATCGTATGATCAACGTCTACGTATACGCCGAAAGAGCTCTACATAATCATGGATAGTGAACTCATCACGAACGTCTTATTGTAAAACCAATGCGTATAGTTAACGAGTGAGTAAGACTTTATTTTTTTCAGAAAATCCGGCATAATATACCAATGTTTTAGTTATTATTATTATTATTTTTTTTTTTTTTGCAAACAGTTGTAACTGATGTTACATGTTTAATATTACCACGTCATGTTTTTAAAGGATTAGTTATTATTATCACGGTAAAATACAAATATTATTGGTGTGAAACTAAAGAACAAAAAAAAAAAACACTCCTAAAATATTTTTGTTAAAAATTTCGCTCGTTCTAAACATTTTATAAAATGTTTTTGCGTCAGGCGTATTTTGACGGTAATTAATAATGTTCAATATACAAAATTCATATTTATTATTATTTTTTCGATTGTTACAGTTATTATTTCTTTAAATGCGTAATGCCATTTGTTTTCGATTTTCAATGGTTAAAGTGTGCCACTTATCTAAATAGGTATGTCGCTAATTAGTTTACCGTTTACCTAATGATCACGGACCAAAACTATAATGTTTCCGTGTCAATAACTACAAAATATGTTAGTAACCGTGCTCTAGTAATTTTTTTTAAATATTTTGCTAACTTATATGCATAGTTGCAAAACCGACATTTTAAAGCCATTCAAAAATCATTCGTCTTATGTGCGATCGATAGAACATTTGCCATATTATGATTATAGATTTCATCGATTGTTAATTGTATTTGAATCAAAATCAATAATGCATCACCAAGTGGTTTGTTTTTTACATAACGCGTACAGACCGCATTATAATCAAACAAAAAAAGTTAGTTATTCTAATTTACATACGAATTTTGATCTCTCGTAGAGATAATAAGTTATTATATAATTTTATACTGATCTACATGTTACCTTCAATAAATACTGTTAGATTTATTGCTTTATTTAATAGTTTTAAGGTTGTAAGGATAATTGTTGTATGTTGATTATATTTTGATTAAAATATTTCAAATATTTAATAAATAAACGTATGCGCGATCATTTTGAGCATCAACTGAAGTAATTAAAAAATACAATTTGAAACTCGTACAGATGTTAAAGATAATATTATTAAATAGGTAGGTACCTAAATAATATGTGTTAAAATAACAATACTACATCAACAATTCCGTCGAAAAACTATACATATTTTTTAATAACTTATGAAAATCGCTTTTATTAACTTATCTTAATACGATCGAGTATGTGAAATTCAATTGTACAAATACTAAGAATAAAAACCAATTTCTACGAATTTTTAATTTTCAAGAATAATAATTATACGTTTGACTTATCAAGGTGGTTGGATAATTATTTTATCGTATAGGAGAGAGAGAATAAATTAATTTAAAATTAGCGTGCGAGTTGCCTCGATGATTTCCAAGATTTTCATTCATTAATGGTTGTTTGAATTTAGTCGTTTAGCGTTTTTACTCAAGCTAAAAGTATATAATATGTTGTTTTATTAAAAAAAAAAAAAATACAATTTAAAGATGTTTTAATTTCGTACACCAGTGGTTATTATAATATACATAATAGTTCATAGTTTTTCTAACATATCCAACGGAGTATTAATTGCTACTAATATACTGAAGAACTAATGAATTTAAAGCTAACTAGGTCAGCAATTATAATAATGTTGTACTATAATGCGTGATGTTGTTATTATAAATTTAAATAGAAATTATTTCGCTCCTAACATTCGAATATAAAATATTTTTTACGTTCACCGTTCACAGCCACAACGAGCAAACGTTTTTATGCTCATCAACGCGTTGCTACGAACGCGCGCGTAATGCATTTTTACTCTAAATAAATTATGCGTTTCAACTTTTGAACGCGCGTATTAAAATTATTGCAGAAGTTGCCAAAAATGTTCATGCCACTCGAAAGTCCAGTGACAGTGAGAGTTTTTTTTTTTTTTAAAAAAAAAATGTAGAAGAAATATAAGGTAGTGTTATGTTTGAAAAGGAAAAAGTAGTATACGTACGCAAATTATTTTTATCGTGCAAACGTAATGTGTTACAATACGAACATTTTTAAAAAAAACTGCTGCACGAAAATCGACCTGAACCTTGATTGTAGCTCGCTACTCGGGAACATTGGTCCAAACACATTATTAAACGCATTAATGATGTGTTCCGTTGTTTCAATAATTCCTCGAAGATTTAAAATGTATTTATATGCAACGCACTTAGTCCAATCGTTTTTCATAGTCGGAAAACAAACGACTATTCCACATACACCGAAAAAGTAGTTGATGATTCGACACTCACGATCGACGTACGTACTATATTTTCACGAGATGACTAAACTACATTTTGAAACTTTTTTGCGTTCAATATTTTCAACTAGAACACCACACTGACATATATAAAGACGAACAACATATGTACCCGATGGTTTAGGTTTATTTTTTATTTCTATTCTAAACATTATATTTCGGTGCAAACTAAATGTGCAAAAAATAAATATTCATTTACAATGTTATTGAACACAACAAAGAATATTTGCTGTTTGGTTTCTTACACATGTATAAAAATGATGATGATAATAATAATAATAATAATAATAATAATAATAATAGCAATAATAGTAGTAATGATAACAACAACAACAACAGCAACAACAGCATTAGTAATGAGTAAAAAATATAACACTGGTATGCAAAATAGACACAGTCATGATCTGCGATTTCGATAAACTATTGTTTCGGACACACACATACACAGGTACGGTATGTAGGTAAATACATCAGGCATATTTGTATGTAAACAAGAATGTTTTTTTCTGATTTTCTCCTTTTGTATACGCGTTTTTCGACTACAGTTATGCAGGTTAAACAAATCGATACGAGTTGTTTATCGTACGCGAAATCATTCCGGCTTTGCTGCATTTGAGTTCATAGACGATGGTGAATAGTAATGTTATGTACGTGCGTGTGGTGTGTACGTGTGGTGTGTATGTGTGTGTGTGTGTTATAAGTGTGTACGTAAGATAGAGGGAAAGAAAGCGAAATCATCAAAGTTTTCGAGTACCATCGTACAGTGGCTCTAGTCACGATTGCACGAGAAGAGCGCCAACGAATTTGTTCACGAAATGGCATCTAGGCGACGGCCGTTCGTTCGTCAATGTATTTTTCCAAACGACCAACGTCTACTCGTTTAGGTGTTCCCCGTTCGTCTGTCGAATTCCAATGCGATTTTATCCGGATACTTATTAAACGCGTATGCGTGAGTCTACAAATGTACAATTTATTGTATAAAGATAAAAATATTACTGTTTGTACGCGTTTTTCGGTTCACACACCGACACGCACACACACACAGATTATATAGATATACGCATATGTATGTTCGAAAATAATGAAACACACACGTTTTGAACAAATTCGATCCGGATCGTACTAATAACGTTTAAATAGCGATTTTACAACCATTCACTATTTGATGGAATAGTAAAAGGTTTTTTATGTATATTTATGTATACATAATGTGTGTGTGTGTAACGTTAATACCTATGCTCAGAGAACATATACCAAATAGTATGTCGGTACCGCCGTCTAGGTTTTACCTACATTCCGAATTCGTCGACAATGTATTACAATAATATATTATAATCACATGTCATGGTCAATATGGTATAATATTACGTGCCAGTTAAACGATAGAAACAGTTATTATTACTGATCTACGATTGTAATTCATCTTACGACCAACGGACGAACCGTGGCTTTGGAGATGTTCGATAATATTGATGTCTTCGGGGCGATTTATTCAACGTAATCATATATCTATCGTCTACGTAAATTATATTAATCTGAATTTATAGGCGATATTATGATGTCTATTTCGTTATATGATATGGTATTTGATGTGTTCAGTAACATTATATCGTCAAGATAAATACTAATGGCAATTTTATCGTCTATGTTTGTCAAGAAATGAATTCCACTGTTACTCGGATACACCTTATAAATCGGTTTGAAATAAAATGTAAAAATAAAATAACTGTTCGACACAAATACTATATCAAAAAACAAATGCTTTTGAACATTGTTTAGGATTTTGTTCGATGAGCTCTTAGAAAACCAAATTCAAAATGCAAAATATTGCTTATGGTTTTTGAAATAGTAATTGTGTCAAACCATAACGTCAAATACGTATACAATTGTCCAGTATACTAATTAAAAACATTATGATGTATGAGAGCAACACAAATGTATTGTAATGAATATCCGAAATTTTTTTTTAAGAATTTGAAAATGTTTTACTGATGGATTACAGATTACATCTAGTCTTATCGATAATTATTAACTACAAAACAGTAAACCTCTTTTTATACCGAATGATTGGATTTTTTTTGATTTTTTAAAACAAGAAATATATTCCTTTTCTTAAATTCTAAAACTACCGTAAATTAACGAAATATTTTGATTTTCATGATATGTATTTTTCCTTAAACAAAAGAAATATTGAAAACTTAAAAAAATGAACATCATCGATCAAACCAAAAAAAAAAATAAAAATAAAAGTAATAATTTTGCGTTTTATTTAATTGTTGATTATAACAAAACCGTATCAGATTCCCTTGTTACGTAATATATTTTAATATAGTTATACAATATATATTTTACACTTTTACTTATATATATTTTACTTCACTAAATATTGTTTTTTTTTTTCAGAATATACATCACTGTTTTAAAATTTGTGAACAAATAATACAAATAACATTACAAAGAACAAATATTGAAACCGATTCTCAAATAACAAGTTATTTTTCGAAATGTTAAACAAAAATATTGTGTCATATTCTATGAGTTCCAAAATATGTTCTTACTTATTTTTCGGAACAAGATGACTAACAACTCTTATGTAAAATATTTTATAATAATATTGTAATTAAAAATAAATAAATAAAATAAAGTAAAACGATCATCAACATTTTTTAAATGATATGCATCTATCAAAACATGAATTTTCTACAAACGATAAGATAAATTAACAATTTTTTTGCTAAAAGTGATATTTTATTCATTATGTATCATATGTTAATCATTGGAATGGAATACTTTCAAAAACAAGTATGGACGCGATCCTTATAGAAAAAATAAATAATTCTCAGTTATAGAAATAACTTGTTGTTGTCTAACTGTTTAAATTATATGACAATATTTTATATTTTATGAAGGTTCTACTTGTTGGTAGGTATCAAAAAAAATAAGTTGAAGAGTATACATTCTTATCGAGTAATATTTTGTCGAATGACACTAACAATTGTTTTTTAATTTATATGCGTATGGTTTAGAAAATAAGATTACTCCGAGTATTATACTACAATATATATATATAGGTATTTAGTTACACACTCGATTGGCTGTTTATTTATTTATTTATTTTTTTAATTTCGTTTCTATCATAGTAATCATGTTTGTATCGAGAATCTATATCGTATGACCCTAAGGCTGAATCTTGATTGCCGATCTTTTCCATAAATACTAGCTATTCCCTCTTACAGAATAATAGCATTATCATTGAACTACGAACCCATGCATATAATAATATATTTTTATATAGGTACTGTGAAACTTATACAGTATTTGTAATTATTATGGTACAATGCGATGTTTAAAAATGACATTTGATTTACAATCGTTGCATAATTTACACTTATTGTACATACGATTTAGGGTTTTAATTAGAGCTCCCTGTTTCACGTAAATACGCATGCACGTAGTCGCATGAAATTAAAATTCGTAAATCTTCTAAATTAACATTCTAAAATCGTATACACGCGTAATTATTCACGTATATACGTATATTTACGTATTCACGTGTTCACGAATTATCTAACATAATTTATTATATCGAATCTGTTATCTAACATATAATATTAATAATAATCAGATAATTCGCCCTGCACGTGCAGTACGGTAAAGACCGGTCGCAACACGGAGCATATATGATACAGAACTGCACATTTATCCGTGAATACGTCAACACGTGCGTAACTCTAGAATACGTGATAATACGGGTTGAAAATTCGCGTGTATTACGTGTATGCGAGAATACAAATGTTTCGTTCGCATGTACACGGAGTTCGTGTCCGCGTACGTATTAATTCACGTTTTCAACCGAGACCTCTTAAGTTTTAATACTATCGATTTACACCCCATCGTGTCCTTCGTGCGCAGCGGACCACTTGAACACATCGGCTCCGAAGTGTACATCTGAACCGTCATCCTATTTAGGCAGTTGAACGCTTTATAATCAGTCCATTGCCACGCTGCCATTATTTTAATTCAGTTTATTCACGACCTCGACCTATTTGCTTAACGCTGGTATTGTTTTCCTACTGACGTGCACAACATGAATCGAACAATTTTCGACTGTATCTGTAAACACGATGTTAAAAACGTATGTAAGATGTACACGGAGCAGATGTCTCTCCGGGGTACGTTCGTCGGAAAAAATAAACTTTATCCGTCCACAATTAGTAGGGGCGCACTGGCTATGTATGAAGCCAGACGGCAGTTTTTTTTTTTTTACTTGAGGTCATTGTAACGTGGTGGGGTGACCAGTTAGATATAGGATATTCAGGGAAGGTTTTCTGGTCCTTTTGAATATGTTTAACTGTAGCTCGGGAGCATAGATGTTATTCGAGATATTACAAATAATTGGTGGTTGGTTAATTAATGCTTAATATATAAATATTATACATACATACTTACAAACAATGTAGTATGGACTTATCCAGGAGTTCCTGTGTGTGCAGGTAATCGCCGGGAGAACTGCCGTCTCTCCATTATTAGTATTTGGCCGTAGCCTTAAAATATTAAATTTAATACAAAGCAGGGGGGAACTTAATGTCTAGTCAGCGTATGTATTAATTGTTACGCCATATTTAGTGGTATTTTCAGAAAAATGTTTTGAAATGGGACAGGGCGTACAACAAGAAGTAAAGATACAGCAATAATAGGTTAATAATAATTAGAGTAACTTGAAATACACAAGTTTAAACTAGTTAAATATCTATATATATATTATATATATATATTTTGAAAACATTTTAGTTACATTTCTCAATTTTTCACCCAAAACTTGATTGTTTTTAATTTTTTTTATTTAATTAAGTTTAGCTCTATCAAATAAAACATGTGAAATTATACTTTATATATTTTAAATTATGATAAGAAAAAAAACAATTTAAAATGTTTGGATCTGTTCTAAAATTAGTTTTTTTGTACAAATTATCCTAAATACATGTTATAAATGAGTTATAAGACGTAATAACAATATAATGTTATAATTGGATAAAAATATAAATATACTTGGTTTTTGGGATAACCATTAATCAGCAGAAAGCACATAATATTTTAAAACAAATGCAATTGACTATAGTAATTGCTTTGGAAGAATATATCAAACTATAGAGACCAAACGTGAAATAGGCGAAGGGTCAGTCAGCGACTGCCGACCAGCCAACTGGGCCAGTCCGCCCTTGCACAATAGTGATGGAACATGTAACTGTTACTGCACCCGAAAGTTCCGAAAGAACCGACGAAACGACCAGTTAAGCGCGAGCTTGATACAGTCAATAATAGTTATTTAACAGCCCCACGAAGAAATGTCAATGATAACGCGAAGCATAAGCGTTACAATGGATTCGCGAAGATCATATCCGTGTTGTTTTTTCCGTACATGAAGACTCAATAGACTCAAAGCAGTTCCGTACAGTAAATAACATGCTATTACGTCGATTAACGTGTAATCGTTCTTGTACGCGTACTACCAAGCCCTTTGATACATCGTACAAGCGTATTCAGCAAATCGGCTAAATGCTGTACCACGATAACATCCGTGAACTTTTTCGAAAGGTTTATATCGATCTTGCGCAACGCCAGTCTCAAACACACACGGAATTCAACGAAAACGAATAGATATAGATACGTTTTTTTTTTTGTGTGTTTATAGAACGATGTGCGGTAGAGCAGCCGAGTGATACCGTGCGCACGTCACTGCTGAACGCACTGCCGAATAGAATCCGATCGAGCGCCGACCGATTTTCTAACCGAATCCCATACACCAGTCGTGTGGTACGCGCGCGCGAATCAGACGGAAGCATACGATCCGTGCTCCGTTAAACGACAATTGAACGATCGCAACAACACCGTCCGGTGTACACGAACACGTTTGGCACAGCATTGTAACGGATCCGCCGGAACGCGGTCGTACGCGTGGCCGGCAAAGGGATGGGGCCCCGGGGCCCGTACCTCTGAAAGAGCCCGTCGTCTCAGATTCTTATTCAAAATCATTTTATTATGTCATTCGCCGTAGATGCAAATTTAAAATTTTTTTTTTCGCGCTAAGCATGTACAAGTAGTACGTAACTTGGCCAAACAAGTGTAAGGGTGGAGGGGCCTGGAACCGGTCAGCCCCGGGGCCTTCAAAAGCTCTCGACGGCCCTGGTCGTACGTGCAGTGGCGTTTAATTGCGTGGGGTCGCATTGAATCGCTCGCACGCTGCTTGCCCGCGCGGTGTACAATTTCCCGTCGGACGAACGCTCGAGCGCGTCGAACAAAACCGTTTACGTAACAATTAAACACAACGATCATACGTACGGCGACGGCTCACAGTGGTTCAAAATTAAAAAAAGGTGGCCAAAACTCCAAATTGTCTTACATTTTCTAAAACAATATATAATATATATAAAAATATTTAAAAACATTTTATACTCAAAAGTTTTTTATTCAAACCATTTTTATTGTATATATAGAAAAAATAAATTTTATTAATTGTCATCGCTACTATCACTATCTAAAATTATGAGATGTTTTACATGAGGATGTAATTTTTCTTCAGTTATTAATATATATCAGGGTAGGCATTTTTTTGGCGGCAAGAACTTGGTTATACGCAGGATACAAGTTATGATTATGCTTTAATGCATTACTTCGTAGCTTATTATATTGATACTTTGATAAGGAAGCTGTAATTATAAATGATATTGCCTCATCTGTCGACATTACAGATGGAGTTGTGTCCGTTTTTTTACATTTCCAACTTTCCCTAATTTTTTGCGCTCTTTTGGGGGTAGTTACTGTAATTTCTTTTACTAGTTTAGCAGCATATTCATTACCCGATTTCATTAAGGCCATTGATGTTGCATAACTTAATGCCTTTGTACTATTTTTAACGAGCAAATCTTGAGTTTTTCTTCTCTTCGATCGATCACTACAATCATTAAATGGAACTTCTGGACGGCCACAATAACTTGAACAATCAGCTAAAAAGTATTTTCCAATACCCGCACGTATTACTCTCAAAAAACTACCTAGGCTATAATAATAATAGTTTGTAAAAATTACCTGGTTTTTTGTTACAAAGATCATATGTAACTTAAGAAAATGTTATATTTGCTTCAAGCCAAATTTTATTGTCCAATAAAAATCTATTATTTTCTCTGCGAGCATTGTTCCATTTAACAAAGTACCTAGATATTTTATTTGATAAAATATTTAAATATGTCATTTAAAATTTTTGTTTATTATATAGATATTATAAATATTTAACGGTTAGAAAAACTTTGATCCAAACATTTCTTAATATCGATAATTGCTTCATTAACTTCAATATTACTAACGTCAAATTTAAAAATATTTATAACAAATTGAAATGCAATATTTTTTTTAACTTGTATTGAAAATTGTAAGCCACAATTATAAATATTTTCATGAATATTTAGACGACTTATAATAGGTTTTAAGTCCATAGTGAATAAATGACACAGTACACAACAATTTTGTTTATGATTTCGATTGCACTTTATTACAATTCAATTACTCTTTATTCAGTAATGGGCAAATATGGGCAACTAATCTAAACATTTACCGGTTCTATACACCTTATGGATATTTGGGATATAGATATTGGCGTGAAGGTCAGTGAAAAAACTGATTAAAATCGTACGTTATTAAAGATATAACTGAAGCTACAACAAATATTAAATTGTTATCGCTACAATTATTAATCGTACAGACATAATATTTCTATAATAATGATTATAAATACTCTAACAATCCCTATAGTCATAAGTAAAAATGAACAAACTGATTTTTATTGTATTTGTATAGCATTTCATAGCGTACAAACACTTTAAGTATTACCGAAATTACACACATTTTATGGGTAAAAAAATTTTTTTTTTTCTAATTCAAACATCAATTCTAAATCAAAAAAGTTATTTTTTTGATTAAGTTAAGTATTTTCGAATACATTAAGAGGTATAGAAAGTATTTGTATACAATAGTTTGTAATTTTTTAAAATTTTCAAAAATCACTTATGGCCAGCTTTTATTGCTTTTGAACCACTGTGCGGCTGTGAAAACGAGTGTTGCGTGCAAGCACGTGTTTTAAATGCTCGCGCGCGAACGTACATCGTAACGTCTCATTATTTATTTATTTATTGATTTATTGATATAAACGCCTTTGTAGGCTCAAGTTCAATTTAGGGATAAGTTTAATACAAGTTATGAACATAATATTAATGTTAATATGTACAATTTTAAAAATAAAGATATAATGACAATAGCATTACTTCTCTTCTTTTAATATTCAACCCTTAAGGTTGGTTTTGCAATTGGATCTGCACTCTCCACTCTTTCCTTTTCTCTGCTAACCTTAAGCTTTACTTAAGGAAAGATATTTACATCACATAATAAGCTAACAAACCATACATTTCGAGTAAAAAATGGGTCCACATTACTCAGCTCATTACATTTTTGAGCAATGCGATCTAGCGGATTATTATATCCATATAAGGTACGATGAAATTGTATTGAAAATGTAGAATGATGTTGGAGAACATTAAAATTTAAAGAATGTAATAAATCCGGACAGGATGTTTCGTCATTTATTAACTTGCATATAAAACGAATATCTATAGAATTACGTCTAAAAGCAAGAGAATCTAAATTAAGACTGGCTTGGATTGACGATACGGACGTTGAGAATGATGGGTTTACGTGACAAAGCGATTTTCTCTTATACCCAATTAAACGTAAAAATTTTCTTTGAACCCGCTCAAGCGATTCAACAGGTCCAATTTGTGTAGGATTTGAAAGAACAGAGGAGAATTCAAGAATTGGTCTCACTAATGAAGTATATGAAGTTCCCATTACCATGTCCCGGTGCCGGTTCGGTACGTGTGCGGATCGACACCACGGGAACGGCCAGGGAAAACGATCGTAAACTCCACCGGGCTCGAACACGTGCCCGACCGAACGCGCCCGCGCGCGATAACATTCAAACGGAAGACGGTTCAGTCACGTTGGCGGCGTGCACGATTACCCGGATCAACGCGGTACGTCGCATACGCGTATATTTTTTTTGCAGCGGAACACTCGAACGGGACCGTCCCTGGGGCAGCGCGAGTGGGGTCTTAATGGAGCCCCGCGCTCAGCTCAGAGTTTACAAGCCTAACGTTTTCATAAGAAATTTTCAAACGACAGATTGTTTCCGAGCAAAAGGTCTGTCGAAGGAAAAAAAATGTTCGGTCTTGAAAGGTCTGGTACATCTTTCGGTTCTACTAGTGGAGATGGTTTTGAAAAAATATATAGTATTTTATCAAGAACTGACTTCTTCTTTAGGTAAACGATTTACGCAATTGAAACTCTTCGATGTTTGTTTTAGATTTTTATTCTATGTCGAATGTATTTCTGAAATTAATAAAGAAAATTTAATGAAGTGGATATTATTACAAGTAAAAATGTTTTATTTTTGAAGGGCCTCGAAAAATATATTTGCCGTAGCCTCCGCAAAGTGTAGGGATGGCCTTGCATTGGAAATCCAAGTACCCACGGCATCTCCTACCCAGACCACGTTCGACGAGAAGCGAACAGACGAAACCTAGTCCTCCTCGGAGAAATCATCCGGTCAATGTTGCGGTAAACTTTTGTGATTCTAATAGTCGTCGGAAAAATGTAGAACGTACAAAATTCCTATTCTTTTGCGTGAACGAGGACCAATATTTTTCTGTACGCGTTCAGTGAAAAAACCGATTTCTTCTTCTTCTCTGGCTTTTTACAGGCCTTTTAGGCCCATTGCCGCAACAACATATTGTCTCCATTCTTCTCTATTTTGTGCCGTTTCTTCAGCATTCCTTACTCCCAGCATCTTTAGGTCTTCTTTTATTCTATCTGCCCATCTCTGTCTAGGACGTCCTCTGGGCCTCTTTGCGTTTGGTTTCCATGTAGTTATTTGTCCGATTAGTCCTTTTGATCTCCATACATGTCCAGCCCAGCCTATTCGTGCGCTTTTCAAGATCCCAGTAATATTGGGTTCGTTATATAATTCCTCTACATTTTTATTGCTACGTATTTCATATTCTCCTTCATTGTTTTTCTTTGGGCCAAATATCTTTCTCAATATCTTTCTCTCAAATACTTCTAGCTTTTTTTCTTCTGCCTTTGTCGTCGCCCAAGTACTACTTGCATACAGAGCTATTGGTCTGACTAGAACTTTATATAATGTTACTTTGGATTCCCTTGATAGTAGTTTTGATTTGAACAATGGTAATAGTCCATAGTAGCACCTGTTTGCTGCGATGAGTCGTCTTTTCACTTCTTCGTGGCTATTAGCATCTTCATTAATATCTGCACCTAAGTATTTAAAATGTCCTACCCTTTCAAATGTGTACTCATTTATTTTCAAGGAATCCGATCTGTGGTTTTGTCTAGATATAATCATGTACTTTGTCTTTGTCTCATTAACTTTTAGGCCAATTTTATTCCCCTCCTTCAGCAATATATCTGTTGTGTTTTTTAGGTCGTCAATTGTTTCGGCTAATAGTACTATATCATCCGCGTAAGCGACTGCTGTTAGATGTTGATTGTCTTTTATTTCTATGCCCTTAGCTTGAGATATAACTGTCCTCATGACTGATTCTAATGCGATGTTGAACAGTGCAGGTGATAAAGCGTCACCTTGTCTAAGGCCAGTCGTTACCTGAAACTCCTCTGATAATTAATGAAAAAACCGATTTATTTTATATAATACTAACTGGACACTAACCGACTTCACTCGAGTGTAACATATTTGCATACCATCATACATCTCTCCGTAATCTCCGTACTCGTCTACGTCCCATTCCCGTTTATAATATCATACCGATTTCTTGCAAAATGGCCAATGTTGTGTACATATAAATAGCTTTAAACATTCTCTGATAAACGCCAACATTTTCTGTAACCAATGACAACCCAAAAATATTGAACATTTCCATTGGCCAAAAATGAATTCCTGTGTGAGCCTATTTCTAAAATCAAATAATATTTAAAAAAATGGTAGCCTATGTGTATACTTCATTTTATATTTTGAAATTTGAATGATAGCTATTCCATTCAGCTTCACTCAAGATTTTATTCCAGAAATTATTTCTTAAGATATTTTTAACGACATAAAAAATAAAAATTAGAGAAGTCCACAAATGTATTGACAGTAGTCAAAATCTTTGATTATGCAATTATAACATTGTTAGTATTAACTAAATTAGATATGAGATTATAAATAATTATCTTAGAAGAAAAATGATTAACCTTAAATACTGAATATTAAACATATCTTAGACTCATGAGATTATTATTATTATTAAAAAAGGTATTGTTAAACGGATTCCTATTCGTTCGGTTGACCCTATAATCGGTTTCGAGCATCGTACACGATTGCGCTGTGGGACGAGCAATAAAAATCCGGTAAAGTTGATGTGACTAAACATCCGTTAATTAAAACGACGGGAACCCGTGTTTAAACACGAAAACTCAATGGTTTCGTTACCGTGCGCATAACTCGTTAGGTCCCACATCCGAGAACCGTACGCGCACGACGATCAAAATTAAACACACATCGTGACAATACGGCCAATAAATTATAAACGCTGTTGCCGTGTGCGTGTGATGTATCGCGATATAACTACTTACGTGCATTATAAAACAGGAGCGGCGTGTCTCTCTCTCTCCCTCTCTCTATCAATCCAAAACTCCCTTCGTATTTGCCGTACCTGTATGTACTACTGTCCGAAAGACTCGCCAGGACGTTTTACGGGGTGGCGCCGCGCGAATCCATTCGCCGCGTTGTACCCAATATCGGCTCATCGGCCTCGTCTTGTTGCTGGACGCGGACGAACGAAACGGCGCACGATGTGCTCGTAAATAAATTGATACAGTCGTAGTAGAGAATAATTACATTTCGAGAAATCTCGTCGTGTCCGATGGGTGTGTGCGCGTGCGCGCGCGCGTAAACAACCGAGAATATCTACCTACACGCACCGCACACACCTATGTGTATCGAGAGCTTTCGCGCGCGTTCCGTCGGCTACAAAACCGGTCGAATAACGCGACGGCGAAATCGTAGCCGACAGCCAAGACGGGCGAAAGTAAATTCGTTTCCATTGTTCTTAGCAGCCCGTCGCGTGAGCCGTTGGCATTTTTTTTTCTGTATCTTTGACCGCTTTTGCTTCTTGTGCACCGCGTGCGAACGATACGCGTACATCGATCGCACCGAGAAGACGTGCAAGAGACATGCGACGGACGTACGGACCACGCTTTTCGTACAGTAGGATTCCGTCCGCGTTGGAACCGCGTTGGATTGTCATCGGCTATGTTTTTTAAAAAAAAAAAAACCGATTTGCAGACGTTTTCGTATCTATATCGTCCGTACGAAAAAATAAAAACAAATTATCCAAACATGGGAAAATATGAGCGGTTGAAGGTAACCCATACATATATTTGGGCTTTTTAGTTGTATGATAAATAATCGGCACTGACAACCAGTGTTTTTTTATTCAGAAGTCTCTAGATACGTTTTGAGCATATCGATCGCGTATCACAACCAGAGAAATGCAACAATTTTTTTCCTTCTCACTCTCTTCGAATCCTTTAGCGAGCACTGCCTCCACAGCTACAAGTGTATACCAGTGTACAGGCATGGTTCTCATATCCTGCGAACATCTGCGTGCCTGTGCATCAGTTCGATTTGAAACAGTACGAGTAGTGCTATCGTCTATCTAAACATAGGAATCCTTCGCCTTTACAAGATATTGTTTACCGCGCTCAACCGCCTTATCAAAACCAGGGAAAAAATGAGCGGTTGAAGGTCAGAGGAAAAAAAAAATACGTACGTATACGAATAAAAACTCAAACCACGTGGAGAATCGATCGGAAAGGATTTTACAAAACGTATTCTTCTTCACCGCACACTGCGGCCGCAGAAGCACGGCCCGTTGCTATTACTGCTATTGCTGTGCGGCCGTGTTGCCGCGAACCGGTCCGAAGAATTATCAATAATGATACAACTATACAATAAAATATACAAATATATATAAAAATTTGTATATATTACGCACGTTCGAATTGCAACACCTTCGAACCGATCACGATGAAATCCAAAATATGTTTGTGTGTGTGTGTGTGTGTGTGTGTGTGCGTGTGTGTATGGAATCAACACTGCAGATGACGTACAGGTATATTAATGTCGAATCGTTTTTTTCTTCTATTCTTTACCGACGATAACGACAAATTCGAAGGACGGACCGTGGTGAACGTATCTTCTTCTCGTGAAGAAACCTTATATATACATATATAATAGTATTGTACTCGTTGGCGGTGAGCAGCCGATGACTCTTCACACACTGACACGTTGACCCCGTGACGATGAAAACATACACACACATTTACACAATGTTCGTAATCGATGGTCCACTCGAATTATTACGACTACGACAACCGGTGTGTAACATACGTATACATGCGTATACGATAAGCATATTAGCAAATCACGAAATGTGAAATGGAATATGCTGTCGGCCCGACGTATTTTCCTACTCGTCCTCCGGTCATATCGTATAATGTTATTCAGTATTTTTTTCGAAATTAAAATAATTGCAACTGCTGTAGCCACGGCCTACACGCACTAGCTTCAAAACTCTGTTATAAAAAGCATAGAATTATTCGTTATACACGCGTGATAAATCTCATAAGATTACTACAACCCCAACGATGAATTATAATTGTATATATTTATTATCACTGATATCGCATGTTTACTTCGAATTCGGCTTTCGCGTCCGATCCTAAAGTCGAATATTATCCACAATTTCAGTATACGCACTCCAGCGGTTAACAGGTTAGTCTTAAATAAAAAGGTTTATGAAGAAAGGAGAAATGTAAAGTAAAAACTGTCCGTGAAATTGTATTTCTTTTTTTGTTACTACCGATATTTTTGATTTTTTTATCCACACAAAATAAACATAAAAGTATATAATGTTTTAGTACGAATTATGTACAGTAAATGTAGAATGAGTATATCAATGTTCACGCATACCAATCTGAATTGAATGTTCATAATATTAACGAGAAGATATACCGATAAACGACGTATTTTCCCACTCTATGAGGACCGTACTATAGTTTTTACTTTTTTGTGTGTGATTTTCATTAACGTCGTGGTGCAACGGAAAAAATGTAGAATTTGGTTTGATGATTTCATTTTATGATTTTGTAATCAACAGACAATTTTATTGAGAAAAAATATTTATATAAATGGATGTATACGTACTACTATAGTAGTATCGATAAAGTATTATGTATCACTATATGTATAAGAGTTTTTCGTGTATTTCACGTAAAAATCCGAAATCAGTTAAAAAAATAAACGAGAAATTGTCATTTATTTATCGGCGATATCAGTTATATTTAAAGGATATTTCTTGTAACGCTTTTGAACTAGTTTCCACCTAACGTTATTTAGTGCGTGAATTTAGCACAGTAGTTAGTCAAATCACTTTTGTGTGTGTACAACTGCATACTTTAATTATACACACTCAATTTAGAAACTCAACTAATTTCAGATTATGGCTGCAGCGCCACATAAATTAAACAAGCAATTCAGATAATTTTATTTTTTTTTTTTATCATACATTTTATACAGATATCGTAGTTGATTCAAGTCATTCAGTTAATCAGTAAAAGGTCGAAATAATTTACTTTTCAAATTCATCCATTCAATTATTAGTTATTATTAGTTATTATGTAAATTTATTCGTAATTTTTAAAAATCCTTCTAAGTTTGCAATAAAATATATTTCGTAGTTAGAAGTATGTTAAAAGTTACATAAGTTATAAATGATAATAGTGCTAACCATATTATAACATACAGTTAGTCAATATATTGGCTAACAACCTGTTGGGTCATTTTTAGTGCAAACCGCGGAATATTTATTATCTTTCAGAAATGAATAGGAAATCGATATTGAATAAAATACAAAAATTTCCGTTCAACCCAGCATACACCACAGACGTAAAATATGTATTCGCTAATACAACCAATGGTGTTACCTGATTATTATTATAAATTGCTAAAAATGAAAAAATAAAATTCTTCTCATAAATGTTGTGTATAGAATCCGGGCCGGATCTGGGGATGAACTTGGGTAAAGAAATAAAAGTACCCACCCTTTTTGATAGATAACATATACTTTCATATCATTTTAAGAAAAATGCACCTACTGTGATATATTGATGTAAATACAGTCTTAGTAGATATAGTCTTTCATTTTGCATTAAAATTGATAATATTTTTAGGTATCTACTAATCTAACATTAATTCGAGGACGACGTTTTGTGGAGTCGTGTTCTACAGTCGTCTTATCGGATTTAACAATTTAAAAATAAATTCTAATATAATACCTACCAACTGTTGGGTTAACATTTGCGGTTATAATGGATTAAACGAAAACATATAGATGTTTATGCATTTTATTGAATACGATATTTTTTACATGTCATTAATTGTTTTCTCCCTTCGTAGATTCATCGTTGCATATAAAATAGTGAAGTTCACATGCACATAAATCCCGAACGGAAAAAGAAGAACACGAATATTAAGCAGTACCACAACGTCAACATATAATTTTTTTGTTATTATCGCGGTTACACGCACAAAACTGTACATAGTTATTGTACATTTGTTTCAAACGTGGAGAAATGTGTATAGTTTCATGTGAAAAAAAAATAAAAACCGTTTGCCGTTTAAAACGTATTCAAAATGAAAAATGGAAAGAAAAAATATTTTTTCCGTAAAAATCGTATTGATTTATGGAAAATGTATACACTTATTTCGAAAACAGAATAAAAGAAACCCATCGTTCGTGTAACACTTACAACGCCGTTATGTATAGAATTTATTACTCGCGAAGCTGTATTCCGTTAAGTACCTATATTATGTTCCCCGCAGAAACCTATTGTTCGATAGAATTTTTGCAAAATACGAGTTTTACAACGTAATCGTTATTTATCCTTTTATCTAAATTCAAATCGTACGAATGATTGGTGGCTATTGATTAGGTTCAAACTCGTTAGTCCGCAAAAAAATCGAAAGTCTGTACACACACGACGGTTTCGGTGCACGGGAGTCACAGGCGTTTTTTTGTGCGTTTAAAAGCCGAAAATCTGTTCCACGCCGTTGGGTTATTTTTTCCGAATTTCAAAAAAACAATTATCATTTTAAAGCGCCTGCACATTATCTAACCAGTACTAGGCTGCTGTTCTCGGAACTATTACACAATCCACGAGCACCTATAAGTATTTTCGCCCCGTTCGTCCAGGGGCATTGGATGTAACATTGTAGTGCTAATCGTTTGCGCTAATATTGCTTACAACGGGTCTCGAAATATTAGTACAAAATCACGATATTGCAGGCGTGTACCTACTTTATA
This sequence comes from Sipha maydis, assembly GCA_034509805.1. Lineage (NCBI taxonomy): Eukaryota > Metazoa > Arthropoda > Insecta > Hemiptera > Aphididae > Sipha > Sipha maydis. The sequence continues at coordinate 251,079 of JASXSY010000820.1, read as the reverse complement.
TTGTACACACGGCGAAAACATACGTACACGTGTAACCGTTCATCCGGTTGTTAACCGTTAACGTGTCCAGAATGTGATGTTTGATTTCAGTTTTGAATCCTACTACGTGTAAAAATACACGCGAAAAACATCGACGTCGGGTAAATTAATGCGTGTACCTACAACGTGTGGCGCGGTGCACGGGTACATTACTCGTTTGTACAGCCGACCGAACGTTACTATCGCGTTGTCTGTTGATTAATTTTTTGTTTCTATCGGGTGGCAGCCCGTGAAACCGGTTCATAACTGTAAAATATCATATTCCGTACGTTTACACATTCACACACACTCACTCATACACAGGTACGATCGAGTCCCTGGATCATAGTGTGCAGTACAACATTGCGCAGGCGAACGCAGCTCGGCCGATCACATATTATGCATGATAAACCCACATGCGTTATGTATCATATGTACGGTCAAAGTCCGACCGTGGAACCTGTCCTAAGGGTTTGATCGATCGACGGAGACGATGATGAAATAATGTACTAATTACTAAACGTTAAACGCGTGAAAGTATAAAATACAGCGTTCTCCGGCGAATCATTTTCGAAACGAATCCGTTTAATGACAGATAAATTGCAATACTTCCCTGTGTTCATAATATAATTTCTGTAGCTCGGTTGGCCAATCTTATACAGAGTACGGGTACGGTCGACGAACCGCACACCTCACCTACACCGAAATGTTCGAATATTGCACTCGAGACCGAAAACGATAACATTTGAACTGCATTCGGATTCAAAAATGCTAACATTCAGTGTTACAGCGACGTTATACACGACGAGTGGAATTACATGTCACACATGAATTATTGATATGTATTATTCATTAGTCCAATACTTAGTTGTATTTTTGTTGAATCGTTAAAAACTTTAATTTTGAAAAACCACTTATTTGATGAACTACAAAATCGAAAAATTTACTCATCTATGTATCTCATCCAAAAAATTATAGTAGGTACAATAGTAGCACGTAGTAACGGACTTTTGACGTGAAAAAAACTATATTTTTTTATCAACTGTATCCTGAGAGTATTATGGCAATAAAACCCTTTTGCAAACACGTATTTCCATCGGGAAGTGTGTCCGGTGAAATGACCGTTCGCTGTACACACGTATATGTCACAATCATGTTTACCATTAGCCAGGATAGGCAACTGACTATGGTCAATATTATTAGATGGCGACGGATTTCTATAAACCATATTATTTTTTTAGAGTAAAAATTTTTATTTTATTTAAAGCTTCGAGAAGTTCATCACTAACCTGTGATTTGTTTTCGATAATTCGCCTCAATTCATTATAACGCGTTTGTACATACGTACACAATATATTGTATATTATATATATACATCGTTCAACTTTCAGTACAATGAATACGCGCGCATCAGTATTTCGGTACAATCTATGGATTTCTTTCCGATGAGATGAGATGATTTATTGTACATTTCAATTCATAGGATTAGTCGTGTTCGATAAAACGTACAATAAATCGTTGCATGTAAACCGGCCTTTGAACTCGTTTCTTCCGGTTTCGGTAAAGACGTTGTATCGCCTCATAGCTTTATTGCGGTTTTAACTTTCCCGCGCCCCGGATACAAACGGATAGAGCACCGCGCCCGCAAGCCCCAATTATCGTTAGTCGTTACGTGAACGCATTAATCGTGTGTGCCAGCTGGGTTCGCTAAGTTTCGGAGCATATGTTAACAAGTCGTGCAGTGGGCCGTCACCTGTGCCACTTGATGCCCATCAAGTGGTTGGTGAGTTTTGCCCGTCAAGTTGCATTCAAAACCCTTAGAAATTGGAATCTATTGTTAATTACCGTCGAATAAATGTTTTATTGTAAACTACGATCTACACGTCGTCAGGTGGACATAAAGCCGTAACTGTAAGTTTAACTAAAAGTCGTTTTCGTATAATACGTAAGTCGACCAGCTTCAAAACGGTTTTTTTTTCTTATCGTTATGAATTTCAAGTAAATTTAGTAAATCCAAGCTGAAAACAAAAAAAAAAAAAAAATGTATGTTTGGTAAGCACAGATTCTGTCGCTTAGTTCTTAGCCGTCTATTCAAACAGACTCTAGCAGGTTGTCTCGCAAAATATACCACGTAAACTCGCATTCACCCTGCGCATCATCGATTATACTGCAGTACAAGTTCAAATGTACATTACAATATTTCTCGGCGATGGTGTTCGATCTTGCGTCGCACACTCGGTCAAATGGTATAAGTTTCCATTTAAAACTGTGCGATTTAATTTCTCATCCTCTTTACCACGAGCACGCAGTTCGACAATGCTAATTGTTGGCGCGGCAAGTACCCACAATTATATAGGGTGGCTTGTTCGCCGGTTAAATAAGGGTGATCAATAATAACAAACAATTGTGTTTTTGGTTATGACTAATATGTTAAACAAACTTTAATAAAAAATAAATTGGTCTGTATAATAATGATTAACAATAATAATGCAAATAATAAATCAATATGGTGGCCCAACAGTGGCACAACTAAAATAAATATAAATAAAAATTAAACGTGTGGCCCACACGGCACACACCAAGTAATAATAATACTAAATAACTAATTAGCCTATGCGGCGATACGGAATAGTGAGCCCTTGAAGGCTAGGCCCGTCGGCCTTTACACACAACGAAACAAATATGGTCGACCAATACTCACAACAGGTGACTGCGTTGAATGGCGGATTGCATCCCACGCGACCACAACGAGGAATGTGCTTCTACAATACAACTAAACAAATACAAACAAATTATGAAGCACAGGCCTCGCTGCGTGCGACCACTCAAGCACAGTCACAGACGGACGACAAATTCACGTGTCTGCAGCCAAGAACACAACACACTTCAAACTTCAAAATCACGTTACTCACGATGACCGCTGGTAGATATGCCTAAAAAACCGAAACTAATTAAACCAATGCAACAAACAGTTGCTAGAACGATAAATACCAGACGGCCAATACAGGAAACACAACACAAGACAACGTGGTTTCCACAAGAAATTGACTGCAGACGATCACCGAAACTAGATGTGCACAACACGAAGACACAACGACGAGAGCGAGGTGGTGCCGACGCCATTTACCACCAAGGCTTTGGTCGCCGGACACCACAATGAAGATAAATTTCTCAGTGTCACCACACTAAAACAACAAACACGAGAACTTACGAAACTTTGTGACACTGAGAACATGACTTTTACTATACAAAAAACATAACCGACAATAATGAAAACGTGGAATAACGAACATTTTCGCACGATGATAACAATGCGATTACGTACCCGGTCGGTCGCACACCGAGGCTTATCACCACCGTCGACGATGGCTGCGGATACGCTACGCACCGTTACACATCGCACGAAAATGATAACACCAAGAATAAACAATAAAACATGAACGATGACAACTTGTTTGCGCGCAAACACTAATAATGATTTCGGCTGGAAAAAAAATAAAGTTATACCGACGTCTTCGCGAGAAGTGCCCCTGCCTTAACGGTAATGTTATACTCGTATTATATACTCGATATTATTATAATATTATTACGACCAGGGCCCGTAGACAAATATGCAACGGCGATTTTTTCTTGTTTTTTTGTTTTTCCCCCGTCCGCGGAGAACGGTTCTCTTTTTCTTATCGTCGTACACCTGCATTGTTTTCCGTCCGAATCGCGAATCATCGTCGCACGTTTATCGCATCGCTGTCGGTGCGCGCGGCCAGAAAACCGACGATTCACCGCGGTAGAAAATAAGCGAATCGGTCGCATGTTTTCGTCCGTAAGAATTTTGAATCGGATACAATACACAACAAAATTATATATAAATGTGTGTGCGTGTTCACGTTGGTCGATCGAGTTAAACGTAAAAACAAACACGCGGGAACGTCCGTTGCACAAGTCATAATATTATAAACGTAAAAATCCCCATGGAAATATTGCGCCGAGCAGATATAATATCGAAACCGTTGGAGTGTAAGAAAACGCACGACGAATATAATACAATGTATAGAGGTGTATGTATGTATGCGTAAAAAACCGTAGAAAGAGATGAACGCGCGCAGCCACCGATGACGACATACCAGACGAACGCGAGGCGATTGTTAAAATGGAAAATAATCGAATACCGCAAAGTGCTCTTGTGTCAGGTATTATATAATGTTTCGCAGTGCACGTAAAGACATTTTGACAATACTTGCGGCGACGGCAGCAGCAGTTCCACTCGGAACGCGGTACGTTTTTTTTTTTGTTCATCTGCGACAACACCTGCATAATCCTGTATAGTGTCAAGGACCATTATCTCCAGATCGTAAGAGTGATTATTTCGTTTTAATCGTGTGCGATGATCTTGGGTCGTGTAACGATTATGAGAACCGTTAATAATGATACGTTATCTCAATCCACCAGAAGGCCGCATGCTTTCGGTAGACCTTTTTTTATTTACGATTCGCTTGCGGTGCATCGCGCGTGCAAGTCGTCGGCCGCGCATATACGAACCAATTAATGATAAATATAATATGATAATAAAAAATTTGATCAAGATTAAAAATTATTAAACGGTCAGCACTCGTAATGTAATGTATAAATAAGTAGATAAAAGCTTAGTCTGGAGTTATTATGTTTGTAAAGTACGACCGGTTTTGAATTTAAAAATTCGTGTATAAAGAGAGAAACAACTTTTATTAAAGCCCGAACTGCCCGACGTTCGGGTTGCCTATACGACGCTGTGTAAATATTCAGACGTTTGTTACATCATTTTAAACGTAAACAACGTATAGTATACGTGAAAAGACAATAAAATCACGACCGAATATGTATGAATACTAATATATTAAAATCTAATTATTGAAACGTATTTTTATTTTTTCATACCCAGTCGCAATTTTATCAACTCCGCATATACCCGATCATACATTTTTAATTCGAAACCGGTCGTACTTTACAAATTTTTTTTTTTCTACATATAAACTATTTGTTTATTCATTAAAATGTATGGCTGTCGAAAATCTCGTACACGTGCTCCGCGACGTCTCTGCGCAGAACGCCTGCAAACTCCACGTCAAGTGTCGTTCTGTTGCAAACAAGTTATTCACTAACGCGACCGTTACGCAATAATCTCGACGAGTCGGCCACGGATTTATGAAAAGTCATCGTTAAACCGATTTTCGCTCGGATATTATGACGTAACCGCCGTAATCCGCACACACACGTTTTGATGTACAATACGTCGAGACGAGTGCACGTTGCGATGACAGTCGTCTCGTGTCCCCGAGACAATATTTGCGATGAGGCCGTTTTTGGTCGACGAACAAACGCAAAACATTTTTATTAATAATGCAATCATTTCCTATTTCCACGTTAATTGTGTAAAACACTCGAGTGTATCGTATCGAACCCTAACTAACCTATAATTGGTGCTTAAGCTAAAAGTTATTCTTTGTTTCGGTTAAAATGTTATGTTTATCGCGGCAGTAGGTTTACAATAATATCTCTAAGTTTTCTTAGGTTTCTGTAAGTGTAATGTTGTAATCAATATTTCGGCATTCGTAATAACCTCGTCCTCCGTTAGTTATACAGATATCGGGTTTCTCCTGCAGTTGACCATTTTCCCCGCAGGGCTTTTGTGCAATAGCTCCGAAGTCGAGCGAATTGAACTTTATTTTGTAAACAATACAATATAACGAAAAAATTACCAGCTAGCAATTCGATCCTACATATTTTTTCGGTGTTCGAGATATTTGTATACATATTATACAAAAAAATATACATAAAATATAATACATTGTCATGTCTCGATTAATAAATACTTCAGCATTTATTGTGCGATCCAATCGACGGGTCTGTAAACATTGCGAAAACGTTCATTATTTTTTTTTTCTAATCACTTGATTCGTATGAAGCGGAAACCAGGTTTTGAAATTATAATTTATTATTAAAATAAAATCGGAGTCACCTGCGTGAATGATATCACGCGTGTTGTTCTTTCTTTAATTTCTATTGTGAAGCGTATAATGTGTCGTACATGGAATCGATGCCGTCAAGACCGTGAAAAGTTCACGATGCAGCCCTGAAACGAGACGAACGAACGCGATAAACGAACAGACGATACGCGTTTCTCATCTAGATCATAGGCGTGCGCTGGTCCTTACATGGCGAAGTTATCGATCGGCGTGCCTACCCGGTGTCGGCGGGCGACTAGATAATTTCGAAAACTGCCAATTAGCCGTTGAACATTATGCTAAACTACCGCGACCCGGGGCTTGTTTGTTTTTGTTTCATTATGGTTGTACGTTGCGTCGATTTATCCATAAAAGGCGTTTCGTTTAGCCGCAGATATCAATGTCGAAGAAAAATACGATTTTTACAATATCATATTAAACACGCATGAGTTTACCGACGATAATCGCACGACGACGATGACGGTGATGATGATGGTTATGACAAGCGAAACGATTTGGCTTCGACGTAATAATACATATATATATATATATATATATATATATATATATATTATTTATATATAATATATATTATATTACATTATACACTACACAAAATGAGCCGTAAACAACATGTATTTGACATTGTTTAAATCAAAATCAATAGCATTTTCACTAACACGCGTGCTTTACCCCCCCCCCCCCTCCGGTAAAATTAAATTATTTCCCCTGTTCGTTGGACCGTTTATTTCTGTTTATTTTATATTTCTTATTCCCTCGGATTGCTTAAACAACAAGATATCGTTTCTGTTATAAAATAGTTTTTCAACATTTATCTTTTAAATATATGTTTTCGTAACGGCTAGGTATATAAAGTGTATATCTATAGTGCAATACTATATATAGTAAACTTATGTTCACCTGATATTACGTTTTTGGTACTTACCAATTATACCGCTTGCCGACGTACGTACATAATGCGTTAAACGAACCCAAGACGTACTCGTGCATTTTTATCGATTAAACATAATAATATCGTAATAATTGTGTCGAAACGTAAATACGTACGTATTTATTTATTCATTTTATTTTTTTTTTCATCGCTATAAAAGTAAGTGCGCACAGCACGAACTCGACGACCAATTGAAATGATTTCAGTACAATATCTCCTGTGCTCGTACGATTAATATTTAATTGCGCATATCATTATTGTTTGGTATATCGACTAATTACATTTAATTAAGGTCAACGATGAATACCCGGTACAAACATATTTTACACAGTATTAGAAATTAATTTTATGTCGAAAAATCCCACGGCTCCGATACATTTATACCTAATTATTTTTATATCACACCCATACGTTGAATACAAGAACATTTTAATTTGTTGACCATTCACGCCGAGCAATTTAACATCACGAAACGTTTTCGTTTTCTACAACATGTGTGAAAATATTATGATGCACGCCCGACAACTTTTCCTATTTTAAAAGTAGTATAATCGCAGTGCAGTGAAAATTCCGTTGCCGTACTCTACGACTGGGACAACGAATTACAAATTAGTACGACGACGTTTTCCTATGAACACATCAGACAGACTTACGCATTATGCGTACTAGGTGTTTTGAAATGTTGCATTCGTTGTCCTTTTAACACTTTATCTGTGCGCTAACTTAAAGGCGTATAAATCTTAATTATGCGTCCAGTCGATCGGGTTTTATGGTAATTTTACCATAGAAATTACTAAAAATTTGCCAACATTTTTTGACGATCGACAAGCGATAAAAAAATAAGTAGGAACCATTAGTCACAAAATAGAATAGTACAATTGTACAGGAAAAAAATAACTCAAACGTCTCAGGTTATACCGGGGGACATAGTATTATTCCAAAAGGGATACAGGTAACTCATGAAGGATTTTTGGAGGAGCGCTGCAACTAATTGACTATATATCAAAGTCGTATAATAATTACAAGAAGGATTCAGTAGCTTTTGTTAAAACCCGTTTTTCGGAACGGAAAGAAAACATTTGAGAAATAGTGTTTACATACAATCTACAAATCTAGAACATATTAAACATTTTAATTTAAAATAAACCAATTCGCATGTTCACTGTACGGAGACTTTCGACATGGTTATCTGTTTGCATGTAAAAGTTTTAAATATTGCCATGATAACAAAAAACGCATTTGTAGTGAGTTAAATGGAGAAAAAAAATGTATAACTTATAATGTGAATAATTCCGATGTAGAACGTTCGGCTGGATTGTATAATTGACAAACAAGCGTAAAGCTCTTAATTGGAGACTTCACTTTCTTAAACCTTTACTTCGTTTAAGATTCTACTTACAGACTAAAAGAACAATTCATATGACTCTTCTAAGAATCATGTGACACTATGCTATTAAACTTAAGGGCTCAGCCAAAATGTCTAAATAATAAAACAATAAAAGCATTTCAGTCTATATGCCTACGTTCAATACCAGGAGTTTCCTGGTATGTCACTAACAGCTCACTAAAAAAAAGATATTCGCATTCCAACTTTAAATAAAGTTAAATGAAGCTACGCTCAACTACAGAAAACACATGAGACATTCAATGCTCACTCCGATTCCATTATCACTCAGCAAACAAATTCCAGGCAACCCAACCAGACGCCTTAAAACGAACTGGTCGACAGAACTTCTCTCTCCGAGAAAACTTTCCACAGGGCGACTTCCCCGTCTCGCCGTTCAAAAACCATCAAATTTACTTATCGTACAACATGTAAGTACAGGTCGCGATTATGAAAACAATATTTGTTTGGAAAGAAAATGATAAGTATGCTCGACGTTACGGTTGAAAACATCGCGAATATAAAATTGTAAAAAAATAAACAGAACACTCTATCGGAAGACGGATCCCCCAAGGACGTCGAATCGGGTTCGAAAGACCAGCGTTACAGAATGATGGGCGGCGGAACATTAATCATAGGCGTATACGTATGATCCGACGCATCAAATCATAAGCGCACCACGTGGTGTCCGTTGTCCCGCGTACGCTAATCGCCTCGGTTTTCCTAAATTTCCGTCGCGTGTATTACGAGCACGGTGTAACAAACCAAAGAAACGCGTGACGGCGAAAGGGTAGCGATCGACGCGCGGATCGCACACGTCGATCGTACGGTCGCGAGTCATGTGCACGCGTTGCGTGGGTGCGCGCGTCTGTATTGTAATTACTCGGTAAAGGTGCACCTAAAACAAATCGCTGCGCGTTGCGACCAACCCGAAAGCCGTACAACACGTGTTGCAGTGAGGCCGTCGTCGTCGTCGTGCGACCGCGTAGGAGACGTCTCGAGTCCGAATAAAAATTATTTACGGCCAATTAACATCGTATACATTACCACGCGCCTAGGTCTCGCGTGTCGTGGTCGCGGTGTTATGCGAAAAAATCGACTTTCGGATGCGGCGGCGGCGGCCTCCGTCGGGAACGGGTTTGCCGGAGGGCGCGCATGTGGGAAATAACCACGGCCTCGACGATGCGGCCGCGTGGGCGCAAGGAAACCGGAACGGTCGGGTTTGAAATTTTTATTTTTATTTTTCTGTTTGTTTGTTTTTAACCTCGACTGCCGCAGCAAAAACGTCACGTGCCCGAACGGTATTCTTAATCGTTTCGTTCTCCTCCCCAAACCCCTCTAACGGCCGACCGCTGCTGCGTCCCGTGTATCCATCGCACCTAGGACATGACCACCCAACCGCACTTGCAGCACGTGTTTCGCGCGCGGTGTACATCACGATAAGAACGTGCAGTTGCGGATACTGCGGTGCAATCGTCATCGTTCCAGGACCGTCGGTCGTCGTCGCCCCGCGCTCTGCAAGTCCTGCAACTATGGTCGTCGTCTCATCTCCTCGGGCCGGTGTTTTGATTACGTCTGAAACGTTATCGTTATAGAAAATAGGATAACGCGTGCCGACCGAGAGACCCGTGCACTAGCCTCGGGTCATCATCATTCAGTCACCGCGTATTGAACACACCAGTAATAAACATAACGTACGTGCGTCCAATCTGCCGCGGACCACATGACATTAGCGATGTTAACAATAATCGTAATAGTGACGCCGCGACGACGTGTTACGACACAGTACGCGTCGTGTATACTACATTGTGTTATTATCGTTATGATGTTTTACTCTGTTCCGCGTGCACGGCACACACACACACGGCGCTAATCGATCGACTTTCTACCCGTGTTCGATTTTTCCGATCGACTTTCTAGTTAATGTACGTAGAGAACTTTTCGGTCCACAAATTTTATCATACGCAATTTGTTATTGCACACGCACACACACACACACACACACACATACCAATCACGCGTCTCGTGCATATTAATAATGTCCGATATTGTGGTGCGTGTGTGTGTAATTTCCCGTGCACGAAAACGGCGAACACGCACCGTGCGATTAATAATAATTATTATCGACACACGAGATCGACGCACTATTGTTTCCGCCACGACGACGACGACCGATTTCACCCAATCTCTTTCGCGCTTGAGAGCAACCACCTCTGGTCGCATATATTATCGTCGATATCGTAGTGTGCACACTACACGTACGTACGCATTAATCTCGTTTTAATATTCGTGAAACAATATTCGCCTATTGTTCGTTCGGCGGAAATCGTCCGACACGCGTCGGTCGAACGAATGATGCGTGTACACACGTCGTACGGGTAGAGGCACGCGATTGTCGGATGAACGGACGACGAAAAAATCAGCAGACTTTCGCGTTGCACAAATGGTGGATATTATTCTCCAATATTTCCGTCTTGGTCGGTGGCTTTTTTTTTTTCCACTCACCATTTCTGCTTTTCTCAACTGTCCAGCAAGAAATCAAAACGATAATAAGCGAAACATGCGCACTGTTGAGATCCCATTCCGATGATTTTCGAACCACTCCGCGTGTAAAACCTCAACGGTGACCATTGCGATTTCGTTCGTTCTGTGTTGTTACCACCGTCGTCGTTGTTATCGCGGACATCGCGGCGCTAACCTACGCGTTCCGCTCGTAGTCGGACGGCTCAATACCGTAGTCGTGAGTTCGCGCGTGACGTCAACGCACGTACGCGAACGCAACGTCACGTCCGTCAAAGTGTCCGTCCGACGGGGACGAAGTCCACGCGCACAACGTGACGGCCACGTTCCCCGCACACCCACACGTTGCGACCGCGCGCGCGCCCCCCCGGGGACGATCGTTGCTACGGCCGTGCGACGTAAGCGCGTCGAAGGTGCTTATCCGAAGGACATGGCGTTTGCGACGAAACTAAAAATGTATACAAATACCGTTTAATATTCCCCCGCCCCCTCCAGTCAATAGTCGATAAAACATATCATCCGTAAAAACGAACGAAAATAAATACACTTCTAATAAATCGGTCTTTTTTTTTTTTACACGAATTCGTTCACACATTCCGAACGACTTGTTTCATCACACTGGCCGTTTCGGCCGTTCTACAGTTATGTCTGCGTGAGGCTTCCTTGATTTCCGTTCGGAGGACAGTTAGCGAACGAATATGATTCGCTGATGTATTGATGTAACACATCAACTACTACACGAACGGAACAATAGGCTACACGTAGAATCGATCCTTTATACGTCGACGATATGATTTAGCTGCATTTGCAGTCGTTACAATCTCGTCGTCCGAGCAAGTTTTCGAAGGAAACGTACTGGAACCAATGTATAAATTATACCAGCGGTTCCCAATCTTTTGATATCCGCGTACTACTTACATATTTTGGAAAATGTTCACGTACCACTTGACTTAATAATTTTTTTTTTTTTTTTTTACTTATCAAAAAATAAAATAACATTATTTTATAGAGTTGAAGCTTTTTAATAATTAATTTTGTCGATTTAATCTACATAAATACATAAGCAAAGCATTTAATGCACAAAAAATAACATATGGTAAAATATTTATAGTTATAATTAATTATAATGAATATAAATGAATACTTTAACGTGACAGTTTATATTGTATACTAGTCAATACCGAGCTTCATGTTGGGTATGTCTGAAGCTGTTTTCTACATTCGTTTTGTTCCTATGTCATAGATATTTATAAAATCAGCTAATATTAAATAAATAAAAATAAAACTATTCCTTTAAAAAATATATATCCGCGTACCACCTATGACCGATCCGCGAAACCATTTGTGGTACGCGTACCACAGGCCGGGAACCGCTGCATTATACAATATGTACATGTATACAACTTATAAGTTTCTAAAATCCAATCGGTAAATTTGTAAATTGCTTAATGTTTGTGGGTTATGTACGTGCAAGAGCATCAGATCATTCGGTGCGCAGAAGAAAAGCCAAAAAGGAGGATTTTGGAAATTTTTCTTTTCTAACCTAATTTCGGTACTTTTGTCTTCCACCGATTATTATTGTACAGGTTCACGGGCGATCAGCAGTGTACGCACAATTTTCACTTGCTGCGTGCCGCGTAAATCGGATACGGCCGTGCGGTGGAGCGTGATCGAAGAACCGGACGGGGATGAAAAAAGTCCGAACGGTCACCGTACACACACCCCGAAACCCCGAACTGGATTATGTGCGAGGGCCGACTAGGTTGAGACTGTCCGCAGCGTAGAAACTCGAATAGTCCGTGTAGTACGATGTCAGGTACTGCCGTTGTTATGGACGCCAATAACGGTTTTATCGATAAATTTATGAGAACGATACCAACCAATATTTTAATAGTTACATTACTAGCAGAATTACCCGGCCACGCCCTTGATATTTTAACCGTTTTAGATCACTGTTACGATGTAAAAAAATAAATAAATAAGTTAAGAAAATCATACAATCATCGTGTGTTCTAACGATATTTTTTACTATTTATTTGAACTATATTGATTCACCTAGCACGGTAATTATTAAAATCAACACATATAAAAATATATATGCATAAAAAATGTGAAAATGTATACAATCGGACCATAACTGATTCGACCCTTTACGATTTGATTTTCGAAAATTCTTATTGCACGTCTAGTGTGTTAGACGAACCGCTATGTCGAGTTTCAAGATCTCGTACGTTTCCGAGACGTAGCGCTCAAGCGTGCGAGTGGAATTCGAATAAAATATATGCTTATGGATTACCTGTACATTATTTCTTTATACGATTACGTATTCGACACGATTTACTGAAAGCACTACGCTTGAGTTATCGTCTCAGCGATAGTCGAATTACAACGGAGACAGGTCTCTCGTATGGAATGTGTACCATCACCGAGCTCCGCGCGCCCGTGGTCAGTCGTCCACCACAACACCTCTTCGTCTCCGCGTTTTTTGAACACTGTTTCCGGATAACTGAACACGGTAATCGTACTACAGAGCAACTACGTTGCAATGTGCAACACAAAGATATACATTTTTGAAACATCAATACATCGCGTTCAGATCACATTGGATATACTTTAGATATGGTAAACGTGACCTCATGTACCGGTCTCAATATCGCCACTGGGATACATACGATATTGTTTACGACATAATACTCGGGCGCGGATCTGCAACTATAATCGGGAATGGGGTTATTTTTTCGAAAGGACAAAAATTAATTTAAATATAAATAAAAGTTAATTATTTGTTTGTTTGTTCTTCCACTGCTCGTATTAATTTATAATTAAGCACGAAAGAACTTATCTTGATGTTTTTTTTGTGAAAGGTTGGGCTAATCTGATAGTACTTGCGTCCCGTTGGCCCGAGATAATGCCTATTGAACCGGTACAGAACCGCGGCATTGACGCGTACAGGGACGATGACTTTTTTTTTTTTTATCTAATATTCGCGTCGTAACCACATTATCCTTGCCCATTACGCTTCCCTTATAATAACGATTTTTAAACGCCATGATAATGATACCTCACGCCGAACAGTACAGTAACAGTAGTGATTGCGGTGGTGTTGTGCTGGTCGTTCGACGGTACTACGATATAGGTATGCAACATAATGCGGTTTTGCGAACGGGCTTTTAAACGGTAGAATTCAATTATTACCACATTAGAATATACTGCGCAGCGGATGGGAAACTCCATTAAAGTGATGGACGACACGCGACCGAAGACCATACATTATATTTATTATTACATGTGTGCAATATTATAGTAATATTGTATGATAATTTTATCACATATTGCATACATTGTGTGTATCATAGACGGAAGGTCGTCGCGCCGTTTAAGACAATATCAAATTAAATAATACATTAGGTATATCGCGTATTGGCATTGGACAATAGAGGACAATAATTATTATTTCTTTTCGCACACGATCGTTAAAACGTTTAAAAATCCGTTCACTCCAGACTAATCCTGTTCAATACCATCGATTGTAGCGTATGGAAATGACCTGTATGTGTATAATAATAAATTATTGTTATTAATAATAATATCGTATGTTGCATACCCCACATATTATCATCAAGCGCATGCACAAATATAGGCGTGTGTGTATGTGTATTATAATATTATTTTCGACCGACGAATAGAATTATATTAAACTGTTCGGAGAGCGCGTAATAGTAAATATTTTAAACGTTTTTATTGAACGATACACAAATTGTGGCAAAACAACGTACATTTTTTTGAATGAAAAAATTCCCATAACTAAATATGGTCTTATATAACATATAAATGCTAAAAATTCTCTGCAGCCGAACTCGTTTATAACAATCTTCAAAAGACTTAGAGAAACGGGTAGTTATATCCGAACCGCGTTGTATTCGGGGTGCGAAAATGACTTGAATTTTTGAACAATTTATCTATTAAAAAAAGTATAATTATATTTAAACCCTAGTGCATTTGAAAATCAATACCTGCTGTGAGTCGAGTAGATCAGATTCTAGCGTGAAGTATAGGAGGGAGCTTTAGTTGGCTGACAAAAATTGAGTGAAAAAGAGATAATTAATTAATTTTCAAAAACACACTTGCACTTAGAAATTGTTTACTCTTTTATATTTTAATAATTTTTCATAGTTATAAATGTCACAAGTTTCAGCATAGATTTTTGAGATTGATTTCAATTATTTATTTACCTCAAAATTCTGACATCTCAATTCCTTGGTATTAAGCACAAAACCAAAATTTTTACTTTTTTTTTAAAGGTTATATTTTTTTTTTTTTTTGCAAATATCGTCATAAGCAAATATTAAAATCAAATTAAATTCCTTAACAAGGGTTATGATCAAAATTACTACGCATAAAGTACAAAACCAATCGAATATATTGTTGAAAATGTTATTAAAAATAAAATTGGCACCTCACTCTTTTCTAAATAAAAATTATAGCTATTATATATAGATGAGTTTATCGGTAAGGAGTTACTATTTCCAATCTATTTATCACATTTTTTTCCCCCAAAAGTTCTTTTTCTCAATACAATTTTTCCCAAAAGTTCTTTTTCACAATACCATTTTTCCCAAAAATTCCTTTTTACAATATTGTTTTTTTAAAATTATATTCCCCTCAATACAATCTAGATAAATCACGAAGCGTGTATGTAATTAATTAATTAAAATAATTAATAGCTATTCTACAATATTATCATTCATTATAAAATAATTGCATAAATAACTAAATAAGAAATCTCATTAGCATTTACATTACTTTACTAGCTAACAAAAGGTTCTAAAATAATGTTACATAGCATTTATTATTATTTATGAATAACAATAATTTATTGTGTATATATTATTAATTAATATACATGGGAGGGGGAATTTACTTATGATTTTATAACATAGACCATACGGGTCATAAGATCAAATCTATTTTTCTTAATAATGGCAATTTAATAATATACCTATAGGCTATTAATACGCTGTTCTCCATTGATCGCCTTAAATTCTATACTATTTTTATAAATTATATACATTGATCATTATAAATAATTGTCATTACCGGACCCTGATTGGCCGATTCTATAAAATCGTACTGTCTACGTAATCATCAAATAATCGGCATATGTCCTTATTTATTATTTTTATTTAGAATTCGTACCACGACTTATCCTCGAATAGAGCTTTATTAAACCCAGTCGTGTAATCGTGTGTCACTTTTCGCAAGACACATTTTTTTTTTTTTTGCATTATTCAAAAATGTCTTTCAATGTGGAGAGATATTATGTTGTCTTTGACATACTTGGGATAATGTAAGTCTGTAAATATTTAATATTGTAAAAAAAATACAAACTTATTTTAATTTTCAATTATCATTATAAATTTAAACTTCGAGGAACCTAATGTTCTATATAGTTATCCAGTTATAAATATTTGTATCTATCTATATCTAGATAAATTCAATTTCTGCAGTATCTATCTATATTTAGATAATTTTTTATTCTCTAAGCATAACACTGTGCAACAAGCAGTTACGACTATGTTAACATTAGAGAATCGAAAATGGTTTTTGTATAATTTCATATTATAACGGTTTTAATTATTTAACGTTTTAAATGTTTGATTGTTCTGACGATGCACCTGTATTAACTATCAACTTTTGGATGGATTAATAGTTAAAATAACTTATTAAAACGATACTAAGCCGAGTTTGCAAATTTCACAATCAGAAATTTACATCCAATTCTGTGTGTCTTCGACAATTATTTACGAAATTATGGTAAAATGCTCGTATATTATTATCTTTGCAATCACAATAATTGCTATTATCTAGCATTCTAGCAGACCCTTACGTAATATTTTAGTCCATGCTATATCGGTTTAGTATATACTTTCTGTCCCTAAATTCTTCAGAAATGAATTGGAAATATTCAAAAGTGTTCATATCTAAAAATTACAATTTTTCAGGAAACTCAAATAACCTATGTTATTTAATAATTTTTTTAAATTACAAACTTTTATGTATATGTAATATAATATTATTAAATGGAAATTTAATTGGAAAATCGATTATTTAAGTTTCCCAAGATGAATTATTTTCGAAATTTGTGCGAGGACGACTTTTCTCTTATTTTTCATTTTATTTTTATGATTTGAGATTATAAACAGAAAATTATTTCCTCCAAATAACAAATAAAAAATAAAATATAGTTTTCATTTAATTTGAAATTCATCATCAACGTCCTGCTATGGTGATATATAATTATCGACCACTTCATAATGTTTCATAGAAATTTATGGAATATTCAGGTTAGTATTGCTTTAATTTCCGTAGATAGTTCATTTTTAAGATATTAATCGGAAGTTTAGAGAGTAGGGTAGAAATTCTTCAATAGTAAGAATGTTTGCACAGTTTTCGTTTGTTTTTGAAAAAGTTTCATTACTTATTTCATTGCCAATGAAGGGACGACATAAGGCTTTGCGAGGTTAACGTAGTCTAAATCAACAAACAATTTCGTGAATAGTTATTATATTACTTGTGTATACGTTATGATCGCGATGACTATCGAATAGCGGCAGCAGCTATCAATAAAATATTACACATCAAACAATTTCAAATAGAAGTCAAATCACCGAGATAATTATAAAAAAATGGGATTTTTTCATCGCAATAGAAAACGAATTTTGGTCCTATTTGCTCATAAAATTTATTTCTATCTGTATGTATTTCGGTCTGTATGGATGAATTAAATAAATAACTGGAAAAGTCTAATAAAAGCTGTAGATGAGCTCCTTTCACAATTTCCTATTCAACCGAAGTAGTACGTAAATATTTACACACACGATCGGCCAAGACAAACATATCAATCTATTATAATGTTGAGGGACGTCAATATTTTGATTCTCAAATCGCCCGATGAATCGATTTGCATTTATTGCTTGGAACATTGGATTATTTTTAAACGTTATTCCGTAGTTCGCACCATAGTTGGATAGATTTAAAATACGTCGGACTTTTAACTCAACAAATGTTGGGAGCATTCCAATAATTTTACATTTGATTTGCGTTTTAAATTATTTTTCTAAGGTTGAACTGTAGGCGTGAATTCGGAAGAACCAAATTTAAAAAAGAACACAAATTATTTCGGTAATAAGCCAAGGTAAAACAACAACGTTACGACCCACACGCGATCGCAACTATAATAACAGATGAATGCGTCTTACGAATCCGGAAAGAAAATAAAACGTTCCGACGGATTCGCTGACATACCTAACAGACTAAGGACACGTCTCTGTACTTGTACTACATTGTTTTGGGACATGATGACTTATCGAAACCGTCGCATTTCGATTTGAAACCAAACGCGCCATAAGCCGTAGCGCGCGATCCGTCCACCCGCCGGATTCTCAGACGATCCTCATGCAGACGTACAAAGGCCGCGGTTTCCTTCGCTCGAACACTTCGGGCGCGCGTTGCACTCGGGAAGGATCGCGGATCGCGCGTAATCTTCGGCGCGTACGAAGCGTATTTTAAAAGTGAGAGAGAGAGAGAAAAGAATCGTATTCTACAGCGGGAGATAAACGATGTTGTACGCGTGTTACGCGCTGGAAACGAGAAACAAGCGAAAACCCCGAACGGAGAGAAATTTGACGGCTGTGACGACGACCATGCGACCGAAAACGGTTTCGTCGAAGTACGGGGTAAGAACTACGACCACGGTAACGGCGACTTATGCAATCAGACACACACACACACACGATAGTTCCATAAAGATGTGCGATTACACGTCGTCCGTGTAGTTGCGCAACGAGTCGTTCACACTACGCGTACGCGCACATGTGTGGGCGGACACGGCTGCAGCGTTCGCGTCGTCGCGGAATATGAACTCATGTATGTATTTACGTAACACATAATGTCGAATCGATATTATATTACGGTCAACTCGATGCCGCAGTATAAATATTGTTACACGATTTATCTCGACGACCGTCCACCCGGCACGAGTACAATAGAACGCGCGCGTTTCACGGTGTCGCTGTTCGTATCCGTTCGTTACGATCAGACTTGGGTAAAATAATTTTTAAAAGTATTTAGAATAAATACTGGGGTACTCACGAAAAATAGCATTCCGATTACTTTTAAAATATTTCTAGTTTTTTACACTGTAAAAATTATGGATGTTGTGAGAAGTATTTGAAATTGTAGACTAAATATATGTTAGTTTATTGTATTTTTATATCGTATAACTGTTATAGTTTATGATTTACAACAATAATAGATATCTGATATTGGCTTATACAATTTTCCTTCCCATTTCGTGTAGACTTAGGACTGTCCACACAATATTGTGCAGGGGTGGTTAAAAATTATGATTTTTTGCCATTATTATTTTTATAATGAAATATTTATAAATTTTGTATTTTGGCAAATAGTAGTTTATAATAATAAATAATGTAATTGGAAGTAAGTAATCATATCGTATAATATTTTTGAATTGTATTCCGCCTTAATGCGACAGTATATTAATGCGAAAGAGTTTATTGGGAACCGATTCGGATGGGCGTTGCCTCGAGTGTTCGAAACCACTTCAGACAATGTTCAGGTAAGTGAACCAATTCGGACGCAGTCGTACGATCTGAACCGCGTAACTGTCCGACGGACACTTCGATAACCCCGCGGTGCGGCAGTTACTCCGCACGTCTCGATTCGATCGGGAATTCCGCGTGGATCTTGTCCGATCGAATGGTGACCACGCGTGGCCGTCCGAATAAGACTCGAAGGACGTGATTTTCGGTACGGCGAGGACGGTTGCGAAAACGCGATTCGGAACCATTGAAGCACGTCGAACGCGACTTTCGATTCCGCGGAAACGATCGCGGTCGATCGCGTGGACGCACGTTGTTCCTCGGGAAAATTCACCCTGCGTACCATTGCAATGCACGTACACCGGTGGACCCGCGCGCCGCCCGTGCACGCGTGTACGATTTCTCGGGCGAAAACGAATCGCGTCGGCGGTGCCCGTGCACACGTTTTATCGTTTGTCAAAAGTTGTTTTATTTATTCCCCCCGAATCATTTTGTAACGGCGTGGTTCATTCGTATTCTCTCTCTCACGCACTCACTCAGTCACTCACTTTCTTCGCAGCCCACCCGCGCACGTCGACAAATCAACATTGATCTCGCAACGCGCAATAATGTTTACAAACGTCCGGCGGCGCACGGTGTCCGACTCGACGACGACCGCTTTCATAAACGCATTTGTTCGCGCTCGTACGCGTGACTTACACCGTTGCGGCGGGCACGCGGTCTATCTCTCCGCACTCGTACAACGACGCGTACTTCGCAATCGTGCAACAACAATACGAGTACAACAAACCGTACGTGATCGCGAACGGCGTCGATCGAATGTTCACGTGGTCTTAATCTCGCTCTATTGTTTACTCGACATACGGGATATTGTATAATATCAAAAAAATTTTGATTATGACAAAGCGTTCGCGTTATGTATTAATTTAATTTAATTTTTTTTTTTTCTTTTTTTTTTTCCAGGCGCTTTAAGGCTCTCGCATTCGCTGAACAATTTTATAATATTGAAATGGTACCCTTTCTGCGCTGTATTTCCGTACGATTTATACGGCACGCGGACCGAATCGATTTCCGTTCGCCGCTTCCACTTTTTACAATACCTCTGGCCCGCATAAATACAGTACATAACAAACGGAGAATTTGTAGAAGCTAAAAAATTGCAAATTATGCACAAAAAAATTAAAAATGTTAATTATGCAAAAAAAGAAAAATGATTATGAATTCCAAAAATAATAGATTCATTCG
Source organism: Sipha maydis (assembly GCA_034509805.1). Classification (NCBI taxonomy): domain Eukaryota; kingdom Metazoa; phylum Arthropoda; class Insecta; order Hemiptera; family Aphididae; genus Sipha; species Sipha maydis. The sequence goes on along the minus strand of JASXSY010000820.1, from coordinate 230,361 downwards.
ATATACTGTTTATAAATTAATAATATGCACAAAATTAATTTTTAAATGAAAAAAAAAATGTATAAATTATTGGCATTTTGACAATTTATTGAACTGAAAATAAAATTATAAAATATTTTTCAATTTTTTTTTAATAAAGTAGGAAAAAATACATGTAATATAATATCTTGTTAATTTATTGCATCGAACTACCAATTTAAATTTTTCTTTTTTTTTAATTACAATATTTTTACATCGAGATTTATTTCTCGATGTCATGTTAGAGATTAAACCTTACTTTTACAGATTAAGAAATTCCAAATGTTTGTAAAAATTATTAAATATGCATAATTAATATTTGATTATATAGCTAACCCTTGTATAGCTCATATTTCTAATTTGGTTCGTTATAAATTAAGAATATATGCAACTCCTACTGTTTTCCGAGTCCCAATAAATAAGTAGAATATTATATACAAGTATATTAATTTATAATAATACCTATTCGATATTATTGTAGTGGTCTTTTGACATTTTTTCTCCCCCGCAATCATTAATTTCAATTTTTAACCACGAATTATATTTTATTTGATAATAAAAAAAAAAATGGAATTTTAATTTTAGACATACTTAATTTGCAGGATTTTTTATATAGATGTGTTGAGATATTAGAGTTCCGTTGAATTATATCGAACATTAGTGGTACAATCTTTGAGTTTTATTCATAGAATTCTATCAGTTCGTAAAGTGTGTGTAATTTTTTTGCGTGTATTGCTAATGTTTTTCTCCTAAAAAATTAGATATATTATATTATTACAAAATAGTATGTATATTTTTATTTTTTTTATTTATTTGAACAGTTCAAGCACAATATACAAAGCAGCAGTAGTGGCGTGAACTTTTATTTCAATGACGCAGTCGACATTTCCCATCACATAATCAATTGTAACTTTTGCGCTATTGATTATTGTAAATTTAATTTATATTCAAATTCAATCGATTACGTTAAAACAAGTTCCTTATTTCTACTCAACTACAAACGTCAACTTTCAACACCCACCCATCCATAATTTTTTTTTTCGTGACGCAGCTGCGTAAAATTAACACCGTTCGCGCCGCCACTGTAAAGCAGTGACGTGTATAAAATAAAATATGAACTGGGTGAAAAAACTAATGATTGAATACATACATTCATACACATATCCGTAGCGGTAGAATACAATTTAAATATTATAATATTATAATATTTAAAATATCGATATATAATACGTTCAAAGATTACATCACACGAATAGACGGGGTATTAAAAGCATAATTATGTCTTTGACGCAAAATAAAACATATTGTATTAGATATACTCGTGGCATAAGCTGAATTATAGTTTAAATATTTAGAACAATCACTAATGTTATTAAGTAAATTATACGAGAAATTTAAATCTAACTTTGTTCTATGAATTTCGAATGAAACCAGATTTAAGGAGACAATAATGATATCATAGTTTGAATAAGTATCTCGAAGATGTGACAGTTATAACTAAGGAAATGTAAAAACGAATGTTGGAGAGCTACTAAAGACCTTTTTTCAACCCTTGCAAACACAAATACCATAAAAAGAAATATTATTCTAAATTAGGTCGAATTTAGATTTAGATTTCTAGTTTCATACCTCTGGTAAACAAAATGGCTATTTTTGAAATATCAAACACAACTTGGATGTGATTGGTTCTTTGAAAATATAGTAGAAATTCTCCTATAATCGATCGTGGAAAAAAGTCCAATCTATTGAGTTTACATATGTGTATATATATATTATATTACATTAATTTATGATAGATTATTTTTAATTATAATTACCGGGATCGTACCGGAATTTTAAAAACGGATATCACACGGTATATTTTTTTTACGTATATCTATTTTTACGGTATCTGTTTTAATACAAAAAAACTTTGGAACTACATACTAACGTGGAGTATAGTGGGTCAGTATGAAACTATGTTTCATAAATGGAAAATAATGTGCCACCTGACAATGCTTCAGGTATCATATTATGTTGCATTTGTAGTTGTAATTGTTTGGCTTTTATTTTCTAGTATATTTTTGGTTTAAAAATGTTGATACTAATGATAGCGAATGATGACTTCGATCAGGTGTTTATGTAATTCAAACGGCAATTGGTTACATTATTTCATAACTAATGTTTAATTGTTGCGAGTTTCAGTTGCAGTATAAAATTAGTATTCTGTGCGTTTGATTGCATATGTAATAACTAAGAATCATTACAGAACTAATCGTTTGGAAAGTATTTGTAAATCATTTTCATGCAACTAAAAGCGCAATAACTATTTAATATTTTTCCTTCGCTACAAAGTAATTTACATTAACACCTGTAAAAATCTTACGACAGATATTAAAATAAAGTAATAAAATATAAAACCTAATAAATACTGATCGTATCGTTATCATTCATGGTTATGCCGTAATAGGCTCTCGATTTTTTTTCCATTATAATATTAAAAATACATTATTATTTCTTTGCTATAATTACCTAGGTTTGGTCAGTGCTCATACTTTTACGTTAAACCAGCTCGCATGCATCGTAACGTGTACTTTAATGGAACTGGATATTTTTATATAATTCGTCAGCATATCGAAATCATCAGTTATATCGATATAATGCTGCATGTAACGCATTAAACGAAACTAGCATTTGCCCGTTAATGTTAAAAATATTGTATTTCATGACTTAACAAGTTGTAAAATGTATAAGAATTAATAAAAATTTTAAGATTTATTTACTAACCTTGAATAGTCAATACGATTTTACGATGTACGCATAAAATACAGAGAATTAACTAATGAATTTATGACGATAACAATTACTTTTTTTTATTATTAAATAATCAAAAAACAAGCATCCGCAGTAAATTTTTGTTTCAATGTTCATTATTATTTATACTTTATTCAGTGAACAGAATTGCTATGATGTTACAAACATTACACACGACTTCTAATAAACAAGCACTATCATTATACGCCTATATACTGCCATTACATTTAATGTGTTGATATTCTCAAGGTCAACATATCTGATGCAGCGAGTTCGTAATATATACTTGTAGTTTTTAAAATGTTTAGGTAGTTAAAACTTAAAATTACATTTTATACACGAGCTTTCGGTTTTTTAAGTTATGTAAACGAAATAACCTGCGCGTTGTACGGTTAAAGTAAGACCAAAGTAAATTAACCAAACAATCCTTTGGTCGAACAAACACGTCGTTATAATAATATTTTCTTGCAGTTAAAGAAAATTCCAAGTTGAATATTGTCGACGGATATTGGTTAGGAACATAACGTTCGAAGCTCTCCGTCTAAAAAGTATAGATACATAATAAACAAAAACACATCATTGTGAACTAAATAAGTTTCTGTAGTTCATCCGTGAAATTAAATTACACACTTATCGGAAAATAAAATATATAGGTAGAGTAACAGAGTAAATGTTTTTTTTTTCTTCAAATGTTTGCGCGTTCAGTGTAAAAACTAAACGAACCGTACGGAGAAGTAATTTTAAACTCATTCGATTGATTTTAAAATTTTATTGAAAAGTAAATAAGACCCCATAAGTATATAAGTACATATAAGTATATGCAACAAACGCTGTGATGCAGGTAAAACAATTCAATAAAGTGAACGGAAATTGAATAGAAAAAAAAAAAAATACAAATTGTCTCTCGAATCCAGTGGTTCGAACCTATGTGAATGACAGTCGTTCATTCCGTCTAATAACACGTAACATGTTAGTTATGCCCTGAAATTTACCATTATTTCCGATTGTTTCAAAAATCCGTCAGTTATACATAGTACTGGATACTTCGGTGGTAGTTTATTTATTCATACAATCGAATTTATCGCAGACACCATTTTTCAGCAGTTATTTAATATTTTATTTCAAACGATGGTCTGTGCGTTACTGTACTTTGCGCGTTATAATAAGCATTCAGAACGAACGGTGGCGAGTCCAGGGTCGCACTCACCCCAAACAACATAGAACTCTTTATTCGACCATCGGTTTTTAAATTATTTCAACATATATTCTGACGTGTACGTTATTGAACGGCTGACTAGTGATCAACTCGTTTTGACACGATCCCTCGTTAATGACAAGTAGGTGACATAGGTGTGATAATTTCGAGTGAAATTATTTGCTACGGTCCTGTACGTCAAAGACGATGCACCATCATTGGGTCATCACGGCAAATCATTTCACTCGAGATTTTTTTTAGCTATGTAATGTACAACGTTACATCGCGGAACTATGATAAGTTGAAAAAGTTTATGTATTCGATAACACGTGAAGCGATCGGTTTTATAAAAGTCCAAGTTTGTGGGATGAAGCTCTTAACGTTTTTTGCTAAGGCGTAGAACATGAGGAACAAATGGAATCTGTTATCCGATGGTGGTTTCTTTCCGAAAAAAGTTACCGAGCACAGGATTTAGGACAAAATGTACACTAAAGCGTTCGTCCGATACAAATTAGTAGAGTGAAAAATAAATCAATTGACGATGATACGTAAAACACATTGACGGTGGGTGTGAAAATGTGGGTATAATATTGTTGTATCTATTCGTTCGAAAGAAAGGGAATTTTTAAACAACGTCCAAAAGACTTTTTTTTTTAAACTGCGCCTACGTTATCAAGAAGACATATCTCTTAAGCTACGTCCGGTTCGTAAAATATACAAAACTTTTAACGTATAAAAGTTACTATGGTTGCGTATTTTTTCATTTTGATCACAGAAATTTAATTTTTGTCCAGAATCATAGTATTTTTACGTTATCGTAAAACTATATCGGTAATACAACTATTGTAGGTTATCAGTACATCAGCATAGGCCTGTTAGTACCGATCGTATTAACTTTAATCAGTGAAGTAACGATAGCCGAACAATTTCTGTCGCATCGCTAAGAGTGTTTGAAAATTATTTCAAATATTATACTTCGTAAGATTAATCGGCTTCAGAGTTCGACTATGGTTTAGTGGCGATGTACAGTCAAAACTTGCACAGCATTTTTAAAAACGGTAGACGATAAGGACAGAAATATTGAACAAAAACCATAAATCATTAATCGTTAAAGTAATCAAAACCTATTCTAGCTTTTATAAAAGTCATTTAAATATTTTCATGTTTATAGAAAAATTAAAAGAAATTAATATATAAAACTGAATAGTATAAATGAACTCTTTAAGTATCAAAGTTCTAAAAAAAAAAAGTGAAAAGTTACAAAATTGAATTAATAAATCAATATAGGTCAAACTCCAACTGATGAATATGTCTCAAAGATATGTTATTATTTGTCTTAATATTATATATTTTTAAATTATTTTTTCTTCTTCTTCTAAAAATATAGCTATTCATTTTTTAAATTTTACCTGGGCGTAGTTTACTCGTAACCTTATTACACTAGATAAAAACTCGGTCACAGTTTACACTTATGATTTTGTGTTTACCTGTGTATTGGATGTAGTTTACAATCGCCGAAAATAAATGTTCGAATCAAATGCGATTATACAATTTATTTGTGTACACTGGATTTACGTGGAACAAACAACGTGACGAGCTGTTCATGTAAAAAACAATCACGTAACGACTGTAAAAACTCGTATGATATTTCATCGCCGCACAGTTTTAAACGTTTCGTACGAGTCTGATGGAGATCTATTTTAACGTTTTCAAGTCGATTATTGTTCCGATACATTGCGCGCTTATAAACGTAATTATAATTAGCCGTGTTTGTAATTATGTCAGCGGTTTAGCGTGTCACACCTCATCGGTTGTTGTTCAACGTGTTTAATTTTTTTACGATCAACGTTCACAATGCACGCATAAACTTCACAGCGTAAAAGTCTTGAAACCGTAAATAGTAGTTGATTTTGTTTACCAAACCTGAAAAACGCTAAACGGCTACAAACAGTGGCGTGTTGATCGGCGTTTAACTGATGCAATTGCGCCAGCCCTAAAAATGTATGGTTGGGGGTGGGTACCCCTGACCCACGGGCTAGGTCCAGATAACACAAAAAGAATATAATTTATATATATTTTTTTTTATATAGTAATTACTGTTTTTGATATTGTTATGTTAATTCTTCATAGATGAGGTCAAGTGGCAAGTGATTAGACTATGTTGTCAAATCGGGTGTTATTTGATAATATGCTTTTGTTCCTAAAGATGATATGATCATATCGATCAATCGATTGACTTTTACTAAAGTTAAATAGTTTTTACTAAGGTTAATAGTGAAAAAGTAGGTAATAGTTATAAAGTGATATTATTTATTTTTATTCACAAGATAGCCTAAAGTGAAAGGTTAAAACCTCACAAAAACTTAAATCTGATATTCACACACTAGGTACACACAACTAAATGAGAAAAACTTTCTTAAGGTTGGGTTAGGTTAAGTTAGGACAACAATTTTGTTACAACAAGAATAAATTCATAATAAGTATAATCATAATCAATATGGGTGTCCTCCAATAATAAGTAATCTTCTGGTTTTTTTTGTGTGGAGGGGGGTAGGTGGGTGTACTTTTATCATAATTGCGTCAAGGTCTGAGTTTTTGTCAGCACGCCACCGGCTACAAACAACAGAAACATCTATAGATACATAAAATATTTGTCAGAATTTGTCAAACGAAAAACCATCAATTATAAAATATTACTGTGATTAAAATATTTTTTATATTATTATATTAACCGGACTTATTTGGAGTTGTCCGAGTTGACTGTAATAATTTACTTAATACACCTCAATCGGTAATTATCATCGTTAAATCAATCGACATATTAAATAAAATATTTCTTAGGTATTCGAAAGTGAAAAACGTATACAACCATCTCAAAACTGTTTTGACCCGCTAAAGCCCTAAATTATAGTCGCAAATCCTATTTTAATGCAAATTTGGCGTATTAGAGTCGACGTTTAAGTTCATAAGTTTTTTCGGAGATGTATCGGTGAGAGGTATTTAAATTTTATGTCAATACAGATTATTTGATCGAGTATATTATTAATATTCTATAACGTGACCATTACATAATGTTGAGTTACATTTAGTGTCCGTTCACACGATTCGATATTTTCACCGTATCGGATATTTTCTCGATTCGGTTTCTTTGGGTTGGAGTGTTCAGACGGTACGATAATTTAACCGTACACCGTACTCGGTTTTCAGTTGCATTCGTATATGCGCATCAAGACGCGTGAAGATGGTCTTCAATACATTCACAATTGAATCGCAAGTATCGTAAACAGATACGGATTTCAAATCGAAGATTCTGCGTACATCCTATTGCGAGACAAAGAAATATTTTGGGCTCTTTTAATACACTGATTTGTCAATTTCGACAGGACGAAACAAATTTTTTAAATTTTTTTCGAGTGTTTTATTCCACAATGCAGATCTTGCTTCGACCAATAATACAATCATATCTATATTTATATCATCCATTGTACTTAAATTATTCATTTGCTCACTTATAATTAAAAATGTAATAACTAATTAAATTAGCTATAATCGAAACACTTGTAATTTTATTGAATTGTAAAACACAAAAACGATTACTAGCAATTCGAAAATAGCACAGACGAAAAATGACGCACTATCGGTCAAAATATCGAATCGTCTGAACGCAGTGTATACAAATGCATTGCCACGATAAGCCGAGTCGGTTTTTCTACCGAACGACAAAATCGACATAATCGGTAATTTTACCGTATGCAGTAAAATGCCGTATCGTCTGAACATACGCATTGAAATTATATCGACACTGGCCTATACGGTAAAACTCAACGGTACGCCGACTCGGGATCGTGTGAAGGGGATCTTATTGCCAACGTAGTACCAAACGAACGGTGAAATATTTCGAGAACATGCCGATTGAAATTCTAAACTTTCGTGCAAAAACCAACGACAAGAAAACATGTCGCCGGAGACTTAATTATATTATTATTATCATGCGGACCACACGTGCGGACGTCATCGGACCGCCGCGGGAAAACCTTTTAACGCAAACGTGTATGCATAATTTCATAACGAACCGTTTGTGTCGTTCGTTGTCTTTACGCGGAAACTAGCATTATTGTTCGTGTGGACACCGAACCGGCGGTCCACGCGGGCGCGGCGTAACCAACAATAACAGCGAATAATACGTCTAATTTGTGCTCTTGGATTTATCAACACGCTCGTTAAGTGCCGCAGTACCGGACGAGAGTTCACGAGAGGCTTTTTCCTCTACCCCCCCCCCCCCCCCCCCCCCCCCCCCGGGGCCCCTTCACAGACCGTGAAACGGGCGTACCGTGCTGCACGTGTTTTTACGAATAACATTTTTCCGTACACACCAAAACGTGTAACGCGCACACAACACTTGTGTACTTCTCGTTCACACGTGTGGAGCTAACTGTACATTACATGTATATCGCGAACTTGGACGTGTGTGTAGTGAACCGGATCGACGTGCAGTACAATATATACCTAATAATAATAATTATAACTAGGGAACGGATTTAAATGCTCTGAAAAACAAGAAAAATGCCCCAAAGAACTGTGTTTATATTTAATAAAAGCACAATTTTAAATTTAAAACTTTTTAAAAACACACATTTCTATGAAAAATCTTATGTATGTTTAAATACAATACAACCTTAATTAATTAACTTTAAATTATATTTTGTCCATCTTCTTTCAGCTATACAAAATTAATAGGTATACAATTCGTCTTCTTCTTCTTCTGCCTCGCCTTCCTCCCAACTATTTGGGATCGGCCACCCTTGTCCTACACCTCCACTTCACTCGGTCGATCACATCTCCTCTGCACACACAGTATACTATTCGTAATTTCGTAATATTATAAATATTTAGATATTTTTATTTTTTTAGAATGAACGTTGGAAAAATAACTTAAAAATAATAAAAATACACTAAAAAGTCGAAAAATGCTCTAAAAATGTAATAAAGTCTTAAAAATACAAAATAAAAGTTACATTTTTTAATTCCTTCATGTATGAAATAAACTTTTCGCCTTGAAACCAATGTTTTCGGACATTCAGAAAAAAATGCAATTCGCATTCAAATCCGTTCCATAATAATAATAAACGCGTAATATCGTGTCGCACGCTTTTTCGCACCGGTACGTGAAGTATGTTTGAACGCGCATCAACACGGGCCTGTTATTGTTCGTACTTTCGTGTTGTGCCGTCGTTGTGCGTTTTATTGCACGTATTGTTTTATCGGTAAGAGAGAAATGAAACGCGGTCCACCGTGTGGCGTCATTTCGATTTTGTCCGGCACAAGACGGCGGTCAGGTGGTCGTCGATTAAATCACCGGCTCGGCAGCTCGTTTTACCGAAGTGCCGATCAACGGGCACGCCGAACCAGTGCAAAAGTATAACGATTCGTACATCTGCGCACAAGTTCCCGTAAAAATGTTCATTGTACCGGTTCATGTCGTGTCTCGATGTCTTTGTCGAAGTCGTGTTTGTACATTGACGACAGTGCCGATGGCGGGACGGTTATGATCTAGACCGCGGCAAATGCATGAGCTGCCGTTCCGAAAAGAAAATGATGCCGCTGTGTCGAGGCGTTCCGTAAACGTGCAATGTGTGCGTACACAGCGGTATGCACAGTGGACCAGAATAAAAATAATTGGGACAACATTATTTTCCTATTTATTTTTTCTTGTTATTAATATAGGCATTATAATAATGAGAAAAATAAGTCAAATTAATATCGTTTATTATATTAAAAATATATTAAAACGTATTGTTTTATTTTTATTTTTACGTCTTCGCATTATTCTCCTTTTAGATTTCATCATCTTCTTCTAGATCCTCGTCCTCTTTACCTTCATTTTCACGCTGTGCGCACGACGATCTTGTTACGTGTATTAAGATGAATACATAGACGCGCGGACGGAGAGCAAAAAAAAACGCGAACGATGGCTAGCGTTTTTACCGTGATCGTTTGACTACGCGCCTACACGCGGCTAATTATTATTGTCGCGATACGGACCCGATACACGATTGTTGTTATCATTACGATTGTGCTATCCTGTCGTACATCGTTCGGGAACGGAAACAATGATGACGCGTCCTAATATCCGTGGTCGCGATCCATACGATCGTTGTTCGGAAACGTATTTCATCATCAAAATGGTATTTTTATCTTTCCTTTGTTCTACAAACACACTCGCCGTACATCCGACGTCGCGTTTCGGAGACGTGACCGTTTTTCTTTTCTTTTTCTCTTTATTAAAACTTCAAAACCTTCTTACTCCGTTTATGTTGCACTCTCCTTGTGGTACGCCTATTTATGTATATATATAAGCTATCGAAAACATCCGGATTCCGCGGTGACGAGACATAAACGAAATCGGACGGTAATCAGAGATTGTACCTCGGGATGTTTTTATTATTGATAATAATCAACTCGCGGATCCACCTCGCTAACGAATTGACGGATTGTTCTACACAATTGAAAGTCACGGTTTCGATTCGAAAACGCATTGTTACCTTACTCGCCGTATTATTAAACGATGCGCCTACCTACGCGTCGTGTCGTGCATCTGTTGCCGTCGCGCGTAAATTCTTTCGGCGATTTTCGTTTTGCACAAAATCGTTTTAAAACAACTGTCTCCCATGTTCTTTGTCTCATCCGTGTTCCCGTGTTCTTTTTGTCCGTGACATTTTCGTTTATCCCATTACACGGTGCGGACGCCCGGCTAACATTCAACAGGCGAATACTCGGATTTATCTGATGTATTTAAAACTAAGAAATGTGCACAGATTTTTAACTAAAAACGCAAGATGTGTAAAATAAAATAAATTAATTTTAGATAATTATAACAGAAACTATATGCTAGGTACATAATAAGCAGAGTCGGTCTGGCCCACCTGGATACCTGGTGATCGCCGGGGGCCCTAAGATTTTTTCTTAATATAGGGGCCCAACCAAATTTTCGTCATAACCAATTAAATCAAGCCTTAGACAAAACAACTTCATTGTAAACAGTAACGGTGTTCATCCTCTGTCGAAATGCCTCCGCATCTAGCGATCGACCAAAAGTCCCGTCGGACGTAAGATGCGTGGTATTTATGTGTTTTTCAGTTCCGAACGCCGTATCGCTGCCGATGCGACCCTGGAGTACGTTGAACAACGGTGAGTGATTGCGTTCTGCGCGGTCTGTTGGTGGCCCCGGTTCCGGGTCCAAATGACGAACGACGAGGGTGAGTACTACATGGTTGAAATCTTATTGTTAGTCTTGGGCGACAGTTGATCCTCCTTCGCAGCGCTGTCGTTAGCGGGTAGGCAACTCAGGCAATTTCCTAGGGCCTCACACTTAAAATAAATTCGGGGTCCATGATTTGCCAAATCGGAATAGTTATATGTATTTAGATCCAAGGAAATTGTACTGCTTTTGCCTGGGAGCTCGCAAAAGCTTTCGACGGCATTGCTCTTTCGGTTATCTTCGTGCGTCTCGTACTTTTCTCAATTTAGCCCGTCAAGGATTCGTGCATGAAACTTGCGTGGTCGGCGCCAAATTCGTCGTACCGGAACCGCGAGGCAACCGACCGATCCACGAGGACCTCGAAATCCGCAGTCAGGACGCTGTTGATCGTCTCAGACACCCCGTGACCACTGCCAACCGTGACTCGCAAACAGACCCCGTCAGGACTCGGGAAATCAAATGTGATGTCGCGTACGGCGATCGTGGTGTGACGTGCGTTGATGCGTGCACACAGACGTACCTCGACACCGTCGAAATCGTATCAGATGACCTACCGTTTTCTCGGAGGCAACCGATGTGGTCGAAGATATCAAGGAGACGCTCTCCGCTCCTGGGGTAGACGCCATCACCGCGGTCATTTATGAAGGAAAATCAGCCACCGTCTTGGTTGCGCAAGACGACGAGCCATCCGCCGCAACGGAACGCGCCGCAGACATTTGTTCGGCGACAAGTGTCAGCGTGGCCCCGGGATCAAATGACGATCATATCCAACCCGGTGACGGCAATGACTCCGAGGAAGTGATAGAACCATACATCTTACCGGTTATGGAAGAAAACCGTGCAAAAGTGAGTGCAAAACTACATTTTAACATTAATCGTTTACGGTCAAGTGTTAACGCAAACGGATGTCCCATTTCTCCTCGTCCGGATTCAACCGATTTTTCCCGGGTAAGATACGACTTGATTCATCATAGTGTGCGATGTAATCAGAACATAGGAGATAATTTTTGTCTCAATAACGGTGGTTAGTGACAGTTCATTATTATTAATTATTATACATCAAGACTTTATGGAGACCTCTAAGTAATATTCCAACGATGGGACCTGGGGAAAAATGGTTCCGTTGACCCTTCCTTTCTGAACGGCCCTGGATGAAATTTTAGAACTACGTCGGAGCTTTACATATGTTTTCCACAACTGCAGGGTATGTTTTTTGAATAGATTTGAAAAAAAAACCGAAGGTTTTCATTTAAATACCTTGAGAATAAGGGTGATAATATAAATTGTCACTGACCATCTGGTGCACGGTAAAAAATTCGTCAATAGCGAAACATCAAACAATTTAGACATACATAGAACATGATAGGATAAATCGACAGGATATCATTCATAATATACATAGTTACTTTACACGGACTGTTCAATGCTTATGTACTTATTTCAGGAATTGAACCCGACATTCAAGCTATGGGAAAATCAGTTCGGCCAGTTCAGTAGATTTGATGAAGGCATCATGGCCGACCGAGGTATGACAGACAGAAGACCGTCTTCCGTTATCGTGATGCAACGATCGTCTTCGTTTGTATTTTTATAATTTTATGATGTTTGCAGAGACCCTTTATTCCGGGCCACCAGAAATTTTGGCCAAGCTCATTGCTTCCCGGCGCAAGTCGATGAGCACCGTAATCGACCCGTTTTGTGGTTCAGGGGCGATCGCGATTCAACTGGCCAAGGGGTGCCGGAAAGTTATATTGCGGACAACATGAAAATACAATTATTATCATCTAATTTGACATGTTAATCGTATATTATATCGTAATGTATACTAACATTGAACCTGTAACCGTTTTCGTTCCGCGTATAGTCATTGTGATGGACAAAGTCCGGACAAAATCGCGTTCGCCCGGAACAACACACGGGTCTACGGTGTCGAAGACCAAATTTTGTTCCTGGTTGGTGACATTTTTGATCATGCGCATTCGCTAAAGTAAGTGGATCATTACGTCACCACCAGTTGAAATGACCAAAGATAATTTAGAGAAGTCAATGGAAGTGTCACATAGGGTGGCAACAAAAGTATGTTACCGATAAGGAAAGAAAAGTCCGATGTAGGTCAACAGATCGTGCTTTGAAAGTTAAGAGATCATAATATCTTAAATATGGTTTTTTTTTTACAGCTTTACCGATTAGGAAATAAAAAATTTAATTTTGTCAATTTCGAGGATATAAGTATCGACAGAGTGCCCAACAGTACTCTTATGTTTCTTGGTCCCGCAGTACGTATTTTTAATATAATCAATTGTTCACGATAATAAGGCATTACAATAATCATCAGTTCATTGTTCAATTCACACATGCACGCCTATTTTGTATGTTGAAAATGTGTTTTAGATTAACAAAATTAATAATCACAATCGCAGTAGAAGAAACGTGGTCGAAGGATATCATAAGAAAGTGTTACTGTTTTCTGATGGTAAGTTGTAAAAAATGAACGATACACACAAATAAAATTGTGTTTTTCGGAGGACCTTGATATTAAAGATAGCATTATTCTTAATTTTCATAGGTGTGTCTGTTAATTTTCGTGTGTAGTGGATAAGAGGTAACAATCTATTTGCATACGACGATTACCTAAACAGTGTCGAAGAATTTATAAAAAAGCAGAGTATCAATGAATAAAGAATGGAAAACATCATAATAATGTCCTCTTCAGCTTATTTTTGAAAACATGATTATATTTATTTTTATATTCATGTTTATGTTTTTTTTTTCACTTGAAAATGTTTAATGTTTCAAAATAATATTGTACAGTTGTACACTTATATTTAACAATTTAAAATAATTTTGCAAATTAAATTTTTTTTTTTGTTTTGAAAGTTTTGGATGTTTTTAATTTTAAGTAAAACGAGACATGTATATATTTAGCCATACTGAGGTTATTTTTATCTATATAAACAGTGTCGGTCTGACTCATCTGGATACCCGGCGATCGTATCCGGCCCTAAGATTTTTTCTCAATTTAGGGGTCCATCGCTGTAAGCCTAAATTAATCCATGACTTACAAAGTTGATGGTCTGCCCTTGTCGGGGTCTTGTCAACCAGTACTTCCGGATCATGTCGTTTAAAAGGAAGAGGGTTGGTATAAAGAATGAGTACTCTCAGCTTTTAACTATAAAATGTTTATCACAAAGGAATGGCACACTAACTGCCACTATACTTACTACAGACTGGTGAGTTATAGTACATTGTAAATTTTTTGGCGGAGGCCCGATCATGAGCCAGACCGACACTGATAATAAGACATTTGAACTATACCTTAAATTAATTATTATAATATTGTAATTAAATTATGTTCCTTATTCAATTAATTGAAGTATTCTCATCAATATAACAATAAACGAACGTGTACTTCTAAAAGTTTTTGAAATCAAATCAACGTCGATTGAGGCGCAATACGTTTTTGTAGCGGTTAAAGAATTTTTCTAAAAATATTCTATTACATATGAATTTGAAAGCTCCTAAATCAGTGGGACTGAAGCTAGCCTCTTGTGGTCAGTAATTTCTAGTATATTTTTAAGCGGTTTTAACGACAAGGACGGCGATTTATTTCAAAATTGAGTACATTAAACAAAGCTGTATGATAAAACTAAAAATGTGTAAATTATCTCAAACGTGTACAAATCTGCAGTACCAACCGTATCCGAAAACATTCAGATAACCCTGAAACGTATTTCTGTAGAAGATTCATTGGACTACCATCATTCATGATAAATATGTTTATGCATACAAATCCGTAACCTGTATACAGGGTACGGCATAAGTCGGTTCCTCAATATTGTGAATTACCGTTGCCGACTTCTATGTTAATCGCGAGAAAATGAATCAAATTGAGTAAATGACACACACACCACACGTCCGTACTACACACTAAATTTTCCTAAACATCAATTACTTGAACCGATAATACCTGCTGCCATTAATGATAATCGCAATAATTATTATATAACTGATTCTAATTATAATAATAAATAAATTATTAATAACAATAATAAGCAGTTTTGCGATAGCAAAACAGCGGGAACCGACTTATGCCGCACCCTGTATAATTATACCGAACTATATCACATGTACTGCACTGTACCGCCGTCCACCGCGCAGTGTATTTCAAAACGTATGCGCGTGCCTTACGATATGTAATTATACGGTTCGAATCCGTGTATATTTTATTAGATCCCGATACACCGGAGCGAAAAACTCGCGTACATTATAGTTTAGTCGGTGATGAGGATTTAATTTTTTTCTCTCTCCATAACACGATGCAGTTCGTCGCGCGCGTTTCGAAACGAAAATCAATACGGTCGAGACATCGCACTCGAGCCACTCGCGGGGTATTTGAACTCGCGATGAACAAAGGACATAATTTTCTCTCCTGAAATCATTTCGTTGAGAACGTTTTGTATACATTCACACACACTTGCTTGAACGCATATGCGCACGCGCACTTTTACCTGACTTTGTGCGCTCGTCCCCGTTTGAATCTTAGCAATGATAAATGAACATCGAAAAACCGTATGAACGGGTAAAAATCAGAGCGAAAACACGTGTTACGCAACAGAACTGTGTACGTGTTGTGCGTCCCGCGTGGACAGGCTTTCAGATCACCGTTAAATGTGGTTCCCGATAGTGAAATGCGGACTTTGGTGAACTCTGAGTGTTTAGCTTTGATGTCGGCAAAATTTCGAGGCGTATTCGAAAAAACCGGACACAACAGTCGGCCGGTCGGTCGGTCAGTCGCCGTCGTCCGCGAGAGATGCGAAAACCTATAATTATTGTCATTATCGTCGTTTACAACTCCAGTCACATGGTCAAAGGTTACGGATCACTACGTACCGCATATTATAATAATGGCGTCGGGATTATTTATCGTAAAAATATGATGCAACCATATAATACTCATGGTCTAATTATAAGCTGCGGAGACGGCCGCGCATCGTAATATTAAAATATCACAATAAGTTTCGTAGAAAACACGCGCGCCTACGGTGAGTCTATAAATTAAGTTAGCTGCAGCATTCCGCGGTGCAATAGTAATTTCTAGGAAAATGAATTACAAGTTGGATTCGAAAGCAATTATTCGTCTGACAGATTTTTGATTAAAATTATTCGCGACGAGTAATTTTCTTTCGCGATTGCAAATTGTTCGGGTGACTGATTTTTACATTTCGAATTTTATTTCCCAACGCCGCACAACGATACGCCGCAAATACATTAGTATAGGTTAGTGTACATCGCTTTTTCTCGGTAATATCCGGCCACAGCCTTAGTGTAATAAATCTTTTGATTTAAATTCGGTATAAAACTAAACTTTTACGAGATAATAATAAAACATGATATAATGGACGGACGACGGAAAGAAATTAATTTCGAAAATACCTTATATGCTAACGAAAACTTTTGAAACGATGTTATTACCTTCTCGGATTTCGAAAATATACAAGAAATTTCGAATTATACACACGAGAACGTTGGAAAATGATAAATTGATGTTTTGGATGTAATCATATCTATCTCTTTGTGTTGGTCGTACTCGTATTTTATACTTGTCGCAGGTATACTTTTAGAAGTTAAATCGGCTCCGAAGCGAATTTTGATAATTCAGAAAGTAATCAATACAAGAACCGTGTAAACGCCCAAGTCCCGTCACCGAGCTGGAGTCTACTACTACCATACAAACGAGATGGGGAACAATGTCCTATCTAAACTCTAACGTCTCGACTCTACGTCGTATAATATACGCTGCGACCTTTCGTCTGTTCGTATCGATATTTAAGTAAGGATACCCGTATGTACCGTAAATAAAACATACATCAGAGCAACAGCGGATGAGACGAGAGAAATCAATATCGTATTGATAATAAAATCGTCGATTGATCGAGGATTATAGTGGTACTTTAAGGAACAGTTTTTTTTTTTTTTACGTATTATTTCGAAGATTAAAAGTTAGACCAATAAATTGGTTAATGAAGTAAAAAGTAATACAAACTTCAACCGTGTTTTCAACACTACGTAATTCGTACGGCTGCTCTGCACTGGTATATATGTATCGCGATCGAGTCGAAAACTGTTGATCTGATCAAATAAATAATATACGTTAATACAATACGATGGACTCGATTTCATATTATTATAATAATACGCGCGGGTACTGTAGATTTCGAACACGCTTTTGTTCTATCCGAATAAATCATTATTGTCGTACCATACTACTTTCGACGAATCAAAATTTGCGTCCGTCTAACGATCTCGCGGGTCATACGTTAACGCGTCATGCATTCGTATTATAATATATAATTATATTTATAAGCATATTCGATTATTTCGTTTTAACAGGATACCGCGAGCGTGCATACTTCGTTAAGATTGTTTAATGTTTTTACAATTTTACTTTTTAAACGAAAATGTGGGTTATAAGAAAACGCTATCGTAATAGACATTACACACCCACGAATGACACATTAACGACGGTGCTGCAGGCTGCTAGAAGTTGCACCGTGTATGTACTCACACAAAAGTGTAAACACCCGAATCGCACGTTTCGTTTTTGCTTTTTTTCATTTTTTCTCCACCGGAGACCTGACGTATACTTTACGTAACCTAATACTGCGTGGTTGAGAAGTAATTGCTATGCTGCTGTTACACTGTTACGGTAGTTCGGTACCTACGTATTTATACATTGCGGTACAGTTGCAATAACAGAAAAGTACCAAATTTAAATTTCAAAACATATAATAAATGTGTAAAAAAAAAAAAAACCGCCGCGTAGAACAATGTAGAATAATATATTCACGAAATAAATGCACTGTTTATGTCAAGAAGACACCGCATTTAACCGAATACATGTTATATGTTACATTATTCTCGCGACCGTATGTATTTGACATATTGTCACGTACACATAATGAAACATTTTTTTAGAGACAACAATAGTTAAGCGTTTTATTTTTTTTTCTTGGTTTTCGTACGCTTATGTACGAGGAATGTAAATATATTACATTAATTATAATGTATACGCATATTTACTGTAATTTAAATAACACATTAAAGTATTCGGCGTCGTTTGTGTAAACTCGTCTAGAACATGTAAATCAAAAAGAAAACGTCCGCTCTGTGACAATGACATTTCAAATGTGGATGCGTGATGTGATGACCATAAAATCAGAATTGACCACGAAAAGTAATACGGACATACTCGTATACCGCAGCATATGCATTTTTCCTTTCCCTCCCTCTCTATCTCTCTCTTATAGCGTCCCTATAACGATATTCGAGTTTGCCGTACACGCGCGAAGACTTCGCGTACAAGTGTTGTCCAAAATAATAAATGTGTATCGCGGATTTTTTGCACAGCCACACGTTACCGTACCGTGTCGATCGTAATGAGATCGAACGGTCGTGCTGAGTATACTCTAGCATACGCTAGCGTTAAACGTTTCTCGTATACACACTGTCACCGCCCAGTACCGAGAAAATGTCTTGTTTGCATCACGCGTTTTACTTGGGTACGCGAAACCCGGTGCGAACATTGGTTCGCGCGATGACGATACTATGCTCGAATCCGCAGAGTTCGAAGACCTGTGGCCGCGGCGGTCTATACGTACAAATGTAATGTACTACTATCGATTATTAATATTTATTAATTAATTTAGGCGTGCCACCGCGGCAGGTGAAATGGCCTACTTTGTAATGCGCCGCACAGTGCCATATACGTATATATTAATTGTTTTTTTCCATCGAGTTATTAATCTTCGATTCTTGCATACGCACTCCTCGTCGTAAATCGTCCTCCGCTGTTTAACGCCGCGCAATATGATCCTCGGGAAACAGAACGACTCTGGTGCGGTGGTGACGTATGCCAATGTAGTGTGCGACAAAATATCATAACGATTTATCCGCATGGAATATAAAATCGATTGTTTGTTCCGGGACCAGACGCTATTGCTGTCCACTGCTAATCGGTATTCGGTTGTGTTTAGAATTCCAACGGATTGCTATTTATTTCCGGGACTTGTTGTTGATCGCGATCATTACGCCAAATTTTTGTTTGAAAAAAGTTCAAGGATCCGATTCTATACAAACGGGGAAAAGGTTACCGACGGTTTTTTTTCCGGTGTAGCAGGTTAGTTACAGTCAGCGAATGACCCTTCGTCCTCGAGGACTAGCAGGGAGGCGTTTTACAAGCGAGCAGCGACAAACTATGTTATTATGCAATAAAACGTACTCCGAGTTCATACGTGCATAGCTGCGGAACATCGCCGTGAAAACTAATAACAGACATGACCGGTACACGCATCGGCGGCGTGCTTATGATTTTCCAAAGATGCGACTAAAACTGAGGATCTTAGAACGAAGTTATGAGGAATCTGTCCTATTTGACTATGTAATTGGAAAATAATAGACTTGAAGACACCGCACGTGTGTATTACAATTTTGGTCTGATTCATTTCCATCCTCGTTTTTTCTTTTTTCTTTTTTTTTAATACATGACCACGTTATCCAAGGTAAATAATGCACTATATTTATTAATAAGTGTACTATACCTTATAAAAGTGTTATAGTACACTTATAAAGTGTTATAAATTTTTTTCATTGGCTAACGAATAAAATCGTTGACCCGATGATTTACATGGTACGCGATGGTTATCGGAGGAAGTTCTCAGCGCGATTGCTGCAAACGACTGCGAGCGATTATTAACAATACGACTGTGTATAGGTACTATTATACACGGCGGTGTCGAGAGATATACATCGTGCCTCCAGTTTCGCTTCGATTAAAATCTTAAAATTGATAAATAAATACATTTTAAATAATTAACCTGTAGTTTAGCATTTAACGTGTTCCATTGAAACACGAAATGCGTATCCAGTCAACCGATAAATTTCATTCAACATTTGTTTTGCAACTCATTTCTATACAATAAACGTGATATACGGTTATTCGTCGGTACGATTTTTCATATACATATACGTGTATATAGATGGATTAAAATCATTTAAATTTCATTTGAAATCGCAATTCTAAAACAAAACTATCTCGCAGGAACATCATGTACGCGTAGTAGTAAAATCTACTAATATCAAAATTGAACTATAAAATATATACTAATGGTCATTATTTTTACTTCGCTTCATTTATCCGATTTCATTCAAGCGTTACACGCAGCACACATGGGGTGTATTTAAACGATTTTAACAAAATCGTATTTAGTAAAATCTTACCGGCTGTGCCTATGAAAACGTGATTATATTTGTTCTTCTTTAAAAAAAAAATAAAAAAAATAAATAAACAAAACAAAGTTTCTATATATATATATATATATATATATATATATATATATGCGATAAAAACTTTTACGTTACAAAGAATATTACAGTCGGCGTACTATGATTAGTGTGGTGGTATACGCACGCTAATAATGTTACCAACAAGCGGCCATGATGTTACGGAACATTAAAAAAAAGCCTTTTTGTAATTTAATGAGATCCCATCTCGCATCGCTCCGATTAGAATGTTAAAAAAATATATGGATGTTTTAGTCGGCAATATACTGCAGCGGGTAAACACTTTGTCTTAAACCTAATGATTACTTATGTAATAAATTACTACGGTTATACTACACATGTACATCGACAGATACGGCCTACTTCCTCCGCCGGTCGTCTGCGCTGCGTCAGTTCAACACTGTATAATAATAATAGTAATAATAATAAAAATAATAATAATAATAATACGAGTATAAAAAGTGCAGCACGCGTGTGCAACGGCACCCTGACACGAGATGGATCGTAAAACGTAATCGAATCAGTTTTAATCGACATCACTCGCGTTGCACCGTTATTGAAACGAATCTTTACGGCGCGCCGAGCAGTAAGAGTAGAGAGCCGAGCAGAGTACAACCGACGTCGCCGGGAACAATGCACGCGAGACATGCGTACACGCGTTCACCGTACACGGGTGTACACGGTGAATCGGTTCGAGCGCTGAGTCCTCCGCGAAGGATAACGATGACCGCGGCACTAGGTCCGACAGCGTCTCGACCGGATTCGCCCAGTAAGCCTTGCGAAAAAGTGCGGGTACGCTCGTGCAGCCCGACTGAAAGTTACCGGTTACGGTTACCGACCGAAATGTGTCTACAATTATGGGGACGCGGACGAACGAATTCGGTCTACACGCGCGCAAAAGCAATTTGCTCCGTCTCGATCGGAGCGAGCGCAGTGGCGCGGTGAACGACGTTGGCCTAATGCCATTGCTTAGCCCTTGAAACCTAACAAGGGATGAATGGGGTATATCTTGGGTTGTGTACTTATGAACATATTTTGTTTGAACAATTTGACTTGTTGGTTAATTGCGTGCATTAAAAAAAATAATATAATACGCGCATACGGCAGATAAGTATTTAAAAGGAATCAAAGAAAATTCTACAATACAATACAATAGTTATATACATATATAGTAGGGGAGGAGATAGTGGGCGGGTCATTATTTAAATTCTTTGCTTAGGAATTAAAACTTGTCACGCCACTGCTTGCGCGTCGTTCCGACGGTATCGTTTCGGTCCTCGCGTTACCTCCGCGCGTAGCACAACTAGACGTTTCGATTGTCCTAGGCTGAAAGTCGCGTCCTCTTCGAAGGAACTCAAACTTTAGGTACATCCGAGCGCAGTGATGTGGACATTGTGTACAGGGAGATATCATCGCATGTGGGTGGATATGACCTGTTCACTGTTCAAGGAGAGCTTTTTCTCATTAGCATGACCAAATGACTCAACGACACTCGTGAATGTTTAATTCAAACGACTCTCCGCTCGTAGTCCGCTATAAGGGCGTACGTATTCACGTACGGTTCACACCTCGCCTATAACACAAACGTACACACGCTCACACACGCATACTACGAGATTCAGCGCATTGATCGCGAGGAAGAGTCCCGTGTCCATACGCACGGGCGATAAATCTTCTCACGCGATTGTACAACGCGTTGAAACCGCGTGCAGGCGTACCGTCCGGCGCGCGCAGGTCACGAAATTCATGGCGCGCAAATCCTCATTAATCGACCAGTCGTTTGACCGACAAATCGCCGGTTTTCATAGCCAGCTGTGCAGCACCTACCGTCAAGGGCGCCACGACCCTGAGCTTAGAAACGTATCAATATCAATATACACACCGTGGATTAAATTTGGTTCTTTTTTTTTAATCTATTCGATTTGCGGTACACCACGTGTAGCTTTAACACCACGTGCTTTAACACCTTCAGCGCCCGGTACAAGAATTATTTTGACGCCTCTCCCCCTTACACTACTTTAAAATGTAACTTGATAGGACAGAACTAGGAGAGCTGGAGGGGCTCATCCATAATCCATAATATAAAATAACTTTTTTAAACGTACGTACTTGCCGTGTATTTGAAAATCATACAAAAACAAACATAATAATAATAATAATAATAATAATAATTACAATACCGTGATAGTTTATAAGACTTTAATTGTACTTACAAACGCGACCGCTCTCCTTGCATGTCGACATAATAGTAATATTAAACGCTTATACTGAATCAAATCGTGAAAATTATTTTTTTTATTTTTTTTTTACCCATTGTAGATGATTTGAAATGCCAACGTTTGATCGACTTTGATTTTAATTTTGACGCCTGTCAAGTACCCTTCCGATTTTGGCGCGCAGTGCCGTCGCACGCGTCGATCGTATTTAAAGCCGGCCCTGCGATGCATCGTACTGTTGTTTCATTAACTCTTTATGTTTGCAACACTCCGTAGCATTCGTACGTATCGTCATGTTGTATGGTATTTCGAATCAGATTTGCATTGGTTTGGTTTCAAGTCGCAAGGTGAAAACCAATGATTTGCGCGCACTCGTCTTCTTCCAAATGTATCTGATAGCTGGGTACTATCGGAAATTTAATTCGACGAGTATTATTTTACAATCAACGCATTTTCATCGACACCGTACATAATATTGCGTACCTTTACACTCAATACCTGTAGAATTAGCACGTCGTATTATGTGAATAAGTATACAATGATGTATACAATTACGAAGAATGTATGTAAACGTACAGCGGTTATGTACTTTTTTGGGTAATTCGGCAGAACGTTGATGATTTTATAAATTTGGACAAAAAAGAGTGTACGGATAACGACGACGTGAAGGTTTTAATTTACGATGAATTCTGAAGATAACGAAGAGGACAATGAAGTTAATTAGGCAGAAATCCAATTGAAATCTTACATGGAATTTTCGATGAATAAATGTGATAATGAATTATTGGAAACGATATCATGGGCGAAAAAATACGAAAAAGAGAAAAAGCGTTGTTAAATAAAAAAAATCATACTAAAAAATGTACACGAATTGTAATTATAATTTAAACTACCTACTTTGTTTAATATTATTATTTTATCGATACGTAATAAGTATGTTCTTTAAGTTTTAATTAATTATCGTTTGAAAATATTTAATTAAAACATGCTGTGTAATTATTTACTAAAAATTAAAATTTACTGTAGCCTAGGATATTTATTAGTTTTCAATTTTTACTATTGGGCGGAAAATGTTACAACCTTAGTCATGCGGAAAATTGTAACTCTATAATACGGAATTTTCCTTTTTTATTATTTTCAGTTACCTATATGGAAATCTGCCCAAAACGGAAGTCATTATTGATCCCACGCAATTCCGCACAAGACAGGTTGTACTGTACATACAGTTTCGTATCAAATTAAATTTGATATTTTGATTAGTCATACTGAAACAAATCGGCCCAGCGATGTTACCGTGATTCGCTAATTGTGAGATTCATGGTTGCCGCGAATGCCTTTCGAGCTCGGTTGATCAATTGCAACACTACTCGATCGTAAACGTCATAGGAATTAATACATCGAGAAAATAGATTTTAATTTAATTAAACAGCTGGTGATCGTGAAGCGGATGAAAAATGATTGGCAATTTACAGACATGCGAATGTCTACGCTCTAAGCCCGCGCATATTATTATTATACATGCAAACGTTTGATCAACATCAATGTCCGGATTGAATACACTGGTCGAGCCGTTAGTGCCCAGCGTTCGGGCACCGACAAAGATCGATACAAAGCGTCTATACGAACACGCGTGTAAAATACTATTTGATTTTGATTGCGTGGACTTTTTATATAATATATTTTACCGGGTCGATTTTAATTAAAGTCCATTGCGGTGGACATTACGTTCGTCGTTCAAAGACCATAAGTCAAGTAAATTCATTTGAAACAGTACATTTATTGGAAACGGTTTACGGTGCCAACGTCGAAAAGAAGAAGATAAATGTTCTACGGTATAAATATACACGTCATATTACGTAATATACGACGTAGAATGTGCACGTTCGCGACTTCGGTTCGAGTGTAGACTGCAACAGAAATCGGTTTTTTGGGCCGCGGCCGGCGGTAATCCAAGACCCGTGTACGCGAGTGTACGTACGTAATACTATGTGTGCTCGTAATTGCACTCGTTC
This sequence comes from Sipha maydis, assembly GCA_034509805.1. Taxonomy (NCBI): domain Eukaryota; kingdom Metazoa; phylum Arthropoda; class Insecta; order Hemiptera; family Aphididae; genus Sipha; species Sipha maydis. Next base: position 205,530 of record JASXSY010000820.1, on the reverse strand, counting down.
GGCTGACGGACGGCGCGGCGTGTGAACAGGTCGAAGTGCTTGTGTGCCAGCGTGTGGGTCCGTGTAATATACTATGTCGTACCAGTGCACTCGTACTATTGACGTTCCAAATGTCCGACTATAGCTAGAATTTATTTATTTATTTATTTTTTTTTTTTTTACAGGGTTACGGAAGTTAATATCTTTTTAATTATGAAGTTGAAAAAGTGGAAAAGTTACGTTACGAATCACATTCGACAAATTTACACCGCTATTAGTTTATTTAGTTTACTATTTCCTTCATCCCCCCCCCCCCCCCCGATGATAAAATCGTACGAAATCATTTCACTTTGTGTACGCTTGAGCTTGTATGAAGTGCTTTAGATGGCGCACTTTCAGTACGAGTGTTTCGAACCTCCAAATATAATACGCACGTACCGTACTACTGTACGGAACTTGCGATCACAGGTATTCTTTATTTCGTCCAGATGTCAACGGCTAAATCCTGGATTACCTCAAAATCGTATTTTTCGTCCGATCATAAGTATACGAGTAAAATTTTCGAAGGGAGTTCGAACACCTCTACCCTTGGGTCGATTAGCGAATGACCGGGTCGGTTTTCCACCGAAGCGATGACGACGGTCCTCCTACGATTCCATGAAAATAATAATAATTATCGCAACAATGTTATTATTATCCGTTATCGTCGTAAAATAAATTGCCGTGTGTATTATAATGACGGATTATGCGCAGGATTCTCGGTAATGATCGGCGGTCATCACTGTGAAATTCTCTCTGCCACATTACATTATTATACCTATTATATGTATGTATAATGTATGACGGCAGGTTTATACATATATTTTATATATTTTATATATTTTCCCCTGACTGCAGATGATTGCCTTTTTTTTTTAAAATTTTATTTTATTTTTATCGGCAGATACGTACGTGCGAATAATATTTTATTTTTCCGCTCGCTGTCTCCTTCTACATCTCTAAATTACCTCACTTCGACGGTAGATTTTTTTACCTAGAAAAAAAAAAAAAGTGTCTCGGTTGTTAAACTTAATACTTATCCGCGCACACACGTATATATGTAATAGTATATTAAATGTATAGCAGGGAACATAAAAAGAACGGTACACGAAGAGCGGGAAACACTCGCACGATTGACTATAGCGCAAGGCTCCGCACTAAAATTAAATATTACGTCACCCCGTACGCTCTTTAAAAAGATTTTTAACGATTTTATTTCTTTTTTTTTTCAAACCATGACAGTCTCCTACATCCGCTGTATACTTATTTGACCTTTAGCATCGGGTGTTTTGCTCGTACGACGACCAGCCGCATTTATTATTATGGTACATTCCATCGATACCTGCTACACGTCTTCGAATCTTCCTGGTAGCAATCCATCTATCAGTGACGTATCGATTTAACCGCAAAGATAATCATTATGATATATATATATATATATATATATATATATATATATATATATATATGTATGCATGTGTGTGTTGGAACCTGAAAAGAGAATTTATCTGGACAAGATGTTTTTCAATTCGAATCGTAAAGAACCTCACTGATGTATAAATGTTTGTCAAAGATAGATATGCGTTATGTATATTGTATTATTTACGTCTTAAAGACGGGTTATCTGCAAATAATCTGTGTTCTCATCTGATATGCGTGGAATATATCTCTCGTCTTCGTGTGCGTCTAGTATACTGAAAATATCCTGCGTTTTAAACGACTGTTTGATAAAAAATAAAAAAACACTTTTATATGTTTAATTGTCCTACCATATAACATGGTCCATTACATAAGTGTTCGATAAAAAATATGTTTAGCTCTGCTGCAGTCTTCGTGTTCAACGGAAAACAAAGTTCACGAACGGTTTCGGCGCGCAAAGCTTTCGAAGTCATATAAATGTAACTTTTACGCCGTAAAACATGGTTCAGAAAATATTACACATCCACTCCGATCAGAATATCAATTCACCATACACGTCGCGCTCGTTTCCTCGTTTCCTGGAGACTCGAGCCGCGATTTGAAATTTCACGCGACAGAGCCTGTACATAAAGTTATACGATATAGTACTTACCCGACTTTTTTGCCCAATCATAATTTTCGAACGATTTGTTACCCGAAAGTTCATAAGACCTGAAACCTTTATTCCCTAATCAAATTTCTCGACCGACATTTTTCCGTAAGTATTTTTTGCCAAAAGCTTTTTTGCGGAAAAAATAATAATAACCTATATCACTGACTTATACTCGTATTTACATCAAATTTATAAAAATATTGATTGTCACGTATAAACGTACGAATAAATAAATCAATAGGCGATTATGTGGAAATATATAATAAATATTATCAATTGTTATGAACGATAATTTTATCGTTGTACCGAATCTTTTGATAACATGTCAGTATATGCTGTTGTATCATCAATAAAATATGGATGGTACCTAACATTTAATTTAGTTGGTCAGCAAACTCACACACACATACCACCTTCAGGGAATGCTGACCTGATAGATGGCAATAGAATAAAACGCCGCCGGAAGGACGTGATGGGGGTTCGTTCTACTGCCATCGATGTGGAGGACGGAGCGCTGCCCGATTCACGAGTGAAGTGATCGGTCTTTTATTTTTGTATTAATTATATTTTTTGTTTTCTTTAATTAAAAGGTTTTGATTATAATTGTAAAAGGTGTTCATGTTTGGTAATTTATCTATTTTAAGTATTTTATGTGAGTATATGAAAAAGTTGGTACACTTACAAAAAGGGTATTAAAACTATATTGTATTTCAAACCTCAATCCAGTGCTAGACCTTATTCTTTGTCAGTTTGAGGAAAAAGTACAATATTGGTTAGGTGAAGATTAACTCACGCTCGAAACATCCAGTGCTAGATCTTATTCTTTGTCAGTTGTTTCGAGTGTAAAATAACTTTAGAGTCGTAAGGGAAAGTAAGCCTTTTAAAGAACCTGTTTTCGACTATCCTATTAAGCAGTGCTAGATCGTCTTCTTTGTTTACTTAATAAGGTAGTCGTCCGGGCCAATTATTAGGTTTTTCTTTACGTGCTTGTTTGACGGTTAGAGTGTCCAACAACCGACAAATACTTTGTTTTAGTGTTGTTATACGTCAAGCCTTTGCGTGGCGTATACGACAATGCAGTATACGCTTACGCTATAAGCCAAAGCAGAACTACTGTCTTTTGCTGATATTGAGCATTTGAAATAACTATAAGATTATTGTGAATAGAAAATGATTGTTGTTTTCGTCTCCGGAACAATAAGTGTCTGAAAGAAAATTTCAAGTTTATTGTTTTTCGGGAAAAATGGCGATTCAAAGATTATGATTAGGAAAAATACTTTGAACAAAGGCACGAAAGTTCCTAGTCACTATAAAACGATCATTAGGAATGGGATGATCTTAGGAGTGATCGCTCCTACCGAACAGACGATGTTGCGATTTTTGTCCATCGCAAACGAAGTACCAAACGTATATCCGTTACGATGTGTTAACCGGTACTTGTATATCAATGTATTCCTGTGTATTAGGCTATCAAAAACCTGTGAATAAACTGTGCCTACATATGGCATAAATGTCACAAGTTTTTGAACAGAGTAGTAACATTTAAAAAATTTGACATTTACATTATCTGTTGATTGTCTGTTAGGCATACATTATTTTTTAAAAGCCTGCATACCCTGTGATTCAAATTCAAATTCATAAAAGCACCTTCGCTCCAGTTAACTTAATGAAATAAATGTTTTGAATTTAAAAATGTTTCACAATCAAATGTTTCGAATTTAGAATATTTTATAATAAACTGTTATCAAATTGAAAGTCGAGTTATTATTGAACACCTTCCACTCGTTATTCAACTCTTAATTGTTGAACCGACAGCCGTAACGATTGCCTAATATTACACGGAGTTTGCGGCTAACTCTTCTAAAATACTTCTTGGAATCCGCTGATTGTACGTCCTAAATCTGCAGCAATTCTCTGCGTATACTATTAGGCTGGCTGTTTAATATTCTGTGTCGGGTCATATGATTAATATGTAATAACTCGCATGCGCTCCATGTGTATAAACTGTTCTATAATCGTAGCGCGATAGACCCAAATTCGGGAATCTTGGTAATCCAATCGTGGGAAACCGGCCTCAAAAGCAATAATAATACATACATAAAAACTGTATACTGAATAGGTATTCGAATGACGACAATAATAAACTATTCGTATAAACAGAGGCGGTGACGATTACATTCTGCGGCAACTCATGGGCTACTAGTGTTGTGTATGTGTGTATGTGTGTGTGTGTGTGTGGGAGTATAAAAAAACTTTTCAAAATTACGTATTCTAAAACCGTTTACGGACATGACGAGAAGGAATTGTGAGTACGAACTGCATTCGATTGCACACGTCCGTCGATATAGGACAAACGTGGCTGTATGTGACTATGTGCCACTATATGTATACATGATAAAGGGGAAAGTCATGTACGGTCCCATAAAAATGTAATTATTATTATATATTTATTATTTGTTTTAACGCAACTTGACTTGCCTCGGACATAAAGGCGGATCGCATATCGTTATTATTTTATAAATAAATAAATATATATATATACTTATATGCCAACACCTAAACGCGTACGTATATATTTGCGATTTTGTGTAATTGTAGTCGGTATTAATATTGTATTTTGTAAGAGTAATATAAACCTTAATGTACCTACATATATATATTAAGTATACCGATTAGAGCGTGGGTATACACCTTATTTTGCGTGTAAATAGATTATAAATTACTCAATCCGCAAATTCGTCGACATGCCCATTGTATAATAATATATGTTCAACAATTAAAATGGTCTATATCATTTTCGTACTCGGACCGACCATATAACATATATACATATACATTTCGACCATCATTACCGTCGGGATTGAATCGAATGGCCGCAAAGTGTAGGTGCACATAAAACGCAGTAATTTATTTAATTTATTATCGTGTTTGAGTGTGCGTATGTGAAAACGTGTAAACATACATTAAGTATATAATATATTATATAATAATAATATTATGTATTATAATATTATATATTAGCCTTGGAAAATATACAAACATTTTGACAGCGGGTCTGTGCGATTGAAACTATTACATTTGACGTTTCCTTGAGATTTGCTATGGTGCGAACACAAACATCTCCTGCCATCCACCAAAATCAAATCTCGAGTTTTAGTAATAAAAACATGATTAAAAGCTTACTGAAACAATTATTATACTAGCTATATTTCGTTTAGTACCTATTCGTCTGTTACTGTAGAATTAAAGAGTATAAAACAACAAAACGTAGGTGAAGAAAATACATGTATACAACGACTTAAGATGAAACTAATATATTTCTTATTTCTAAATCCATTCACACATACACACACACACACAACACATATAATATATGATATATATATATGTACATAAAAATGGTTCTATCGGTAGGTCAAAAACGAATTAATCACATAAAATATGTATTTTTTTACCACTGTTAGTTTCCGCCACGGTAGTGTTCTCGCTTTCTCAGGTATTAACAAAATCCTACGAGTTTTTATGGTCCAATAATAATTATATACGTATTTCGGTAGAATCGGAAACTATTTCCCGAAAAACACACAATACGTACTGTATATTTTAACAATGAATAATTTTTGTATAGTGCATTTTATCAATTATTGATGTACGAACCATGCTTATTATAATTGATCTACATATCCGTTCAGAAGCATTTTCATCGTTGATTATCATTTACTGGTTAGATCGAAACCGTATACGGGTATAAGATCATTCCACGAATTCCCAACATACCGATTCGAATCTAAGTCGAACGAATTCAGTTCGATAGCGGTTTATTATTGTCTACGTGAATTTATTTTTCATTCGTCTCACGTTACAAAATTGTCAGTGCGCACTTGTACATACGTGCACGGTGTACAAGTGGATAAAAAATGGATTGAAACAAATTGTCTCGAGAAAATGTATAAGTCATGTTTATGTATTTATGTATATATTACACGGAATAAAGATAATTCACGTCGAGTTGTTATCGGTATCAATTTTTCCACTGAACTCGCGTTCCAGTCGGTATACTTTATATTATGTACTTTTAACTCGAGCATTGTTCGCGAACAAACAACAAATCCCTCTTAAACGATTATCATTCGTTTTAGAAAGTGTTTGAATCGTCGTATAATCGTATAACGTTTTGTCGCAAACGGTTTAGTGATGCTACACGTAATACATTACTATCTTGTTACAACGAATATTGTCCGCGTGCGAAGTATATCGTAAACTAATAAATACATCGAAAGTCACGCTTGTCGTCTCGGCGTGTTTGTTTACTTTTGAACGTACACGGCGCTCTGTTCGTACTCCGTGAATTTCCATGTGCGTTCACACAATGAGACGACTTTCGCCTGCCAAAATAAAATACATAATTCACGCGCGACCCACGACCATCCGTTAAACCGTTTTATCCGGTACTGTAAAAAAACAAAAAAAAAAAACCCGTAAAAATAAACCACATCGTGCAGCTGGGTTTACCATACCTGGATGAAGTCATATTCAAACATTATTGTTAGTCAGAACGTTCATGCGATACGTAGATTTTTCGATACGATATTATCATAAGAACCGTCGTACCGTTTAAGACAATGAGTTATAACACAATCACGATAAATTCATACGAATCGTGTGTAAAGACGTTGGAACCGTAACGGAATCCAATCATCGCCGCGGTTCGATGTTGGCATTTTCTTTTTTTTTTTTAAACATTTTTTTGCTCATATCGTTTTTTAGAACTCCGTGAACAAACGACCCCGGTACAGCCCCGTAGCTTTGGGTCAAACGGTCGTCAAGTCCCCGTCCGCGAGCGAACCAGTCCGCGACTGACCAGTCTTTCCACGTCGAAACCGTCCGCGAAATTTGTTTTCGTCTCGGACCGTCCGGCCGTCGGAATTCGCCCCGAGGTGCCGCCGATCCGCAGAGCTCCTGCTGCACCGCACGAGAGACCGTCTCCTCCGCCGGGGCGGCCGCGGTGATTCCCGTGTAAGCGTGTCGGTTTCGTTTCGGAAGCCCTCGAGGCAGGGGGAGGGAGGGAGGCATGCGGTGGCGGTCGAGCTGACCTTGTTCGAAAGAGATAGTGAACGCCGCCCGCGTACCGGCTATCCATTCGACGCGCACGCGCACGCACGACTGGTTCACACAATCGTCGTCGGATCCCCCCGTGTGCACGTTACCGTGTTCCTCTTTACGGCCGATCGATCTTTTTGCGTACCGCGTACGTTTGCTGACGGTTTTTATCGAAAATATTCCGACGAAATCTGTACCCGTACGTGCGCCGATTGGTGCTCGTGTCTCCGCACGAAAAACGAATATCATCGCCTGACAGCAGTTGTGTATATTGACCTGTGACGCATTTGCAGGGGGGGGAGGGGGGAGGATGGATTTGATCTAAGGGTACTGGACACCCCTCCGGAGTAAAGAAAAAAAAAAAAGATACGTGTTCCCGTAGCACGGTTAAGTAATAAGTGTAGTATGTAATTAGTACGGAACTTCGTTCTGATTACGGTTTCCGAGTTACGGCTAAATATAAAACGCGATAAAAGCAACAGGCGTTGGGTACTGACATGGGCGTAGTATGCATGGGGTCGTGGGGGCTGTAGTCCCCCCGAGAAACGTTTGTAGCCCCCTCGCGGTGTTCACTTCCATTTGAAACATTTCATCTGAAATCATAGTTTTAAATGTTTATTTGATATTTATAATACGAATACGGAAAAACACCGACATCTAAGTATGATTTGAAAAAGTCACGTTGTTGATTACATTATGCATTCGATAACGGTCAATACATCGTCTCAAATTATACCGAAAACACGCGCATACATAATTGATAAGTAATACAAATATGTAATTCTTTATTCGTACACAAATAATTATGTTAGCGTTCGGAGTGATCTTCCAGGCGGACGGTAGTGCGAGTGAGAGGGAAAATTATTATTACCGATAGATTTATATATATATATATATACATTTACAGATAGGTAAAACCGGTGGCCGGCTGACAGTGTGTACAGATACAGTATCGACCGGTGAGCGGGTAGGAGAAATTTTGAACGACGAGTGACCTACAAACGGGTTGTAGAACCGATGCGCCGTGACTGTGTACGACTGCAGCAGGACGACACGCGGGCGAAATTTCTACCCGCGTGCCATTCGCACGTCTCTCCCGTTATAAGCTCGATAAATTCCCCGTAGTTCGTTCGACACACCCGCAGAACCGGCCGACGCAAACATTATTACGCTAATGATGAACAGAAAAAGAGAATAGATAATATATTTAATTTGTTTTAGATTCTGAACGGGGTGAAGAATGTATTGATTTTACAATGATGTGTGTTTTTTTTTTTTTTTTTTTTTTGTGTCTGTCGACACGTTTTGGGGCAGTAAAAATGCTTCGATTGCCTTATGTAGCAACTTTTCTGAAAGGAAAGTGAATCTATTTGGTACTTTGGGGAGTCAAAAGTCAAAAATTTCCAATATTTTTTAAATGCGACGGGAAAAACCATAAAAAAATTTGGGAAAAACGGGAGTTTTTACGCAAAACCAGTTTTCGACATAATCAAATTTTTTATTTTGCTATAACTCAAAAATTAATCGATGTAAATACTTGAAATTTTCACCAAATGTTTAGATTAGCGTTCTCTTTACACCATTAAATTTTCAAATTATTTGACTTTTATTAAGCTATTTATAGACAATTGAAATTTTCAATTTTTTTAAGTATTCTTTTTTTAAATAACGATAAAATTTTTTTGGCTGCCTAGAAAATCTTGAAAATTTAATACGAGGTTTCTTATAAGTTGTTCCTTAACTGATAAAAAAAAATCTAAAATCGTAAGTCACAATTTTTTTTTATAAGTGCTCAAAGTTCCAATTTATACGAAATATGTAAAAATCACGATAATTTGCAAGTTATTTTGTAGATAAAAATTCATAAAATTTTTTCTGTTCATACTTAAGGTTCAAAATTTTAACACGAGGTTATCTATAAGCTACTCTTCAAAAATCTTTAAAAAAATTTCTACCGGACTAAGAGGAAAAAATTGTATGACTGTTTGAAATTTAAATATTTACGAAATTGCATAAAATAGCGATTTATTCTCAGACGATTTTAAATATTTGTTATAATTCAAAAAGTATAAGTCGCAGATTTTTGAAATTTCTACCAGCTGTTAAGATTGGTATTTCTTTTATGCAATATTTTTTTCAAAATATTATATTGATTTTTAAGCCACTTATAGTCATTTAAAATATTCGATTTTTTTACATTTTATTTTTATAATCGGTGATAAAAAAAATTTGGCTTCTACAAAATACTTGAAAATTTAATCGAAGATTCCACAGAAGTAGTTCTTAATGTCATTCAAAAATTATTAAAATCCATAGGCACAATTTTTTTTTATAAGCGTTTGAACATCGAATATTGACATAAAATTACATGTAAAATATAATATAATGTAGAATGTTCTAGACTGACAAATGATATCGGTTTTTTTAAAATGCCCTAACTCAAAAACGAAAAACCGCAACAACTTGAAATTATCATTAAATCTTTATATTGACGTTTTCTATACATGGTTAAAATTTCAAAGTATTTTGACATATTTTGACTTATTTATAGACAATTTAAATTTTCGGTTTTTCTAAATTTTTCGTTTAAAAATAAAATATACTTATATAATATTCATAAATAACATTGTATTATATTCTAGACTAACATATGAACTCCGTTCAGAATCGTTATTCGTATACAATGATATCTATCATTGCATTCAAATTTAACAAATCCATTATAATAATGACCTATCCTATAAGCGAGGTGCACTCCACCCCTAACTGTACAGCAGAGTGAGGCCCATCCGGTTCTTTTTTAATTTTTTTATACCATTTCCTCGTCCACGCTGCTCTTTCGGCCACATTTTTACAGCTACCCTCTCCACGCCGGCTATATAATATGTAATATGATGACTTCTCATGCCCGACGTTATGGTGCAACGTTTGAGACGTATTGATGAACAAGAAAACGATAGTATTCAAACAGTACTTATAACTTTTAACGTACACACGAAAACATGGCACTTTACTGAGAAAAACATTGGTCAGCGTAGATACGACTTGTGCCCAACATCCAAATCTGTTCAGCGCCATTCTCGTATTCACGTTTACCGAATAGCTCTGATGACGTCGTACACATTATAAGATGGCGTGCATATTAAATGTTGAATGTAATATTAAAATATTAAAACTTAAGTACTAAATGATGAAACCAAAAAAACTAAACTACCTACCCTTATTTGTACTGGAGGCACATATCTCCAATACTACCTCTGTTTTTTTGTTAATAGTGCTAAAACTGACAGGCATACAAATTCATACAAATTGCTTACTACATGTTTAGCAAAAAAAAATTACGAATTTTGTATTGAGGGGAGGGGTTATTGGGTACATGTTCATTACATCCGTGAGCTGGTTGTCTTATCGCACCCGACCGTGATGCAGCGGGGTTGAAGTAGATTTAGTTGTTTGCGTAGACTTGATGGAACGTTTAGAAATGTGTATGTCTTGATTAAAGGCTAGTGTTGAGTTCGTAAAATACGAAAACCTATTCACTCATCCGGACAGTTGACGCAATTCAGAATAATATATTGATCAAGTTGAAACGTTGACATTTTATTCGGGAACCTGTTTGTATCCCGTTCATTAGGCAACAAAAAAAAAAATTATTGAAAACACATGAAAATTATACTTTTAACTATCAATAACTTATAATATGTAAATTATTAAGATGTTGATCACCTACAGCCAGGGTGATTATTATTCCGATTGTAACCATCCATAACGGGTGCCATAACCGATATACGATTTTCGACGTTTCAACTCGCAGATCTTTATTTTTACGATGTCATCGCAATTGAAAACTACATATTGTAAGTATAATATAATTATAGTATTAATATAGTAAAAATTCACTTGAGCTGCATTATACTTTAAACTTTAAAGTTAAATAATATAATATTAAAAATAACGTTTGACTTTCCAGTTTTCAGCACAGTCATGCGATACTTGCGTACCATGTATACCTACACGAACTACAGTGGTAAAAATATTTAATAATTTAATACACTAAAACATTTTACACGGTACGTAACCTGTTTTGTTCAGGCCATAAATATTTACCGTTAATTAGTACAAAAATAGAAGATGAATAAAATCATTACATTTTATTATTCCGTCACGACGGAGATATGATATTATGCGATTGTTATGTTGTAAAAAAAAAAAAACCTGTCACCTCGTAATAAGTATTTGTAACACATATAATTTTACAAACACAAGCGAACGCTGCAATAGACACAACCGGTCGTCTCAAATAATGCATTCATGATAAAAATATTATAGAAAATCGAACCCGACATCAAGAATAAACTTAATACGTTTGATTTTTTTATCATTAGTGTTTTAAGCTTTAATGGCTTTCAGACATATAACCTTACTGATATGTAAACAACAATGTAGTTTATTTTTACAAGGTGACTATTTCCAAAAAAAAAAATAATTTATGTACATGAAACTACTGGGCAGTCGATTAAATTTTATTTGAATTGTAAATCTTAACTAAGTGATAATGTGTTTCAATATGAAAGTTTAATTTTGACAGGTTTTTTTCTTTCGAGAAACCTATAATGAAGGCGATCGTGTTTAAAAGATTTTAAAAGATACGTTCGAAGATCATATACGAGTCATCTTACTAAGTTTTTCGTAACACATATATGTATATATATATATATATATATTTATTGATTTTTGTTTTTTTCACGTAGATAGATATGTATTGACGATTTAAATATCTAGAGAAGATTAACAATTTTAATCGGTGTGGTACAATGATCATGGATGGACACGAGTATTAGTAATACGTTCCACGTTTAGTAGATTTTGGTTTTGAGCTTCACTCTTAGGCGTAAAACAATGTAATACACTTTAAATAATTTGAAAATAGCAACTGCGAAATCTAAGGTGTATATTTAGATATTTTAGTACTGGTAATGTATTTAGTTAAAATAATTTAATCAGATAATTTAAGTACATAGTAATGAATATATTAATACAATTAATGAACATATAAATTCACGTTTTTACATATTTTTGTATTAAAAACTACAAACTTTATAGAGCGTATTTTTAATACGTATTATTCCAATGGCAATTAATGCGCAAGAATAATTTTAATCGTTGTTTGTGCATTAAATGCACAGCCTTGATGGTGTGTATTTATTTAACATGGTTCCGTGTAAAACATTAACGATTTAAGACAGTTTACGCGGAGCATGAATTTCGTGACGAATGAATGTTCCCTACGACTTACCATTGTATATTGTACGACGCGATTTCCATAATTCGATCGCTGTACTGCGCGCGCGCGCACTCACTATGTTTACAATTGTTTTCAGCTAAGTAGTTCACGATTCGAGAATTAATTTCAAATGAAAACGAAATGGTTTTTTTTTTTTTTTTTTCTATCCCGAACGCGTTTCCGTCTCGCATCGCAACCGTCGTCTACGTCGGCGGTGCATATAATATTGTGTACCAATTACAATGATATTATAATACATAACGTACCGTGGGCTGACGATCAACGGACACGCGTCACATACGATTGTTCTGGTAACGCGGTAGCGGTACGGGTACCGTGCACGGTGTCGATTTATTCGTCCGATATTACGTGTACGAGTCACGCGTTTACGCATCACATCATGGTTGTTGAAAGCAGTTTTTGACGAAAAAATTGATCGAGAGTATTATATCACCAACAGTTTCGCGGTTTGAGGACAAGTCGGTTTCCGTCGAAATTCCACATTCGTGCGCTTGTACTTTATATTTACTCCGTTCTCGTGCGCTTGTGTGTACCCGAAAGGTTAGAGTAGCGATGGAAAATCGTATTATAAGGTGTACCTATCACACCCGTTTAACGTGTCTCGCAAGAGAATCGTTCCTATAAAAGTATAAAAGAAAAATGTGCCCTAAGTTATAATATCTAAATCCGTAAAGGGCCGCGCAATATACGAGGCGAGTGTACACATGTCGTTATTTAATGGGCCGAACGCTACGTATGTGAAATGGGCCCACTTAAGTAATTTTTTTTTTTTAGATCCGTGCCATTATTTTGCAAGTTATTTACAAGTATTTTCAAATTGATTTTTGGATTTGCATGTTCAAACTTTCACCATAAAATCAAAAAATTAAAAGTTGAGCCAACTTACCCTAGACCCAGTTTACCCTAGACTTGTAAATTCTAAAAATAGATTTGCGAATTCTCGCTAATTAATAGTCTTCGTTTGGTACTGATTTCATAGTTCTAGGTCAAAATGAGTGGACTACTTGAAGTTGGTCCAACTTTTAATTTTATGGTTTCACGGTAAAAGTTTGGACTAGCAATTTCTAAAAATTGGCTTACAAATACTTGAAAATAACTTGCAAACTAATGGTATTTGATCGTTAAATGATAATTTGCAACCCCTGAAATTTCAATACTTGTGATTATTCGTTTATGTAACGAAACAGCTGTTGTTTTGAAATTCTTAATTTTTTACTGCGAATAAAAGATTATGAGAGTTAAATGTGATGTTCCGTTAGAAAAAATTCAAAATTAATTCATGATATTGAATAATATATATCTATATAAACTTCTCTATTATTTATTTATTATTCTTTATATTTATAAATATATTTATTCATATTTAACGTTTATAAATGTAAATAGTGTGTTTTTTATCAAAACATTATTATTTTTGTAACTTTAGGGGGAAGTCGTGGTGTAGGGCTGTATATTTCGGGTAATTTCGAGTCCAATTTCTGACATTATGCTCAAATTACGCTATCCTTGGGCGTACAAGTTGTTCCTGTGCGAGTACACCGAACTGCCGTAATCTACACGTCGTCCCTGTCGATTTTCGAACGTCATTGTTTTGTGGGTTTTTCTCTCTCTAATGACCGATGTTGCAATACGCATGCGGACCTATACGTGAACACGAATTAAAACAGAGACCGGTACAATTAGAAAATAATAAATCGGACGGCGGCGGAGGCGACGACGACGTGTTTACGTTCACTCGCGGTTCGGCCTCGTAACAATAACACAGCGATCGTTCATGACACACACATACGTATGATTACCGTATGGCTGTGATGCGTGTTTAAGCGGGCGAGTATACATATAAAATGTTTATAATCGGATCCGTCCGAGTACAGGAATAATATGAACTCTTGGCGTTCGATTACAAACGATCTCGCACCGATCGCGGTACACAGCTTCGGCTCGCACGCTTATACTGATTGTGTTCCGCCGATTGATGATAATAATATTGTTATTCCGCCCACACAACACGCGGACCGATACGGCGGCGGTGTGCAGCGAAAAGGGATGTGCAAATGTTCAAGTGCACATCAAAGGGAAACACAACCTGAGGGATCGATTGGTTTTCGGTTCATGACGATCTGTCGTAACGCAATTTATACATGTATAAATACACGGACGGTCGGTGGCCTGACACATCGATAACGACTATAATGTCAGGACAAGGCGGTGGAAACGAAAACAAAAACGTTGCGTAGATTGAAAACCAAATTTTCAAATAGTACATATGTTTTAAGAATCTACAGCAATACTTTTCCTTAGTCAATGTAGTTATAAATTTAGGCCAATTTATTAGTATAAGCATTGGTTATAAATACTAAAATAGATAAGTATAACTATTTAAGTAATATAAATAATAACTATGAACTAATACAAATAGAATAAATGGCATTTATTTTATTAAATGCTAGTATTTACAATCTATGGTATTAGGTACATCATAATGCCAAACTTGGCAAGAATCTTAATTGATTATACGTGGAAAGAAAAACAAATTTATCAATAAATACCGATCACATATCGGTGTTTACGTATTCTCATTCCTCGCATCAAAATTATCAATGATATATTTAATTTTTATTTTACACTTTTTGTACGACATTTTTTATTCCGAAAGTACTAGCTCAAATGTTGGCCATATTATGTAACATCGGAAAATGTAATCAATATTCGTTAGTGAAAAAATCGAATAGTGTTCGCATTCGAAAAAACATAAGTTTATAATATTACTCTCGAAGAGGTACAACAAATGTACGCATTGGAAAATATGGTTTTTTAATACGGTTTCTGAAAGTTGGAATTAAAAAAAAATGTACATAATTTAGCCATACAAATATGTTAGGCATAATCAACGAAACCCTCTGTTTATACGTACGGTTATATCATATGGTCGCGTTTTTATTTTTCGTTTATACATAAGCGCACACTCGACATGATGAAGTCACTTCTTATACACATGTATTTAAACACAAAACATCAATGTAAAATGTATTCTTTCTGACGGATCATTCCAGTCGATTTGATTTTAAAAATACTACTTCTGAATCAAACACGCACGTTTACACCGTCTGATAAACGAATCGAATATTATATTCGATCGGACTAGTGTTAATGACTAGAATTCGTTTTCGACGCAATAACAAAACACATTTGACAATTTCAAAATAGAGATGATAGGTATTTTATTCTCAATCTCTCTCTCTCTCTCTCTTTGTGTATAAAATCAATCGAATTAATCCGCATATTATAATTAATTATCGTATTTATTATACGTACATTTATAAGTGCATTATAAATATTTTATAAGCTGCAACAAATAGTATGATCAGTGTATATTATTAGATGCTTAAAGCGTGTTGAATAATATTTCGTTTTATATACGCGAAGTCCAATCGCCATAGATCAATACGGATATTGGCAAAATCTTTTAGCATAACAAGTCAGGGCAATATTATTTATATAATATATACGGTGCACGTGATCGTTTTACAGTGTTCGTAAAGCTAGTTACTAGAATATGATTTCCATGCTCGCAGATTATTGTTGTTAAAACCAGGAAGCCGTCGATTGCGGAGATGTTCTAAGTAAAAGAAACCGCCACGCATAATTGGAGTCGCAGACGAGTACGAAAAAAAAAATAATAATAAATGTAATTACGTAATGTTACAATTTTACATTATTAAATTGCTACCTTGAATTTTAATATTTGTCCCGGAAGATTTTTTTTTTTTTTTCACTCGGTGGTCGCTTTTACAGCCGTACAATGTCATAGCAACACTTTATTTTCACGCCCATGCACTGATCGGCTATTATTGGTTGGTCGTAAAAATCAATAAAACGAGTCACGTATACGGTGAAATAAATCTTCTTCGTCGTAAAAAAAAAAAAAAAAAAAAAAAATACAACAGCAACGATAAAAATATAATTTTATAAATAAAAACGTTTACGATTCGGTAAAATCGATACATTCCCATCCGACGTATTATTGTAACAGAATGTATACATGTATTTTTATACAATACATACTTTAATGGATAATAATAATAAAACTATGTAGATATATTTATACACATCTGTACTTTGCGCGTCGAATACTTCGGATACTCGGGGAGTCGAATCACGAGAGTTTTCAACGTGGTGCGGACGGGCGGCGGCGAAGTGTCTGTCGAGTCCGAGGGAAACGCAGTCGTGTCGTATACACCCATATGCGCTGGCGTCAAAGTCTCCGTCGAATTTTCTTTTTCACCTCGCATGACGTGGCGTTTATAGTGTTATTACGATTGTGCCCGTGTTGCGCGTA
Organism: Sipha maydis; assembly: GCA_034509805.1. Taxonomy (NCBI): domain Eukaryota; kingdom Metazoa; phylum Arthropoda; class Insecta; order Hemiptera; family Aphididae; genus Sipha; species Sipha maydis. The sequence continues at coordinate 188,697 of JASXSY010000820.1, read as the reverse complement.
CATACTGTACGGACGGATCTCGACTCCGTAAGCCATTCGGTATCCGTAGGCAAACACGCGCACACATAGAACTTCCGCAACGTATTAAGGCAATTGTTCGACACTTGTTACAATCGTATTGTGTACCAATGTATTATGTATTTACGTACGTATACGTGTAACGTTATAACCTATAAAACGTGAATATCATCGTCTAGAAGACCCATTCACCGGCGGCGCGCAACGCATTATTATATTATTTCTACTTTACCATTACTATCGTTATTATTATTCTTTATTTATTAGCGTTTTGAAGATGCCCCAATTGTTACCGAACTCTCCGAATTTCCGTACGCCTTTCTCCGGTGAAATTATAGCTTTCGTTGTTTTGCACACGCGCGCGTGCGCACGCACGCGATAAAAATTCAAGCACCCGGCGGAAACGACCACCATGGATCGTTGTCCGAAAATAATATATTATGTATACACTCAACAACTCACTAATCCATTGAACGACCACCGACCGTAAGGTGTTCACGGGACGGTATAGGATTAACGTCGGATTCGTATGTGTAATTAGCGTGTTGTACATTGTTCATTAGGTACTTTCGTTGCGTCGCAGGTATACTTTTAAACGAATATTTTCGTTGTGCAAATGTTATTTTATTATTATTATTATTATTAATATTTTTTTATTTTTTTTTTTTTTTACAATTATTATGCGCCTAGTCTTACTGGTATATTTGAACTCCTAACGTGTGTAACCACTGCTGCAGTAGACCGACGTGTACAGCCGTGTACAGTATAGGTGCGTGTTCGTGAATGCTGTCGTGCATCAAAATTCCGAACGCCGGAAAGAGCTCAAAAGGAAGTGACGGCAACGTAACAAACACCTTTAGAATTGTTAACGAAGAACGTTTTATATAATATTTCTCTCTTTCGAGCGCATATTAAACACGATTATACCATCAAACCGTATGTGCATAATATTCTGTATTTAGAATTTCGTAATGTTGCTCTTGATTAATACTCGTTACTAGTCTTACGTTTATGACCGCGTTTATCTGATCGAATCGATTTTATTTTTTGCTTTTGCCACTAAAAATCAATAACGTTCATATTATGTCCACCGGTTTCTAAACATATACGTGCAGTTTAATTATTCTACTAGATATAACGAAGTAGTTTTTTTTTTCTAACCCAGAAAAAACAACAATATGTACTTTTTCTTTTCGATTATATCATATTATGTATACATTGAATACTGCCAGTAAAGTAAACCTTACTTTTGAAACTGGATTTATTGTTTCGTCATAAAACATTAACCAACTAAACCGGACTAACGTGTGTATTATATTAATATTTCATTGTTGTTATTATTATTCTTTAATTGTTTTTATTTTTATTTATTTATTTTTTTTTATTTGTAGGCGCTTATATCTGTTTTAGTAATGGCTCAACTATTTTAGTGTTCTATGAACCGTACGATTCATTATATAATATTTCTAATGTACAATTCCAAGACACAAGATTAAAATGAAATCATTTTTATTTAGATTTGTTCAATTGCAATGTCTAATAACCCTGATGTAACATTTAATGTTCATAAAAATGCCGTAAACTTTTCTTTACAATATTATTACCAGTTTTGCCTAATTTTTTTTATATTTTTTTCTTTTAACTTTAAAGCCTTGGTCTCGCAAAGGTGAGTGACATTTTAAGAATGTGCATTTTTTTCTTCGAGCGACTTCCTGCACATACAATATATTACACCGAACGTCGTACGTTTTCAGAGAATCTCGTTATGAGATCTGCATTTATTTTTTACGATCCTGACTACGGACTAGTTCATATGCAAACATGTGTAGACCGTTGAAGTCGGTTGATGTAATAACCCGGTTGTTAACAGATCGACATTGTTTACCGGTGGACGTGGTTCGCATGACATTGTATGAAAAATAATAAAACATTTGTATAAAAAAAAAAAAAAAAAAAGGAAAATTCCAGCGTCGAGGATATTCACTCCGAAAAAATCTAATAAAAATCTCATAATGACTGGTATAATATGTTTATTTATTTATATATATATTTTTGTATTTACACGGCATAACTGCATGCCCGTTAGGTTTTATAAATAAAATAAAAACAATATCGGTCCCGAAAAAACACGTGCAAATACAGCAGAGGTGTCGTCCCCTAAATTTTATGGAAAAAAAAAAAAAAAAGTTATAATAACGTGATCGATAGATATAATAAGGAAATTAAGTTACTTATGGTCTACAATTATTATGTTGTTTGTATAAGTTAACTTAATGTACAATTCAATACGCGTAAATAACAATATAACTAGGAAAAAAAAAAAAAAGGTAAATAATTTTCGTTTAATGAGCAACAATCTGAATAGCTTCACTAGAATATAACGCGAACGCCTATCGGGTAAGAGGGCGTAGTGCTCGTGAACGGCTTGTCGATAAGTAATAATAATTGATCGATCACATTCCCAGAACTAGAACAACGCTGACGTAACAATAACCTATATAATAAAAATACACCATTGTGTTGGACACACTGGCGGCGCTTCGGATTTCTATTGGAAAATCAACGTGCGGCGTTTGCCGTCGTTCCCGTACGTTTACTATCTTCCGGTCGAAGATACAACGATGAAACGATGTTCCGCACGAAAGGAAATTTAATGAGCGTTCGGAAATCGAACTGTTGGGCCCGTGGTTCATAAATACCTTCAGCGACGAAGACACTCGAACTCGACCTCGAGAAAGAGAGAGAGAGAGAGAGAGAGAGAGAGAGAGAGAAAGAAATGAAAATACGACGGGAGACCGTAACGGAAATCGGGTAGCACACGGTAAACGAGGTACCTAGGTGATTGTTTCCCCGTCCCGGATGGGTTCGAGCAGCCGTTGACGATAACACTACGCCTTGTTGCCCGGCAGGCGGTCCACGCGCGACCAGTTTAAACCTATTGGTAACACGATGACGACGGCGGACGTTCTGCGCGCGCACGAAGAACGCGGTGCGCGAGAACGTTGCGCGCGTGCAACATCATTGTATGGTACGAAGAATGCAGGGATGCTGAGGCCCCGTCGGCGAAGGGACCACCTCGGCGCTAGTCGACCACCTGAACGGTGGCGTAGGCGCTGAACGTGACCTTTTTGGGCTCGTCGTAGGCATGTTGATATGGTTGACTCTTGTTGTTCTTCTTGATCACCGACTTGAGGTTCCCGCCGTTTTTCGCCTGTTGCCTCTGCTGCTGCTGCTGCTGCTGTGACATGTGGAGATAGTGCTGCTGCTGGTATTGGTTGTGGTGGTGCTGGTGGTGTTGGTGATGCTGATGGCCGAAGTACTGATAGAAGTTGGCGGTGACCGACTCGCCGACGCTGTTACGACGCCGGAAAGTCACCGGCTGCAGGTCCTGGAGCGGCGGCGGCTGGTTGCCGGTAGTGATCTCGCGCAGTTTGCCGAAGAACCGCGTGCCGAACGTCGACTGCTGCTGCTGCTGCTGTTGGTCGACGTTCTGATACCGGCTGAACGCCACGGGCGGCGGGTGCTGCGGCACCGCGGTCATCAGCTGCTGTTGTCGGCGACCCGGTCCCGTGCTCCTGCTCCTGGTCCGGCTGCTGGACCGCGAAGAACTCCTGTGCTGCTCGTACCGTCCGTCCAGTCTGTCGTAGTCGGCCGTCGACCACAGGCGCTCGGAACCGGAAGCGTTGGCTGCAGCCGGCGATGCGGCGGCCGGTTTCGCGGATTTCTCCTGGTGCTGCGCGCGCTTCCTCTCCGGCTCCGGGCTGGCCGGCGGTACCACTGCGCAATGGTTCACGTTCACCCGGATGAACTGTCCTCTGACCACCTTTTGCTGCCGTCTGAAGTCATCGGCACCAACGCCACCGCTACCGTCACCGCCGCCTCCGCCGCCGGTGCCGCCACCGGTTTCCGGCTTCGGCTGCTTGTACTTCCTCCGTTCCGGTCTCTGCGGAGGCGACGACTCGCCGCCACCCGCGCCGTCGCCGTCCACGTCCGCGTCCCCGTAAACCATTCGCAGGCCCTTGGACATCGGCCTCGGCGACTCTGGCGTGCTAATGCTAATGATGCTGGACGGCGGCTCGTCCCTGCCGGCGGCCCTTTCCGTCGCGGCCACCACCGGTCCCGCGGTCACCTCGATGTGCGTTACGCCGTCCGTGTCGGTCCGCTGCACCAGGTTGTACCGGTTGACTTCGGGCGTGGCCGTAAGGGTGACCCCGCCGCTTGGCACCGGTTTGCGTCGCGGCGACGACCCGCCTCCGTTGTTTACGTGACCCGTCCACGGCTTCGGCTCCAACTTCAGCCGCCTGCTGTGCTCCTGGTACGCCCTGCACACGTCCTGCAGCCTGTTGTCCCGGCTCCGGACCACGATGGCCTCCAAGCCCGCGACCGACGTCCTCCGCGTCTTTATCACCCACACGGCTATGCCGGGCAGCGCGGCCGCGTCCGTGTGACAGAACGCCACGTCGGCCAGCCCGTACGTCTCGCGGCCGCTCCCGTCCCCCGTGTCCGCGGCCGCCGGCGCCTGTTCCCTCAGAGAGGCCGCGTCCGCGTCGTCGCTGTCCTCAGACACGCCGCTGCTGTTCGCGCTGTCCGACCCGGCGCCGGCCGCCGCGGACGCGGCAGCCAGCGTTCCCGTTTTCCTCTTGGTCGGATCCTCGTACGAGCCCAGCGACGCCAGGTCCTCGTCCGACTCGAACCCTTCGTCGTCCGGCCGCTTCCGCTGGTACGGCACGATTTCCAGACCGGCATCGCGGCTACACGTCACCGTGCACCGGCGACCCGGCAACCGGCCGCGTTGTTGCTGCTTGCACAGCTGTCTGACCAACGTGGCCAGGCTGTCCGAGTCGGCGGACCCCTGGACGGGCCCGCGGCCCAGTAGCTCGCATTCGGCTGTCGTCACGTTCATTGCGTCACCTGGAACAAACGCGTACTTTTATTAATCGGATTCGTCAATGTCACGCGACCGGAAAGTGCGCGTTTTGCATTATCACGCGTAACATTTATTATTATTTATTAGCATAAGGGAAGGCAAACGTTTCTGTTGTTCGCCAATCGGTTCGATACCGTTTTCGTTTGAAGATGATTACCACCCGACAACACGTTCCACGAGAACTATACGTAAGTACGTGTGTTTCGATTTCAGCGTTTCAGCACCCGAGCCCACGCCGACCGTTGACATAGTTCTAATTACTGGTAACAACCCTAACACCACAAGCGCGAGCGGACCGTGTTCGATTCGTACACGATCCGCGAAACCAGACGACGGTTTAATAAAGATTGATTTACTGGTCGGTTTTTAGCGGTTAAAGAGTGTTTTGTAAAAATAAAAGTGATTGTTGGCGTGATATGTAAATAACCTTCGGGTGGGTGATTGATCTGCAAGAAAGCGCTTGGCCGGCGAATAGGACCGTGAAACGAACAACGGGCCACAGACAACCGTTGGTTTGTTCGGGCGGGGTTATCTTCTCGCGAAGGGTATTGGAACTGGAAACTGGCACTGTTTTCCAGTGACCCAGAACACAGTAGAGTAATTTGTAAGAAATTTATGTTGTCCGTAATGATTTCTTTTAATTCGAAAATGTTTGAAATTCCAGATCGTACCTTAATCGTTTTGGTCAACGAATAATTTATGAGTTACGAATGTGAAAAGATGAAATGACCTAGAAATCAAAGACAAAACCAATCCCCTTAATGTTAACAGTTTAATTGTGTATCGTGCTCGTTTAAAACGCATATAATTATACGCAAACAATAAATCTATTGTGATCATGTTGTGTACACGATTAAATGTTTAATTATTTGGCTTTAATTTATGGATACTATATGTTTAAGATGATTTAGTATTATTAATTATAATTCCGAGCGCTTACATTGTTCTATAGTTTTGATTTTTTTTTGTTTTGATTAACGAATACGTGTATTTTTTGTGATGAAATCAAACGCATTATAAATTAATTGAATTTTATTAATTCATTTTATAACAGATGAATCAACACCGAGCAATTAGAAAAAAAAAAAAACCATTAAGTAAATACTCAAATTGTCCATAGCCGATTCTCATGAGAAACAAAGATAAAAATAACTACATATGCATACCTACACTATGCACGGATTAAAATTACAAATTACAATTATTGAAAAGTTAAGTTTTTCTTGCACCGTGTTTACTGATGTTTTTTATATTTATAAGATCACTGTAGTAAGGTTAGATTTGTAAATATGATACCTCGACTGTTGTATGATATTATTGTTTGTACGTACAACTAGTTTCTGGATTGTTTTGATGTGGTTGACTATAAATTCTTTGCGTTGACTGACACATAATTAGGTTATTAACAGGTTACCGGTCGAGTGTACCAACTCATTGGAAATAGTTCATATGAGGACAGTTAGTCGTACCTGGATCATAACAACGGTATCGAATTGGACTTACAAACCATTATACCGCCGTACATGGGAATAACAGCTTTTTGACGATAGGCCACAAAAACGAGTAAACAGATAAATTTACACAACACATACGCACTCACACACATCGCGGTAATCCTTTTCGGTAGGTACTTGCACATCTTCCCATCCGGTTGACGTTTTTATAACTCAGACGATTCTGTAGTCCTTGTCGTCAAAACGATTTGAAAAAATAGAATAGTCTATAATAGAAAAAACGTGTTTCGAAACACTAGTCGTTGATTAGACGACAATTTAATTACCGTTTTAGTCGAAACGTTATGCAACGACACGATGGTAGAAAAAAAAACGGGAACGCGCTGCTATACCTACAACACTCTTTCTCTCTCTCACTCCCTCCATCTTCTATCTGCCTTCATTCATTTGCAACTCTAACCTAAAGTAAGCTATCAGTTATAATTTGTACGTTTTACGCGCGTACGGTTCAGACTCACGCCAATGACGAATAATTGTGGTTTGTCATAAGTCATATTATTTCCCCGCATCGAATGTACCGACGCGTTCATTCGATAGCCACCGAGATACATTGCCTATCGACACACTAACGTGCACTTATACTTTGATCACGCGATTGGCGATTACCCCGGAATCAGAAAAACATCGTGTTCCATTGCTGCGTTGAACTTCTAGGCGAAGCTTACGTGTTGGTTTGACGGTGCGTATTGTTTTCCGACGTCGTCACCGTTCCGCAGTTGCGCCGCGCGGCGGCGTGTGCCGAGTGATGGCGATGGATGGATAACATGTGCTTCGCACACTTGATCTAAATATTTTATTTTCGAACACAATCGGAAAGCGCCGAGCAGACGGCTTCTTGTGTGCGAACCGCCAGTGAAAGTCTTACGTGCAACGGACTCGAGTATACCCGTGTGTGTATACATGTGTATACACCCACCGCAGGTTTCCGTTAATGAGTAAAATTGTTTTTGCGCGTGAGAGGATATGAGTCTTTTGGATGTTCTACGCCGCGTACACTTTCACGGTCCAAGTATATACATGTATACCATGTTCACACGTACACGTGTACGGTTTTCGGTGGTCTGAAAGTGCACGTGACGCACATAAAAAAAAAAAATTAAAAAACTATTTTCAATTGCACACATTGTTCGCTGCGGATTCCGATTGGCCAACCAATAGGCGGTCCATCGTGACAACTACACGGCGCTGTGGTACTTAGAGATGTAACGTGTACGCACTTGTACAGCTCGAGTGGATGTCGACATTTGTGGCGGGGCACGCGTGCGACTGGAACGTAAAATCGTCTGCCTTGCGCCGGCGGAGGTCAAAAACCATAATCTCGTTAGCATATTATAATGAACAAAACGATCCGATTGGACTTTGTGTTGTATTCCGTTTAAAAACCTATCCGTCAATAACGCTTCCTCGCAAACAATAATTTTGGGGCACCGATGGAGGTCGTACGCTACTTTCAAATGGAAAAAAAAAAAAAAAACAACGATAAACGTGATCACATTTTAATCGGTTATAATGCACACTGTGTTTGTTCATTAATGAACGTGAAGTATGGCATTGGCGTGGTATCAAACGCATCCATTTCGGGACACTCCTCGGAGTATTAAGAACGATTACCGAATCGCCGAATCCGTAGTCCAACGCGCGATTTACCGGCAAAAAGCCCGTAGCGCTTCGACGCGAGCGTTGACGGTATTATAAGAATACTGCGTGGAAAATAATTGCCAAACGAATCCGCATTAACCGAACGATCGTGTTTCGCACGCGATTCGTATACAGAACAATACGCATATAAACGGTGTTGATAATTTTCCAAGTGTAAATAATAAAATACAAACGGACTCCGAGTATTTCGATGACGAAGTGATTATAACGTGCATATTACAGGCACATTATCAACGACTACCGTTCACGTATACCATTTTGCACAGATTTCTAAACGTACAATAATAGTAATAATTAAAAATGTTAACTGAAAATCAATAAACCAACTGCGCTACGTGTTTTACAACACTGTGCACTCGCACGTATAAGAATAGAACGTTAAATGAATCAATGCGGTATTTACAAGTCTTCTACGAGACGGCTTGTTTTGTTACTTTATCGACCATTATTATAAACGCTCAGGCAAGTCGACGAGATTTCGACACGCTGTATGTATATCTTCTTCTTCTCCTTACATTGCGTCGTGATCCATCCGCTTTCATCGTGTCATCAACCAAATGGATGTCTTCAGAGTGACGTTATACAACGTTACGGCTGTGTTCTCGTTTTTTTTTTCTTCTTCTTATTTTTACTTTTATTATTATTCCGAGTAATAAATGACCCGTGAACACAGCGCTCACGAAATCATCACACACATAGTCCGACGGTTCGTAAATTGCTCCTATTATTTATTTATATATTATTTTTATTTTTATTTATTATTTCACTTGCAATACGCAAACAAAACGCTATCATCTACAAATGGATTATCCGTGTTGTAATCCCGTTGTCATGTTCGAACACACGTAATTAACCGCCCTAATTGTTCGTCGCCCACCCATGTTACGCCATCTGAATAATTATACGTCGAAAGCCGGCGGAGTACGGATTCGTCGTGTAATAAATAATCTATAAACATCACTCGAAACGGGTCGATGACACACGTGGCCAAGACCGATTCTCTTCTGGACCCGTACAATTAATATCAGTGCCCGTACACGTCATTACACTGCTACGACATAGGTACTCGTACGGGTGATTACAGGGCGTTGATTATAATTAATGGGCCGAATTGCAGAGATGAAAATGAAAAGTTTGTGTCGCGTTAAAAGATTTATTCATCACGATAATTTTTCCCGAACCGTTAAAATATCGAAACGACCGTTACCGGAGTAAAATAATAACAGTTGTTGTACGTATAGACAAGAAATGGAATAGTTCCAAAAGTTATTTACACCGAAAGCCCATAAACATTACATTCATATAATGTTTTTTAAACAGCGCGCGTGTATCTGAACCCATTTCGATTGTATTAAGTTCTTGTTGTACTGCAGTACAAGTGTGCACACAGAACTACGATCGAAATAATTACAGTAGGTTAGACATTTTTAAAATGTTACACATTATACGTAGACATGGAATAATATGTAGTAATAAACGAAAAACTCGTATTCGGAACGAACGATCTATAAAAGCACGGATAAAACGCTTTATGTCCGAACACTCGTGTAAGCGATATAACAATTGGTTTTGTTGGGTTTTCGGATGTAAGAAAAAAAAAATTAAATACAAGCCCTGAATGATGGAAAAAGTAGTAGAAAGTACTACCGATGTAAAAATGTATATAAATAATCGTCCGTCGTCAAAGATTCGTCAAAACTGTTGTGAAATCCGTGCGACTGCTATAGCATTGTATATGTTTTTTGCCTACGGCTTTTGTACAGCCTTTTACGTACACAATCGTAAACCGATCACTTGAGTTCAATGTATTTTGAATCTACGGTTTATTCACAGTTTCACATTCACGTCCATATAAGCGTATGGATATAAATAAGTTATAAATTAAATTTACTGTTTATATGATTTACAAACGTATATGTGTACACTAAATGCCTTGAACATTCCTTTAGAATCCTACGTTACCATATATATAAATCCATCAATTAATGTATATAGGACGCGTAAAATATAAATAAGTTTACGCTTTCGATAAACATAATCAATATAAATTCGATTTTAACGTAAAATATTTTCTGACATCGTTTGAAAATTGTTCATACAACCGTATATTTTGTTTTTGGGCGTTTGCCATTTATCATTGGATATAGTCACTTTTGTTATTCATCGATATTAAATCGATGTATGAGACATTATAAACAAAATATTTTGACGTGTTCAACGAATATCACCTTACTCTATGTTTTTTTTCATCGTCATAATTGTTTGTGTATATTATATTTCTTCTAAGACGACGATTGACACTTAGTCGTTATGAAATCAAAATATTATGTAATACTCCAAGTAGAATTTTTGGCAATTAAATTTACCTCACGGAATATCTCGTTTATTCTTGTTTGAAAAGAAATTTGAGCAGTAGGCCATGCTCATTACTCGATTTGAATGCTCGTCATTCAGATGTATTTCCTTTATTTTTATTTTTATATTTTTTTGTTATTGTTATTGTTATCTATCATGTTGTTAAAAACACAACGTCGAATACTATTTGACAAAGACACTCGTTTATTCGCATATATTATATGCTTACTTCATGAGTACACGCAATCCGTTTTTCGAGTAGGTACACAATGTTATAATTAGACAAACGTCTGTATGGAGGAACCGATGACCATTACTTTTACCGTAAACATTTGCTTATCGTAATTGTTCAAATTGTACGTAGAAAAAGAGAAAACAATAAGAAGTTTCAACTGTAGGTAAATGAAAATTAGAAATATACGTGTATTATGAAAGTTCTTTAAGAGTACACGGGGGACCGCGGCGTGACTGTATAGGTACACGTTTACGATCGAAACGATACCGCAGACCTTTATTTATTTTCTTTTACTTCGCCTGTTCATCACAATAATATCTAATGGTTTTCGCATTTTACGGTTATGACCACCGTCGTCGCAACACACACACACTACGAGAGATATTGTAAATATATGTATGTATTATATATAATATTGTGTGCGTTGTAAATAAAAGATAAGTGTACATCAACGCCTGACCACTCCGTAGTACTAACTTATAAGCGCATAATTGTACATAAAACGTATTCGGATTTTTTCGCTGAACCGGAAACAATGTAAAGATTTAATCATAGACTTACGCAGATCTAGATTTCAAGGAACGCCAACAATACTTTTGGTCCCTATCTTAACAAAACGTATACAGGTATATTTAATAAACTATATATATTTTATATATATTATATATCTGATATAAATAATTGAATAAATATATCTCTAATTTTTTATTTGATATTGTGGTATATTAGAATATACTACGGAATATATACCTTGTGAATACGTTTTCCTAGAATCTCGTGTGTTCTTCTCGGATAAATTAAATCACTTATGATTCGTTCTTTTGCAGTCAATCATAATTGTAATATTGTCACAAAAAGTTTTGGCACGAAAATTCATAGCATTGTTACTGGTTGGACTTACATTGTAGGGCCCCGTTTATGAAAACATTTCGATGGGAAGAGGGTGCACCCGTCCTCACGGCAATGGCTTTGGTAGTAGATACTCTACGACGGACGTTGGCGGATCAGAAATTGTCGTCTTCGAGCAGCAGTAGCAATTGTAACGTGCGTTTCCGGAGTTCCGTAACAATGCGAATGACGCGCTGGTAAGTAACAGGCAGTAAACACTAGACACGCATTTACGGGCGATGTGTTGAGCGGAAATGCACGCGTCGCCGAACGATTTACGTCGATCCGTCCGGCATGACCTTGTGCCAGTTTCACGGTCGGCGAACACCGCGTCGCACACCGGAAAAGGGTTGTCCGATTGTCTTTGACTCCGCACGACCGTCGTCGTGTCATCCGTCTACGCTGACACGCGCACACACGTGTTGCTGTGATCGCAGGAAGTTCTGCCGACGGTCGGCGACTTTCGGACCAGCCGTAGAAATGTGCACCGCGACGGGGCATGGCGAACCGTTGTGTGTGTTTTTTTTACAGCTTACATTCAGGTCCGTATTTGGGGGCGAGTGTCCCTTGTTTCCCCGGACGGCAAATTATTTTCATCATTAATGGGGCGGTAAATGTGTACCGACATACTCGTACTGATATCACGGCGCATTATGTATATGATCACACATAGATGTATTTAAATTTGTTTTATAATTATAAACAATGCAGGTGGGTACATCCATTCTTTATATTAACACTAACAGTATAATATTTGTATATTTCGGGGGGTAGACGGATATTATGACTTACGATAGGACGGCTTTAATGTGTTGCCCCGGGGCGTGAAATGTCTAAATACAGCCCTGCTTACATTTTCGATCCCGCGGCACACGAACGTGGCCCGTGCGCGGCACGTTGACTTACCACGCGGGTGAGAAAAAACCGATCGGAAAAAATAATTTTTTACGCAACGATTTGTTCTCCACGGGACGGTAATCGGTCGGCGGCGTGACGGCCTTCCGGGAGGAGCACACTCGGTAGACCGCGGCGGAAACGGGTGTACGGGTGACGATGCGCGCCCCAGTATCGGTTTGTTTTCTCCCGCGCGCTTTCCAAACGACTCGTGCGAAAAACGACGAAACACGAACGTGAAAAACGTTCGACGACGCGAACCCTTCGCGGCACCGCACGCATAATCACACCGACGTACGCGTGTTGTAGAACTACGTGCGTTTACACGTGATCTACGAACGTACCGTGTTTGGCCGTCCGTTGTCGTCTCGAAATCCCGTCGCGATCGATCGTAGCGTGTGGCGTGATACGGTGAATTCCCGCGCGATAAATACAAACAAATATTCCGGTACGTATATCACTGCACGGACGAAAGCACACGTTTCACGGCTGGAACCCCCGATAATAACCGGACAAGCATTTATGGACAATATTAAATCAAAAGTTCGATTGGATTTTTTGCAAAACAAACATAATTCAATCACACCGACTACGTTTTCAGTCCCAAGTCTGTTCCCGTTAAGATTTTTATTCGTGCAGGAACTTACGTAGACATACCCAAGGGTGATTTTCACCGGTTATACACGTGTGGGAACTTACATTCGTCCGTTTACCACGCGTGATAAAATACCGCGATCTCGTCGATCTCGATTTCAAGTTGTCCGCCGCGCATTACAGGCTTACAAATAAATACGTAACCGTATAAAATATCGCCACGCGTTTTCGGTTTACCAGGTTGACGCGTTAGTTTTGGTAACGCGTCTCGTGAAACGGGACACTCTCCTCGTCGCAGCGCGCTCAGCGCAACTGTTCGAACGTGCACGTGCATTTATCTAGCCAATGTTTGAACAGCGCATACGCGTTGTGCATTGTACATCGTATCTGTTTCGCACTGAAACGTGTACCTGTACACGTTCTGTAAAACAACACGCACACGTCGAAGCACATGTTTTTTTCATTTCGAAGACCTTTATAACGCATCGTTTATTAAACGATACGACGAGATAATGGTTGGACCGTAATCGCGCGATGGGGACACTTTTTAGGACGCACCTCAGAGGGCGGAGCAGGGTTGGGTGGCAAATATAAAAAATGTGTGTTTTTGTGATCCCATCAATCCTTCGCTTCCGTTTTGAAACCATCGCCACGTTAATGTTACCGGATATTGTTTATTGACCGACGTTAATAACTTTATAGAGTCCCGTGTAATGAATTTTACGTAGAAAGTCACTGCAACCGTGTTCCCTTCTTCGACCGTAATTACACCAACTGATAATGACATATTCTCCTGTAGAATTCAAATACTAAAAAAGCGCCAAGACCGCACGCAATACTATCCGTTTATTTTATTGTAGTGAACACATTAACAGATTTATGTATACTTTCTACGAGATTAAACGTTTAGCATAGCTTTTCGTAAAATACGACAGCGTTTTTAGTTTTAAGGATAATCTTCAACGATGATATTTGTTTTTTCCATAAATTCGTTAGAACTATTAAAATTACGTTAACGCACGTTATAGTGTGAATATTACTTTATTTTAAAATACATAAATATTGTTATATATATCAAGTTCACAAGATGTTATCCACCGGTGTATAATAACATTAATAACCACTTTTGTCTGAGTGATACGCCTATTATTGTGGTCATACGTCAAACAATGGAATACTCTCTGAGCACACAATGGTAGCATAACAATTTGAAAATCAGTATAAAGTTACCCAGAGTAATATTTTTAATTGTTTTAGTTAACAAGGTAATAATTTGCACTACAAGAACAATAATTGTACGTTCTGAAGTAAGACAATAGGAAAAAATCACAGTCTAAATTATATTATTTCGAACGTTTTGGAAAGATTCGACCTGTTGTAGTGAAAATGACAACAACAATTTACATAGAAAAATCCATTGACGCTTCAATTGTCTTCTGACGTCTTATCCGGTTGTAAACACTGTAGTTGTCAATAAAAAATGTTTGCGGCGTGTCTCGTACAAATGATAATAATTTTATAATGGATTTTTGTGATTTCTGATGTTTCACCGTAATCCGCTGAGAAAACGTCGTACTTGAAATACAGTTTCAATTCATTTGTACCGCGCAGACAATAAGTATATTGTGTACAATACACTGCAGACGATTTATAAGTATATATACGTGATGATGTCTGGGTCATCCGTAATTGTTGAATTCCTCACCATGAAATCCGTTCCGACTGATTTTCCAGGACGAAATAAAAATGTTATTAAATCTCAAGAAAGCTACAGTGTTATAAGGATATTTTAAAATAAACGAGTGTGTTAACATGTGACCGAGTTAAAAAAATAAATCAAAGCATATACTGTTAAAAAAAAAATAAATAAAAAAAAATATATAATTTCCGAATTTCGTAAGTTATTATTAAAATAACACAAACATAAAATACGATGCTATATATAAATAATAAGTATGCCGTTTTAAAGGTAAAAGATATTAAATTATTATAATTTAATCAAATAAAGTATAATTATGCGAAAGTACAGAACTTGCTACTTCGCAAGTTAACAAAACAAAAAAACCTTAAACAACTTCCAGTCATAAAAGTAATTAAATATAATATATGTATAAGTGGGTTAAGTCCATTTTCATGCATCTAGTACGTGTTTGGAAATAAAATAATGTCATTAATGTAATAATGTTGTTCCAAACGGTTTTGAAAAGTATTTTATACGCAAACGATTTTGACCGTTAGATGCGAGAACTATGCTTTTGACACTGTATACGGGTATATTATCATTACACATCAACGGTATTAAACGGTATTACCAGTATTTCCAGTACGGCACACACAACGACCAACGATGTAAAAATAAAAACATATAAAAATAGTACCATGATCTGATTATCTAACGCTGGACTTTATAACAATCGATAAATGTATTTGAAGTCAAATATATACGTACATCCAATCGTATAAATAGTATTCGTGTGTTGAATAGTGTATGAAATTTTATAGATTTGAGCAAGATAATAATTGTCATAAATCATCATGTTTAAATTATCGGTGGTCCCACTTTTTAGAAACAAAATTCTCTATTTCCTGTCAACGATAGTGCAGTATAGTTAAAAAACAACCTATCCGGTGTGTTCCTATTTACGAAACCAGAATGTCCGTTGAACACTTGACATCGATTGATAGATATTCTATTACTAGTACCTATAGGTTTCTAGGACGTCTGAAACCATTTAACGTTCGATTCTTTTTCAACATAAAAGGAAGGCATTATCTGGGTTTTGTTGTGGTTGCATTAATCGCCGTATAAATTAAATATAATTTAAACAAATAAAAAATAAAAAAACCGCAATAGTATCAATAATAGCATTATGTATTTTTCAGTCGAGTCAAATATGCAATGAAATTATTCAATGACTGAATATTTAACCAATACCAATACTTCATATTATTGTTGCATTGTATATACGAAAAACAGCGTGTTTTCAGAAAGTGTAACACATTTCTTTTGTAAATATAGTTAATATTTAGTTTATTAACGTAAATAGTTTTTTCGTGTTACTAGTTTGACCGTTTCTCAAATAACGTTTAATGATATTATTTTAATTTATTTACAAAGTAATCAGACAAAATTTAATTAAATTAGTTAAATGTAATGAATACGCATTATTGTTAGGACTACGATTATAATTAATAACTGAATAAATACACGCACAAAACAGAAATTAGGTAATTAAAAAATGATTAAACTTCGGTTATTTTTTTTTCTTTCAAACATTTTCGGTTAAGGAAAAGTGTTTTTATATTAATGTATTTTTGTCAGTGTAGTATATCAGTATATATGATTTTTTTTGAATAATATTAAACTTTTTCTAATTTTTAACCTGAGTAACTGAAAGTTTTATATTGTGTAACTGTACCTATACGCTTGTCGAAATTACAATTTTTTTCATTATTCTTTTAGAAAATAAACATTGACAATTACACGTAATTTTGTCGTTCAGAGAATAATAAAAGCTTAAACCCAAGTTTCACGATTATCATCATACAAACGCTTTAATGAGTAATCATTTGAAAATACTATTCATTCTATCGTTCGAATTGGGACTCGTTCTAAATTTCAAAACTGAACTAATGATTTTATAATGTACAATTTTTTTTATTGTACTTGACCTTTCAACAGCGTTAACGCAGTTTAATCGCAATTGGTTTACGACAATATCCTGACGAACTGTGAATTTCAATATTATTATACGTATTACACTTGTTTTATGAGTGTTTTGAATATTAAAATGTTTTAATATACCGTAAACATTTTTTATAATACATATGTAAAATCACCATTCGGTGTGTAATAATAATAATATATAGAACGGTGTTAATCGCTGATAATTTTCACGAACCATTAAAGCATGCGAATCAAGTTGTAATAGGAATCTGGAAAATTATATGGCATACGAATACGTACACCTTTAAAGTTGTAATGGCGCTCTGCAATTGCAGCGGACGTGCATTTCGTTTGGATATTATTAATAAATAAACGAGAGCGCTGCGGCAAAAAAAAATGAAAGTGTTGAATAATTTCTCTCTTGATTACAGAACATCCGTCACGATCAAAGCACTCGCAGTCGTAAGAGTTCAAAGAAATAGAAGCCGAGCTAAAGTTCTTTTACGAGCCCCGGTCAATATAAAGGTATAGGTGGACGGCTTTCAGCGCGGTCCCTTAGCTACAGGAATTTTGGAACGCGGCAAGTCGGTTACATGTTGTAGGTATAAACGTACTGTGTTCACCGAGTATTACGGTCAGCGCGCGATGCATTACTGTTCACAGAATCGCAGATGGCCCGAGACGTCGTGGACGATTGATAATATCGGCAATGGAAAATAAGAGAAAAAGTAAAGCGAACCAAGCACATCCAGCCGACTATGATTATTACGAAACGGAGGTGAAAAAATCGTAGTGTCCGTCCTGCAGTTTTATACAGCGATTGCGGGCTCGTTACTCAATCGGTTTTGTTTTTTTTTTTTTTTTTTTTATTTTTCCCCCGAGTAGGAAAATATTCGAAACGAAACGCTGGACACGACGAGAATATCGAGAGAAGTTTTTTCCAAATTAATTAGCATAACGGTGCGAGACGAAGGGTCAATGGAATCGAAAAAGATCTGTTCGGGAAAGGGAATGCGGTGTTCGGACGAAACAACGGTCGTTCGAACATCGTGTATCGAATGTGTGCTCAGCATGTACAGTGTAATTCGAACGCGCGGAACGGTAAGAAAAATCGAATACGTGGTGTTGGCTAGCACAGAAATGGAAATTTAATATTGTTCAGTTATCATACGAATTCGCCGTGGACGTCCTGCGTTTGGCGTCTGTATGCGTTTCGAAAAGTGAATACGACGACGGCGGCCGGAAGGAGGCCAGTATGTCCGAAGCCTACATACCGACGACGACGTAGATTGACTGCGGCGGCGGTCATTCACCAGAGGCGCATTTTTTTTTTTTTCTATTTCGCTATCGTAAAACTACGTTTTGACCGATCGCGAGTGAGAGGCTTTTTCCAACTCGGTAACGTGTTTATTATTATACCGATTCACGGCGCGCGCTTAGACCGAATCGTCGGCTAGTTTTTCTTCGACCGCACACAAGTTTACCATTTATACGCTATGTGTTGTAGTTAAGTATTCGCGACGTTTCGTCCGTTTTCCGATCAGTATTTTCAGTGCATGTACACGCACGTACACACAGGGGCGAACGCAGGAAAAAATTTTGGGTTTTCGAAAAAATGTAAAATGTTGATAAATAGCATGCTCGTTACTTCATTACTCATTATATATATATATGTATATATGTTCATATGTGCCATACGAATAAAAAAAACCAAAATATATATATATATTCTATTGGCAAGTTTCACGGGAAACTTTTAAATAACTATTGGATTTGTAGATCAGGTTATTTTTTATTTTACATTTTTTCTAATATTTTGGGGGACAATGGGTTGGACCCCTAAACCCTTTGCATCTACTCCTTGATATACTCCTTAGGGCGCTTTAGTACCCCCGTAGTTACGCCACTATAAATCAGGTAAGCACGCGTATGTGTGTATGTGAGTGCGTGCTATCAGCCGTACGGAAATGCAGCAAAGTGCACTATACGCCGTGCACATGAAATTGCATTTTGAATCATAATAAAAAATTAATAAATAACACGGCCGCCCTACATGACATCGACTGCAGTTTCGAGGGTTCAAGTGCACCATCGATAACCAACCGTGATTGGAGTAGTTCGTCATTGTTTATTTTTTCCGAATAATCGTTGTGTTCGATTAGAAGAAACGATGTGTTATCAACTAATTAGCGAGAGGCTTAAACACAACATACCTTGAAATCATTTTTGAAAACAATTGTCCTTCGTCGATTTAAATAGTTATCGTGGAAATGTCATGCGAACGCCACGCGTACAGTACAAACAATTGATCAAACATATAATTTATAAGTATAATTGCCAAAATACCGTAATCGTCGTGTGTAGACTATCTTAATTCGAATGATTCAAATTTAACAACGCGACATAAAAAAATTATTTGTTTTTTTTTTTTTTATCGTGATTTGTGTGCAATGACGTAGGCAGTGTATATTATACATAGTGACGGTTTAACTTTTACATTGTCATGTACACATTATACGAGCGTTTAGTTGGACATTTATAAGTGGGTCGGATTATAACATGCGCATAAAATGTTCAATATTACTTTTTATTAATCAAATGCAAGGTTGATGAAATTGATGTGTAAAATATTGTACGAATGATTTACGTAACGCATAATATTATTATTCGTCATATTGCTAAGGCTTAATTTTAAGCAAACCGATCGGCGGAGGCTGTCGAAAAAAGAAGTTATGAAATGTTGTTACGTTGTTTCGAAAAAAATATATTATGTAGGTATTACCCGTATTATGCATGATGAGCGTTGGATGTGTTATTGTTGGAATCGAGTTATGTACTTTTTCGATATTGGCCGCGTAAAAATGGTGTGTATATTATATTAATTAAATTGATTTTGGCCATAGGCGAATCGTACGCTCACACCGTTCGTTTCTCCATCACGAGTAAAAAATTATAATATATCATTATTTCGTATTATATGGCTAACACACACACACACACACACACACACACACACACACACACACACACACACACACACACGCACACGCACGCACGCACGCACTTCATGGTATACCTATTGCAGCGTTAATAGTAAAAAAATCACTAGTGGTGTAATTTAATTATCATTATATATGTTAACAATATATATCGCGTGACCGTCTACAGTTTTCTGTCAACATTGATGATTGGAAACAAACGACACTGGTCTTTTCACTTTTTTTCTGTATTTTCAACACAGCGATATAACTTCTAATAATTTTCATTAAACTTTTACTTAATTTCTAATCTTATTTGAATGCACTGGAATTAATACAAAAACTTATTACAATATTACACCGTCGCGCCATTAGAAAGGATTAAATTATAAGATGTAATTCAAATGCTTTAATGCAATTCATGACATATAATTATAACTGAGACGAAAATCAAGCCGCACAATTAGTCGAGAAAAACAATATACCCATGGCTACCTGTTATTATGATAAATAGTAGTTTACAATATTACCTACATACACAGGTAGCCATTTGGAGTAAGTGTAAGTTATGAGTAATTGAATTCACATACGCGCAGAAATATAATATGCAATTAATACGTTTTTTTTACTTAAAAAAAAAATAATAATAATAACAAAACCTAACGTATTCAGCGTAACGCTTAAAAAAACACTAGTGATTCTCATCGTGGTAAGATTGTTTAAAATTCCATTGTAGATCTATACATAATATAATGATGTTACGAATAATTCATACGCGCGTTGAGACAATATTCACATTTGTGAGTACAATATAATATTATGCATACATGTACGCATAACAACCACAACCGAAAACTGTTTTCTAGTTCTGTCGCGATGTGAACGTTCCGAGTTGTATTCGTTTAAAAAATAAAACAAATATGTGCAAGAAAAAAAAAATTAAAAAAAAAATTACACCTAAAATTAACCAGTCAACCGGATACCATAAACGTTTTCACGATACATTCACCGCTCGTTTTCTACACACACTCCGTAATCCGCATTAAAATTTCGTTTTGGGATTGACCGATAAAAACCGAAAGTTGTAAATTCGGATCATATTATATTATTTCCATAATCTCCGTGCACGTCCCATGGTCCCGTATAATCCTAAGACTTTATAGATTTTAGTATGCCTGCAGGCTGCAGTAGTTTAGTATACTTCGTGTGGAAATTCAAATTCACGCGCCTATTTAAATTAAATGACGCTTGTTTATCACTTGTACTAAGACAATGAACGCATTAACGACCGTAGTAATTATTATGTTATCATATTTTTTGACACGAAAATGTCAAAATTAATCATTTTTCGATATTACTTTATAAACTTAGTGTCCCATCATACTTTTCGAATGTTTCTTCTGATTCGTTGATTTAATAATTAAGTAAATCTTAACAAATTTAAATTTGTAATATTAATGTGTGACGATCAAGTACAGAAAGTAATTGTTGGGTCGACGTTTTTTTTTTTTTTTTTAAAAAAAAAGGCTATTAAAAAAATATTAAAAATCAAAATACAGGCCGACCGAGCAACCGTTGTAGGTCACGTTTTTTACCAACTCTCTTTCTCTCTCTTAATTGGCCAGTAATTATATTGTTCATATAATATTTGTGTATACACCAAGGCTCTCGGCGTGAAGGACTTTACGAATTTGTGACAATCGTTTAATAACACGAATTCGCTTCATAAAGCGACAATGACAAACGATGAATGTGTTTTATCTACTCTTGTAGTTGTTTTTTTTTTTTTTTTTAAATTTTTTATTACACTTTGATTAGTTGGTTATATTTGTAAGAAAAGTAGCTGACCATGAGTCAGGTCCACTGCGGCTACTCGTCGGATTATTTTTTGTATGCCAAGCAACAAAAATAATTTACATCCCTCTCTGGGAGGGCAGATTTATCGGTATAGATGTTCCGGAGAACAGAGTAATAAGAGTTGTCGATAACGTCTACAATATATATATATTTATTTTTATTTTTATTTTATATATATATATATATATATAAATTAGATACATAAATATGCATACTATTACAGTTGGTCCAACACAAGTGTCAGTCGATAATGGATTTTTAAATCTTGATGTATTAAAAGAAGAAAAGATAATTGTATTACTTCGTAAGGTTCGGTAGGTAGACCTACGTACAAATAACCAGTTTATACAAAATGTATATCATACCGAAAACGACTGGGAATTCTCGAAAAGTTCACAGTATTGTGAGATTTCAATTGTTGATCGGAATGATAATACTTTTATTTTTTTAAAAAAAATAAAATCCATAATACCTTCCAAGGACGCCCTTAATTGATATTACCTGCACTACTTAGAGGTCAATTTTGTGTACTTAATTTAACATTATTTTAACCTTCAAACAATGTGTAATGTATTCGAAATACAATTAATTTATACTACTAGAACGGAAAAAATGTTTGTTAAAAAAAAATAATAATAATAATAACAATACTTTTAGCTCGACATTTCAATGATATAATGTATTGTATTCTGATCGTAAACGAACGAATCGTACGAAAAACAACGGTATTGTGTTTAAATTACGCGAGATTAAAAACCATACGCAACACCGTATACGTATGTAATGTAAAATCAATAATAATTATTGGCGTTCAACGAGATATGATTTGGATAAGTAATTTTCTCCGTTAGTTTCTAGCGCGCGAACCGAAATCACCACAACGCACCGCTCTACCGAACTGTAATCCGTACAAATGCAATACGTACAACACCACCTGTTGTTGGTAGTCGAATTGTTCGTTCTCGCGCGTTGGGTAACGCGGAAAAATGTGTTAAAATATTACAATAATTATCACGCCAGTTACAGTACAACTGCGTCATAGTATTGTAATGTTATGTACTAAGCGCGACGTTCGGGCCCGTGAACGTGTACGAGAACAATATACCACTAATTTTCGTGCACGCCCGACTAGAGTACTTGGGAACGTTCGGAGAAAAAATAAATAAATACTCAGCGCACGCGCCTCGCCGTTGTCGACGAATACTCGTACACTACGATATTGAAAACGGTCAGCTCGCCCGTTTTACTGGTCAGTGACTCCGAAGTGTTTGAACGAAAAACGATACACTTGCCGTACGCGGGCAGCGGCGAGGACGTATAATAATATATCGGACCCCGTATACCGTGCCGCGAACATCGCGAAACCGCATTTGACCGGAATTGAAGGTTGGACGGTCGGTTTGAAACGTTTTTTCCTCCTGCGGTCAACATCGTAGTAAAACGAGAATTTAATACGATAATGCGCGTATTTCGATCGACTCCTAAACGCATTACACACACACAAACATGCGTGTGTGGTGGGTGCGTTTATGTTTTGGATCGAGATCATCGAATATTTATTTCCTCGGAGTCGGAAGAAAATATCGTTTTGTCTTAAAACGATAGCGGGCGACGGCATCATACGCGATCACGTCGGCCCATACGCGGCACGTCCAAATACCGAAAGCAAAAAAGAACTAAACGTTCGGGGGGAAAAAAAAAAAAAAAAAAAAAAAATGGTTTGGAAGCTAATCACTACTCAACTGTTATAACCGAGTGCAAACCATACACGTCTTATCAAAACGTACTTGTATACTTTTTTTCTCTCCGGTTTTGGTTTATCGTTTCGACCTAGAAATCGTTTGGAAATTTGTCACGCACGTAAATTGGTCGCGAATATCGCAGCGACAGAACGCAGCAATACACGTACGAGTATATATATGTATAACACACGAGCTACGTAAAATACGTGTGTAACAGTCGTAGTAGACGTAGTATAGCGGCGACGGTCTACACGGTGATTTACGTTTTAATTTAATTCGATTACTATTTATTCATCCCCCCCCCCTCCGTAATGTTTTCAGTCGCTACTTTTGTCGCGCTAACAACAGCTTCGTGGTCGTCCGCACGCGTGCGTCGCTCAGCATCACGCTCGTAATCCGGGAAAAAAGTTCGTCTCACGAAGTCTCGACGAGACGTTTTTCGTCGTCTCAGTTATTATGTGGGACTTTTCGCCGGGACGTAGCGTTTGCCTTCCGCCGGTATAGCTCTGCGCCCACGAGCGCAAAACGGTCCTCGAAGCCCGCGTGAGATCGGAATGAAAATGCGGTACGAAACGGGCGATGCGTTAGGTTAGGACGACGACCGTTCCGGGGAAACGGCCGGAAAGGGAGAGACCGGAGATGACGTCGTGCACCGCAAACGGCCGGTCCGAAAACCGACGACGACGACGGGGTTTGTCGACACACCCGGGAGCCGCGAACCGGTCTCCGGCGGCGCGTCGCAGCTGCACAAGCGCACGGCTACGCGCGAGCGAAAGCAAAATCGCATACCCACTCGTATTATTATTATTATTATTATTATTGCTATACATTGGAGCACGACTTCCGTCCGGTTTTCGGCTGTCCGTTCGAAAGTCAAGGCCACGATAAGAAATGCACATTACATTTTCTACATCCGTCCGATCGCGCGAACAGTTTCCCTTTTCTTCGCGCGTGGGAAACGTTTTTTTTTTTTTGTTTCACTCGCGGGACAAAAAAAAATGTCGAGCCCGTCGAACGCGTTTTGGAGACCCTACGCCCAACGCTGCGAAAAGCACACGCACGCATACGCGCATCATTGTGTCGTTAGTCACGTGGTCGAATATTTTATGATTGCGTTCGTTTATCCCGGCCCGGGACTAACGAGTCTGACCTCGATACGATGATAGTATAATACAATAATACACAACGTTTCGTTATTACACATATTACAAACGCGAGACACCGTCCGTCGTCGCTCGCACCACCAACAAACGAAAACGTACGTACTCGCGCGTGTGACCATCCGATATCACATACGGCGACGGTCCTGTGCGCCATAGGATCGTCCTTCTCCTCTTACAGCAGCGTAGCGGTCGCTGTCGTAATCGTACGACTTCACAACGCGTATTTCTAGGCACAAGTCCCCTACGCGTATGCAGGCGCACCGGCGACGGACGGACCGATGCGCTTTCGACCGTTGCAAACGCGATATACGTTACAATACGTCTTACGCGTACGCAACGTGATATAATCCGTACGGATAAACGAATACGGTGCAACGCGATACGTCTAAACATTCCGCGCGGGACACGACGTATACGATGGCGCTGTAAATGTTTTAGAAATTCACCGTCGTGGACGCACATTTGTTCGGTATTGTAGACCGAACGGGAACCTGATGCACACGACAAAAAACGCGCGCGATTCAATATTCATAGTTTAAGGGGCGTGAACACAGCAACATTACTCCAAGTTACGTCTGAAGCCGGTGGGACAGGTGGACGAATCCATCTTCCCGATTCCTTTTTTTCATTTTACCGGCCTTTCAGACCGTTTCGGATTATCCTTCGTCAATAATTTCTGCGATCAAACAATACGCGTTTTGCGTTTACTAAGCTCTGCAGTGATATGTTACATGTCGGACCGACATTGTCAACATTGTCGGCGCACGGTATTTCGATTCGTGCACTAGTCGGCTACAATGAACCGATGATGTTCTCGTGGAGTTTTTCGAGAAAAAAATTCACACACGGCGGACGTAATAACGTCCAGAAAACATTTTCCAACTGCAAAAACGGCATCGCGGTACTCCGAACGAGCGGAAAAATCTTGGGTTTTATATTTTATTATTACATAATTACCTCTTGTCGTCCGGTTGATGTACCTGTAAATCGTTTAGTATAATATATAACGCTGTAGTATATTATATCCGTTCGAGTACAATGTGCCCGTTGTATTTTTATGTGCACCAACCGGCGTGGCGTTAATATGGCGTAATTTTTTTCGCCTAGAGACGAGTTTTTCTTATTTACCTCATGTTGCATTCCGATTGTCTAGACCTCCATATTGGGTATCACGGGGGAGGAAAAAACGTCTCGGAACGTATAATTTCATCAATATTTTTACGACACATAGCTCTATAGCAGAGAAACAGAACACAATACGATCTCGTACTAATACAACAGACACCATAATACTCGTTTGTGTTTGTACCTCCATAAATGTATATATATACATGATTTTATATTATTTTATTATTTTCTTGTTCCAAGAAAACGAAGTGGAAAATCTTTTCAGCTAAGACTTATATTTTCTTATTTACAATCGACACACACCATTACAGATGTGTCCAACCGTTTAAGTGCATTATGATTACATGACTGTTACGGACTAAAATATGTGTATTATGATGATCACTTCTTTCCGCATTAACCGTTTAAGAGGTTTTCGTCCAGCATACCTTTGATTCATTGATACTTGTAAAATTAACTTGTTGAAAATAGGTTCTTTAATCGTTCCATGAACGTTGTCGGAAGACTTAAAATGTATAGTAAAAACTGTCGATGACGAAATCACTTGAAACCTAAGTAATATTTCGTTATAGACGGGTTTCCGACTTGACTCGTCGTAAACAAATTACACTGTACACGATTATTTTTATTACGTTTTCACATCATTTAACTGAAATGTTCAAAATGTGGTAGATCTACTTTACATGCTGAAATGTTTTGTTTCTAAATAATATTACTGTTACTTACGATATCAATAACACGATTCAATTTCGTTGTTTGAAATTTAATACCTTCATATCGTTATATTACTCACATATTAAAGAATTATATTTCAGTTGCTAAAGCCTATAATAATTCACAAAACTGTATGAATATCGAAAAAATGTGAAACTTGATATGCTTCCTCGTCAACAATTATTCAGAATACTCTCTATAGCCTATAAAGAATCAATGTCAAGGATAACACTAATTCATCGATCGATTCATTCATGCACACGCAATTCAAACAATCTTCTTATTATTATTACACTGTCAATTAAAAAAAAAAAAAAATACATTGCATTTCGTTCTGCTTTGATTTATAATCAATCGATAACCGTTCATATAATTTTTCAAATATATTCGAGTCGTCAACAGAATAGTATCTTTGTGATTTTTTTTGTTTTTCCCCATTTTTTTCAGCTGTTTATAGTATTATATTACGAACATTGTATAGTCTACAATGTAAATTTATATTATAATGCTCTAGTAAGGGTGATAATCGAGCACGTTAATTGTTACAAATGACTGAGGTATTGTTCGGTTTTGGCCATCTGTCGGCCATAAAATATCTTTCTAAATTAAATTAGAAAACAAGCCACACGCGCGTACCTATGAGTATTAATGAACGCGTAAAATGCAACCGAACACGAGGTCGACGTTGACGGTTACGGTTCGATGGTTTTTGTATTTTTTTTATTCTCTTAGACCTCATCGGGAGTCTTTAAAAATTAGTAAAGCTGAAAACGCCGAGAAAAATAAAATAACGACAGTTCTGACGTCTGTGCGTTCCCCAACGATGTCAGATACGTAGCGTAATGGCAGTAGATATACGTATAATATATTGTAATAATATGAATAATATATTGTTCTGCTGTGTGGTACGCGCGCGCAGCGGTGTCTAGAGAAATGAAAACAAAAGCGGAACACTACGCTGCGTACCCGTGTGCGTATTGAGCACGACTAGGCGAAATAGCAAACATACGGCCTATTTCCGATATCGTATTATTGTATTATACGCAGGTACGCATTAATCCGGCAATTCGTATTGAATGTCAAATCACACGGATGTATACGTGTGTGCATTATATTATTGTTGTTATTATTATTATTATTATTATTATTATTCTCTCGTCTGTGTCTGCCAACGTTCACGGTCCGACAACGAATACCGATAATATATTATATTATCGATACGTACAGTTTATATAGGTACACGTACTATTCCACTAACGGGGCGAAAACGTTTCGAATCATGCGCGCAAACGGCTACTGCAATATATAATATACTGTTGTTGAATCACCAAACCGCTGACCCACATATCATCATCGCGTACACACACGGCGTACTCGATTCCTGTTCTCCGTGGGAACAACGACACTACACCAATGTATGTACATACATAATACATACCCGGTATACCCGGTAGATGCCTATGCCTATACGATAGCATTGTAAATATATGCACGCGCGTCGTCGATGACCGTCTTACGATTCGTGATGGTCTTGGGGAACGGCATAACTGCACCAAAACGCAACACTAACAATAAAATTTGGTGAGCATCTGTTTTTGATTTTTTCCCCCCGATTATCCGAAAGGGGCTTGGATCCCGGAAGCCACTTTTCCGGAACTCGTAAACACGGACGGACAGCGTTCCGTTGCAGAAACACGCGTTTAAGGATAAACGCGAAACGCAATAATCTACAACCGTAAAGTCGAAGGTCTCCCCTCGTCGAAACGCTATCTAGGTGGTCCTCGCTCGCACGTATGTCGCCCGCACCGTGAAGCGAAACTTTATGTAATTGCTCGTGGCGCCGCGGCTCATATGGGCAACAACCTTGCTTCGGCTTTCAACTGCAAAACTGTAGGTACTATAAATTCACCGTACACGATCGTGTTTTCGTTATCGTTTTGTGTTTATAGAACATAAAACGATATCTCGTGCGTGTCACATGTTTAAGTATACCGCTGCACTGGGAATCATCCCGTTTAATTGACAGCCGGTTGTAAAGTGTCTGGTTCGCGTCATTGAACAGCCCATATAAATATATGGAAAGAATAAGAGTGAAAGAGGTGGTGAGATCGAGTGTAGCAATAGAGAGAGAGAGGGAGAGAAATATAGAGGAAGGACGAAAAAAGAAAACCACGTATGACCGGATATAATACTGTTTTATAATGATTATGCTGGCAGACGGATAAAGCGTTCGATGAGGGCCTTGCAATGAACGCGAAACGCGTCAAACGCAGGTTTCGGGACGAAACTTTTAGCCGACTATGCGTGTAATCATAGCAGTGTTTGGCAGAACGAATCGCCACCACGAATTCGTGCGCCATTATAGATTTTTAAGATCGAAGCATTATCGTATTAGAACGTAATAGATCTTTTTGAATTATTTTTTTCTTCTATGTTTCCACCAAACGCATTCCATCGAAATCTCAGCAGCCAACTGCATGCGAAACAATAACTCTTGAATAGCAACGGTCTTATTGCGTAAATTCGACGAGGTTATACGATAAGATTGTATCGTTTATAGCATGGCGCAGCTTGTACAAAATAAAAAGAAAAGTATCAGCGCGTAATTTTTTTCTAACCATTATTTCTTTTACTTGTCGAGTGTTGACAATTTATTCGAAACCACGTAGAGCCTGTAATATACATAGCACCTACCCGCACACACACACACGTACACATAAAACGGTACGTTTCGTTTCGGTCCGAGAACTTCTTCAACAGCACCGACGATTGCGCAACACCGACTGTACATCGGCAAAGATCGTGTTTCCACTTTTTTAATCGGCGTCACCACACAACCGCACACGTCACCGCTACGCATGTACGTATAAGAATAATGTGTATTATATCAAAGTCTCACTCACTCGCCTGAACGCTCGCGACGGTTTCGAAACTGTAACACGCGGGGCGCATCGAGCCGTTTAAATAATCGAATAACAAAAAGATAAAAACTATTGTGAACACGCACATATTATTATCATTACAGCTATACACGTCGTCGTCATGTACACATAATAACATGTCTGCCATTAAAACGACATCAACCACACAGCGGCGGCGGCGGCGTAAAAGACAGTAAAATCCGACGCGGGTGACAGCAGTACCCATGTATGTTATAACTTCGAATGGAAAGCTAAGCTCACGCACACACATTATCACGGACGTACACTATACTTGCGCACAGCTCGTGCTTTCCGTCCGTAACATATTTAAATACACACGAGTATATAGACATGCAGTACAGCGATTTTCGCATAGCCCGTAATTACCGTTTATTCGGAGCAATTTACATGTTTTATTCTGTTATTTACCTATTTAACGTTCCCATAGTTCGCGATTGGTCGCGGCTTGTCACGGCGTAAAATTCTGTGGACTATGTGTGACCCACATCGGCGAGCGCGCGCGCGCGCGCAAGTCAGCAAGCATTGCCGGACAATGTTATAAGCGTAAATAACAATATTATTATTAATACTGTGACACGGAAGACACTGCCCAAACGCCAAACGGTATTGCTACCCCGCGAGTAAGTCCTGCTAATGGGAAATCGTGTTCAATTACGTCGATAGTAGCCGATAGTAACAATAATAGCAACAATAGGCGAGGAATAACGAAAGAAAAAAAAATAACAATAAATACGGAATGATGATAACACCGCGGTGGTGCTATGCACATGTGTTTTACTACGAAACCGACCGGTAGGAACGCGGTCCGGGAAATCGTGTCCAATCGGCGGGCGAGCGCGCGGGCTCACGCTTTTTAAACGTATATTACGCCGAAGTGATATAGTATTAATTATGAATGCCAATAAGGCCCGGTCGGTCGAGAAGAAGCGCGAGAACCGGACGGTAAATAAGATCGTTCGGTCGACGATGTTTACAAAAGAGAATTTTTTTTTTTTTTTTTAATTTGCATATCATCGCGTACACGTTTGGCTTACAATGTACGAGTGCGAGAAAGTTTTATTTATTATTTTTGTTATTATTATTATTATTATTATTCGGTTTTTTCGCCATCGATAATTCAGTCAGTAGGTTATCGAAAATGGAAACTGGTAAATTCACATTATGTAAACCCAATCAAACCCATCGATACCGTCGAACGTAAAAACGAATTTATACTTTCATTCCTTCGCTGGCGACAAGCTACAACGTTAACAAACCCGTCTCGAGTGTCGCAAACCGATTTCGATTTTATTTTTTTCGCACGCCTATCGCCCGCGTGCGAGTGTGTCCGAAATTAATATTCACGTAGGATTTGTAAAGGATTATTTCGTTTACACTGCTTACTACAGAGTTCAGACGACCGCGGGGAGATGACAACACGTACGCCATTCCGTTGACGGTTTAAGTTCGTCATTGCAGCGATGTGCATGCGGTGCTGATAATACCTGTAATAAGCGCGTGCAATGCTGCAACAGTTGTAACCGCGTGTCCGTTTTACACATACTTCGAGTGATTCGTGTTCGAAAACGCGGCAATGCTATAATATATAATACACCGAATGTACAGAAAAATTTGATTTACGACCGATTTTTATTTCGTGTCTATTATTTATTGATGACTCCGCATGATTCTTTGTTCGCGTGGTATCGTTGGTACTACCAAGGTATCCGCAGCCCTTCACGTGCGAGTTAAAACACAATTTCGAAAATTCCAATACATAATGACGTATGATTTCGTACAGAATGAAGATAATGTAATAATATTTCGGTCGTCGTGTAATCGAACTTGTGCGTTGCAGCCGCAGTCGGTCCTCGCGGCTTCCCGTCCGACTCGCATTTTACAAAAACGGCGGCTGGTCACAGCGATAGTAAACAATTGCGCTCGCGCGGTAAATGTGCTCGGCGCACACGAGCAGTGCGAAACGGTTTTTTTTTTTTTTTTATTTCGTTTTCCTAGTTACGTATTCCGACAAAGCGCACGGCGCAAAGAAAAACGCAAATGCTGACTAACGAACGGCGGCGTCGCAGTCGGATCTTATCGTAATTGCACGATTTATTTCGTTTTTCTCGGTGATTATTAACGTCTGCCCGCAGCGATCACTGTTCTTTGAGCCCCTCCACGCCCGGACGGAGCGGTGCCGGATTCGCGGACCGGAAGACGTCGTCATTGCAAACACGCCGTTTCCACATTGTTTACACGCGCAAGTCCGAGTGCAATTACATCGGCCAGTGAGCAGCCGTGCGCGCTGGCAAATAACACAGACGTCGCCGACGAAGCAAAATGCAACCGTAGGGATTGGCCCGCGTCTGAAGTGTTCGGTTTCCAAAGCGCGTCCGAACGATATGATAATAATGGTATAGGCGCAACGCATGCCTACGACAATGTTGACGTTTTAATCGACGGTTCACCCGTCACACGTTTACTCGTTGTTCGCACATCTATGCCATATACGTCGAACGCGAGCTGCGCCGGCGTGTCTGTGGATTTATCTGCGCCCGCACACACACCCGCACACACGCACAAACACAAGTTGACAATAGGTAAACGTAAAATAATGTTTACCGAGTGTGTGTTTTTAGGCATTATATATTTTTCGACGACGAGGAACGCACCCAGAACGAGTGGTAAGTACAATATTTTCCATAAAAGTGTAAACCTTGTGTGTGTGTGTAGCTCGTCGTCGTCGTCGTCTCCCCGCGAACGAATAGAGAGTGCAGTGCAAACACGCTCGACATTGAGATTGCGACGGTCTTATTGGAATCTGAGGACGCCGCCGACGGCCTCTCATTTATCTGCGTCGTATACATAAATAAAATGTATAATACCGTACATGCCGTACTCGGTGCGGTGTACACGACTTACGTGATCGAAAGTGCCTTGTCGGATAAAAAATAAAAATGAACGTGTGAGAAAACGACAACGAAACTGCGTTATTGAAATCTGCGCTGTATACGTATCTGGAGTACATTAATGAACGATGCGGTTTTGCGGGCTTGCTACGGCGGCGGCAACTGCAACATTTTATGGTTCTGCTGCCGATACTATAGTGTACAGGACCGTTCTTGAAAATAGGAACCGCGGTATGGCGAAATAGTACTGTTTCGTATTGGTATTTAATGTATCAATAATATCTATGTACGAAGGTGTAAAAAAATAAAAATGGTAACCAGAATAAAATTAATGGAAATATTTCCGATATGTTACGCGTTTTTTTTTTTTTTTTCTCGTTCCTGTACACGTTGTACTCCTCGTTTTTACAGTGTAACTGTAGGTTATGTATGCATTTGGCTTATGTACACCAAGTACTTTGTGAGTAATATTTGTTATAACTGTGTGTCACCGGATATGATTGTAATAAATCATAAAATTCACGCCCCTCAGGTATTATTGTCATTATTTACGTTGTATTGTTTACCACATAACTACATAGACTACGCAAAATAATATAATTGTAAACACTGAAAGTGATGATCATATAAACTGTCGTCCGAGTTTAATATAATTCGATGCAAACATCGACTGTATAAAAATTATATTTTCCTGCCTAAATTCGATCATCGTTGTATTGTGATCGCGTGAAATTAAAATAAATTTGCATATCGTGTATGTAATTTAAATGATAATTTTAAAAAGGAAAACCTAATTTAATTAATTAGAGCAATTAAGAGTGTAGGTTAGTAGAATAACACTAATAATAGGGAACTATAACAAAAATTAAAATTAAAAATATTATTAAAACCTATAATTATTGCATACAGTGCCTACCTAATTAATTTTTTTTTTTTTTAGTAGATTCTTGAACATATCATATAACTTTATATTCTTAATTGAACATAAGAACTATAAGTTATTATAATGTTTATGATATTGTTTTTTCTAGGTAAATGTCTATTAGAGTAATAACGAACTCAAAGAGTCGTCTACAACGTTTTTATAGGTTGAAATGTTAACGCGATATGTGTTATATTCTTATAAAGAATTGTTATTTAAGTTTCTCATATTTCTAAAAAAATATCTTGAAAACTAATTTGAGATCAAAGAGACTAAAATCTTAACAATTTTTGGATCGATCATTAATTCAATAGCTACATTTAAAACTGTTTTTCGAAAGTGACAGTAGTGTCACATTTAAATTGAAAACTTTAAAAGAAGTATACCGGCACCGTTTTGTGCTGAAGTGGGTGAAGCGAAACGAGTGCCAAATATAGTAATCATTGACCAACTCATTATTAGAGTATTAACTACTTCAAATAAAATAAAGTTAACTATAGTAATATGCTGCATTTAATTTTTTTTTTTTTTTTTTTTTAATTTTATTTGAATTATTATAATTTTATATACGTAAAAAATTAACGTCTTATATAATTCTCAATAAAAACGTATAGTTAATTTTTAATTTTATTTATTCATGCAGATTACGGAGAAAAGTATTATAGTAGATAATTGCAAAAGTTATTTAAATCACTGCGCACGTCCACGACGATAAGTTCGATATCTAATAATTATTATAATACCGTCTCCCGTCTTATTTCGCTCGTTTTCGACTTATTACTACTGTCTCAGGAAGAAATTAACTAAAAAATATTTTTTACCTGTTGAGATTTATCACATTAGCCCCGTGATCTTCGTTCGCAGCAACGGTGTCGGTGAAAGCTTCAGTACTTTACGTGGAACGAACACTAAGATGTTCGGTAAACGATATTCCATCCGAGGCGCCGATCACCGAACACTGTTCATCCGTGAGCACAGATTTAAAGCGTGTACGAGGAGAAAACGGAAATTTATGTAAATAATCAAACGGACAAATCGAACCCACGGCGACGGAACACGGAAGCTCGAATTAATATACCGAATACCAACACCCCGCACTCGGAAACAACAAAATTACAAAAAAAAAAAAAAAATGATAACGATTTCGACGATAAAATAATTATCGTTGTTGGACGAATAATTATAATTACGTTATGCCAGTCGGGCCTGAACGTACGCGCACGGTGTACAACGGTAGACTATTCCTCGCGAGTCGACACCTGTACGAAAACTGAGAACGTCTCCGGCGATTCTTTCACTACCGCCGCTACAGCGCCGGCACTCTCTCCGCGGCGCAACCTGTTCCGCACGCGCGCCACCGACGGTTTATCGGATTCGAACGTACGAACGACGGTCAAGTGCCAACGAAAATAGTTCGAATCGTCGCCTAAATGTTTAAGTGTGTAAAATAAACTTAATAACAATGATAATTATTCGTTGTCATCATTTACAGAATAGGAACATATGCCTTTACACACACACACACAAATATATATATACAGGGACACCTGTGTATAGCGGACAGTTGTGTGACAAAAATTATTGCCCGTTATAGACAGATGTCCGTGTTGTAGACTGGCTTCAGTATTTTAAAAGTCAAACTAATCTACAAACGTACATGTTTAATGAAAAATTAAAATTTTGTACGTGTACCTATTATATTATAATATTTTTCTCGTTATTATTATATTATAATATAATAATTATAATAATAATTTATAATGTATAACATGTATTATAAACATAATAAACTTGATTTTAATATTTTTTACAAAATGATGGCTGCATACGAATTTCGTCCCAGATATAAAAATTGCGATTTGTGGTATACTAATTGCGTCCCGGGTTTTCTATACGACTGTCCTGATAATCTGTTATACTTTTGATAATCTCATTCAATAATCGATATGAATACATGAGTACTTAAGAAATAAATTTAATCGGTCACATGTAATTTATATTTTTTACTATTTTTTTTTTTTTTTACTTATTCTTTTATTTTTATATTTAACGACAAAACAATATTTTCGATGTACATAATTACTAAACGATAAAAAAAACAATATTTTTCACCTATCTTTAGCAGTATAATATTTATAATATTTATTTAAAGTTACTAATAACATTTTGTATTAAATAGAAAAGAAAATTATTTATTTGTTTCGAACGCAATTGGTTTAATTGTTAAATATTATCGGGAAGCAATTCGTATGAATAAGGGATTTTTAGACGCAATTCGTTTGCCCGGAAAATGATAATATTGATGTTTGTTTTCTAACTTTGATTTTTTCGTTTCCAGCTCTTGATAAATAACTAATTCGCTCACGTGTGAAAACCTGTTTTCATCACCTTTATTTAAATAAAATTCCATCGGATGAACAAGCTATTCGAGAGCTTTTAAATTATTTTCAAACGTCTGAGTTTCAAAATTTTCTGGTTGGTCATCAGCTTGTTGCTCATCATTGACTTATGCGGGATTTAATTTAAGGAGAATTTAATCTAAATAATTCATATATTACATTTGGATTTGAAATAAAATGTTTATCCGTTATGAAATTAACGCGGTAAAATATTAATGTCTGTGTCCATAATGGAAAGTTTCCGTTATAGAGTGATCAGAATACATTGGAATGCGTATCTTTTTAATGGGACTTAGTAATTTTGTCCGTAGAGAGAGGTATTGTAAAGTTATCTTTTATTGTAAATATATGAAGTTTTATTTCTTCCGTCATATTATTTTCGGTTTAATACTTCTATCGGGATAGTCTAATAATGGTGAAATATTTACAATCGATATTCAATTTTGATTTTTTTAAACAAAACAATACAATTATAATTAAATTCGAATTAATTGAACATTATCTTATTCGTACTTAAGTAATTATATACTTGTACATTTAATTGAAATGTTTTAATAGACGAAAAAATGTTATTTGTCATTGTAAATTAAACCTTGGCGTGAAAACAATCTTAATACGCCATCAAGATTGATATACAGTGCACGAAATAATACAAAAATCTGATTTTAAATGGTATTAAAATATATATATATAAGATATTTAAGTTCTATAAAAAGTTTGATATTTGTTCTGAGAACAATTCATTTTCATTGTTTGTACTTAAAATTCATGAACCCGTTATTATATCTTGGTATTATGTTTATTGTTGTTCAATGTAATACATAGACAGTGTGAAATAAAATATCTTGAACACGTGACGCATTAGATGACGGTAAAAGGTTTACGAAGTATAAATATTTTTTCAAAGTACCTATTAACATTTGTAACGCTATAAACATTGAACTGCTAATACTTAAAATAAAGCGAACCCACGGTGTTTTAGACTCATTTCCCGGATTTGATTTCACCTCACAACATTTTTCGTTATAAAAATTTATATTAACAACGAAAAATTTGCTAATTTATCATACACGCAAGTTAAAATTTGTTTTAAAACCTAATAAAACATTTGCATGATTTCACTGCCAGCAAAGCCATTAAACAAAATTGTTGTATTTGCAATCGTATTTCCTGGCTTACACTAACTTCCGCTAGATACCATAATGTTTTATTTTCGACGTTCTACAGTGTATACTAAGCTGAGTTTGATGTATTGCCGAGAAGCAAGCTGTGTCTAATATGGTGTTTTGTTTTCAGACGTTTAACCGTCGATAGTTTATTTCAATGTAGTTCGCGTATGATTAGCTAACATAAAATTGATGGTATTCTTAGACACGGGTCATAAGATATCTTATAAGATTGTGTACACCCATAATTGGCTAAAGTTCCGTTTTCGAAACTTCACACATTTGCATTTATAAAATACAATCATAATAGAATATCGTTTTAAAACTATAAAACAGATCGACTGTAATATATCATATTGCTGTCAGTACAAAAATAAGGTAGTACTACAGTTAACACTAGCTGCTGGTGTACTATTTTCTTGTACTATGCGCTTTAGTCTCATAATAGTAACCGATTAACCGGATCTAAAAATTAGTAATGATCATTACAGTGATTAAGTTTTCTGTGTGAAACCAAAATGCAACTATTAATATTATTATTATGAACATGGATCGATGGGAACTACAAAACGTTACCTTGCAAACATTTGGTATTTTAACCGATATAATCGGTTTCAATCGGTAGTGCAATATTATCAACTTTTGTATTTTTCGATTTGAGTACTTTTTATCATTGTTGTTTTGCTATGCGTATATATTTTTTATTTTTTTATTTTTTTTTTTTATCAACCTATATTTGGTTGGTTTACAATGTTTTAAACTTCGCTTTCCACTTATCTCGATCTTCGGCGAGTCTTTTTAATTCGGCATAAGTATCAATCCCTGCGTCATTTTTCAGTTGAGATATGTACGAGTTTCTTGGTCTTCCTGGTGGTTTCCGTCTTTCAATTGCACCTTCTATTATAGTATGATGCAATTCTTCGTCATGGCATAAAACGTGTCCCATCATGTCCCATCGTCATCGCTTTATGACTAAGGATCTTGTTTCTTCAACTTGGGTCATTACATCTTCATTTGTTACTCTTTCTGTCCAGTTTATTTTTTCCATATATCTCCAGCACCACATTTCGAATGCTTCAACGGATCTTTTTTCTTTTTCATTAATAACCCATGTCTCGCAACCGTATAATGCGATACTTCACACAAATGTTTTTAGAAATGTCTTTTTTGTTGCTCTGCTAATTTTTTTCGAAACCAAAATTTTCTTTTTCTTGATAAAAGCTGTCTTTGCTTGCCCGATTCTTTGTTTAATTTCCTGCGAGCTTCTTCCGTCTGATGTTATTAAACTTCCCAAGTATTTAAATACTAATAAATATATTTTATACAAGCTGAATTACCCGGCCACACCCGGAAAATATCTTACTATTTTTAATTGGAACAATAACTATATCGATGCAAAAAAAAAAGCAAATAACCATTGTAGATTCTAATAATATTAATTTTTATTAATTTTTACAATATTTGTTTATATACACCTATACCTCAATCGATAATTTTAAAAATCAATATACCAAACAAAATAAAGCTATATTTCCCAGCTTCTAGTTAATCAAAATAGGAAAAAAACATCCAGCTCAAAACTGTTTTGACCCATAAAAATGCGATTTTTTAAAAACCCCTTCTTATTGTACATTTCGAGTATTAGAGTAAAATTTGAATTTCATACATTTTGCCGTTTATGAGATACAGCGGTCAATTAATTAATGATATCAAAATTGGATATTTATATACACGTGTATTTACGTATTTGAAGAATCGAAACGATTTAAAAGTGTTAAAGAAAAAAAACCTTCCCGTCCAAGCGAAAACGTGTTTATAATGATTTTAGTTAAATATAAATATAACAATTGCAGGATATCAGTCGTTTAAATTTAAATTAATTCAAATTCGATACAAATCAAAACGAATTAATTTTTGTTACAACGATTAGGGTTTAGTTTTGTGATCAATGAATGCATTGTAATTAAAATAATAATTTCAAAATAAGATTTAGGTACGCCTTATAACACGTGTCCAAAACGTATCTACGGAGTTTATTTAATTATTTAGCTTATCATGATGTTTTATAAAATTAACTATAGATCACATTCCGTACAGTATTGACATATGTTTTAAGGTATATTTATAATTGTTGATGTTCTCAGCCATCGATCATGTATGAAACGTATTTGCGATGGACAAAAACCGTTTCCAAACGTTTCGAGTACGATTCGACATCAGAGAAATTTTAGGCTGTTATTATTATTCGTGCAGCCTAATCAGGAAATACAATCAAGGATGGCTGGTTCCATGACGGCATGAATTAAAAAAAAGAAAAAAAAGAAATTTATATTATGTAAAATTAAATGTTGTTTTTTCCGAGGGGATAAAATAGTGACCAAATTATAATTATTATCGTCAAGTAAAAATAAACATCGAGCGAGAACGTCATCGGTTTCGCTATTAACTTCCATTTTTCGGTGACGCTGCACTCGTGGCAAACGGTGCAGGGAGACTGCAGAATACATAATTTATACTATCAATGTTATACATATCATGCACCAGCGATCCCCAAGATGTTAAGATAACTACGGCATACTCAGAAAGTATTTCGTGTTTCGTCGAACCCCAATGTTTTCGATTCAATTGCTAATTTTTCAATTTGTACACAAAAAAACGTTCTTAAAATATTGCTAAAAGACTTTGCTTAAAATATTCGTTTCTGGCAATGACTGAACAAAATCAATGCTGAACCAAAATATTATCGATTTAAATGACAAATATTTATCATTTGATTGTTGAATAAACTGCGGAACGCACTTTAGTTTTCTAACGCTGGCCGACACGACCTTCAGGCGTTCGTCTAAATTTCCTCGCGTCGGAATCTTCCCGGACTTCGGCCGACGAGTACGCGGAAATATTCTCTGCTTGGACGGGTGCCCGCGCTATACAAACGCGTTGTGCATTAATATTGTTATCGTTATTACATGGACACGACGTTTACGTTTCCATAGTACTGCTGCCGTAAACGTATATGTGTACGTCTACGGTACGGTATCGAAAGACTAAAACTGCAGCCAAGACACGAACGGTATCAATGTCATCGAACAAAACGTTCTGACCGACATTGTCACGGACGAATTCGATATCCGACTGGTCAAGTGTGCAGGTAGGTACCTATGTAAACACACGCACACGCATACATTTCTGTTTAGATCGTATTTATGTCACTCGGCTGTCGGTGATTCGAACGCGGTGAAAATATTTTGTCCGCGTGACACGTGTGCGTCACTCGTCGTTTTCCGTACGTTCTAATCTGTGAAAATTTTTAAAACCGCACCTTAGGCGTACATATATTAAATTGTCCACGGTGCAGTTCCGATGGGATTATTCGAGTTTTTGAGTTTGCGGAACAAAACGCAAAATTATTTTAATTTTCATGAACGTGTCATACTTGAACGTGCCGGTTCGAGCAGTCACCGAGTCCATGCCGGTGCCGGCACTGTTATTAGTTATTGCATTACAACGTAGACATATGCGACGGATAGGCGTTAACAAGTGAATGAATTAACGAACGAGAACCCGACGACAGTTTTCTACTTTTCATTTCCTACAGCGTAGTTACAACACGACCGTCAATTGTTGTGCGTTCGGTTTCGTGAAAACTCAACGGAAGTTCGTTTTCGCGAACCGTTAAATTATCGTTCCGTCGACTGCAGTGTACCGTTATTACACGGGACGAACCCTCGTCGTCAACATCTCGGACCTCGCCCAATGTTAATTATTTGCACTGTATAACTGCTGTACCGACGACCGTTCGCTGCGCCTATACAATACGTTACGAGTATTTTGTGTACTGCTTAGCGCAGACGATTATCCGTGCGATGTGCACGTTGTCCCATTCGGGTTCAGGCGGTTTAGTGTAACAACTTCATGTATGACTGTCGACGGGTAGAATTGCGAAAAATTCAAATACTCATCAATAGATTTTACGACGAAATCGCGCAGGAATTTTTTTTTTTTAAAAAGTTAGGAACTGACCGTTACGATTCGGTACGCTCCACTTTGAGAATAAATCGGATTTCCAACAACTTCACGGAAAAATAACAAAACGATCGGTTTGTTTCCTGCCGAAAACCTTAAACATTGAAACGAAAACGGTGTTAATGTTGTATTAACGTTTACTCGATTTCTCGATTTTGTACTTGACGTCAATCTTTTTACCCGTTCGATTTCGATTTATCTATGTATCAAACACGTCGATTAACGGATAATTGAAAAACACATGCCGCCCGACAACCGGTCGTGTGTATAGTGTATATAGCTCATTCATTATCGATAACAGAATAATACACATGTGCAAATATACGTCATGTTTATGTGTACACATCTTGCACTGTAGCGTAAAGGTGTGTATCTACGTCATGTTACCTGGCAGCTCGCGTTTTCGGTTAATGCCGATATAAATACATAAACACGTTTAAACACATACATTTTCATAAGTGTATTGGGTATATTATCGAGTTGTACCCGACATAACGTTTTTCTAAAACTTATACTTTTGGAATCATTTTTTATGTTATCACGATTCTTTTAGCAATTTAAGATAATTTTGGACGTTGAGACGTCAATGGATGTAAAAAAATAAAAATAGTACAATACTATATTGTCAGTGTTGGGAAATATCTAGATAAATGTATCTAGATAAGTTATCTAGATAAAAATTATTTATATTTTATCTTATCTAGATAAATTTATACTCATTTATCTTTATCTTCATCTAGATAAAAATCTTGTTATCTATGAGTACCAATATAGATAATTTATTTAAATGGAATAAAAATAAAATTTGAAAATTTAAAATGATTTTATATTTTCATTTTTATATTTTTCTGTACATCATATACCTATTACACTGATAATAACTGACAAGATGACAATCTTCTTATGAAGTTTATTTTAAAAAAAAAACTCTTTATATTATATGTTTATTTTCAAAATTTTTGAAATTTGTTAAAAAAAAGACAGAAATGTATTGTTATTTTATTTTTCAAATCTATAATTTTTTTAATATTAAGTTAGAGAATGATTTGTCATCTTCTTATGAAGTTTATTTCAAAAAAAAATATTTTATATTTTATGTTTATTAATGTTTGAAATGAGTTTAAAAAATGATATTTATTTCAAAATGTTTTTAATTATGAATTTTTTACCTAATATCTGTAGGTTGTAGTATCCTGAATATTTTTAAAATCAAACATGAAATTATCTCATATTTATCTAGATAAAAATGTACTTATTTTTATCTTTATCTAGATGAAATTTAGAATAACTATCTTTATCTGTATCTAGATAAGAATTAGTATAGTCATCTTTATCTTTATCTAGATAACTTATTAGTTATCTATTCCCAACACTGTATATTATATATCGTTTTTCGCATTTATTATACTTTATCGTAATATTAAAACCGGACCGGATAATATTAAATCCATGAACTTAATACAATATGATTATAAAAGATTATTTCATTCATTTTAATTAGTGTTTAAATTAAAACTTATGTTACTTTCAATAACATTGATTTCAATATTTTTTTATTTAAAATTATATTATTGTATATTTTTATTGACCCGAACTCGATGGAACCGGCCAAACGATTTGTTCGTGCTAAAAAAAAATGTGTGCAAACCGATACGCTAAACACGAATTTTTTCGCGTTATACATTATATTAAGCGAATTATACTTAAAACGAACGAACTCGCGTTATCGGAGAAAGTCAAATCATACACGCTCATTAAAATACGCAATCAATTACATATACATATGTATCAAATGTAACAATGTTATTTTAAGCAGATAATTAATTTATACGTCCATAGAGGTTATTTTACATTATTACTACGTTATTCCGATTTGAAATGATTTTCGTTTGGCAGTTCCAGGTCGCCAGAATTATTATTGGCACTGCAATTGTCAAAAAAAAAAAAAAAACTAACTAACTAACTAACCGTAGTCGAAAATATGTTGAACCGACCCACGAGTCCGATTACCGTAGTATAAAATGACGTGACATCGGACGTATAAAACGGCTATATTCGTGCTGCGGAACGACAGATCCTGTGCTTTCCGTGCAAATCTTTCAAGTTTTTAAGCGAATTTTATTTTTCAACATTTCAATTTCCAGAACAGTTGCGTAACTAACGGCTTTACACGTAATAAATTGTGGAACTGTTATTTTTTTCGGGAAAAAAATCAAATCAAAAGTACCGCGGTCTCACGGAAACGTGATAACATAACGATATGAGAGGAGTTCGCGTTCAAAAATATTATAACCCGGAAAACGGTCATCGGCAGGACACCCTGTACACGCGCACGTCCGTTGGAACGCGTGCGTACGACACGGCTGCAGGACGGAGCCCGAACCCGACCGGTAATGAGATCATCGACGTCCACATTCCTGCGGAGCTCGCTGTCGACTTTGTGTCGGAGCAGAACTGCACGGTCTATCGAAGCGCGCGTAACGTACCCGCCCGACGAACAAATAAATAAAAACTAATAAAAACAAATAAACCTAATAAAACTAATAAACTAGTAATCCAATAAACGTACGTACTCGGTCGTACGCTACACGGTCTGGTACGCGTCCGGATCGTCGTCGTGCGGCGCATTGTTTTCGAAGTTGTCGCTATTACGATTGTTGTTATTACTGAGTGTGCGCGTACACAGTCGACAGTATTATACGTAACACGGTCGAGTTCCATCGACTTTGTCAAACATCTCTGTCACTCCGTTTTCACGGTCCGCAAACGTTAAATCGCCGCTTCTCCACAAGCTCCCCGACGAATTCCAACCGTCGAATCGGCAATACCAAAACTTTCGCAACGTTACTACTCGTATGCAACGTTTACAATCTGTTTTTCAAACTCTCAGCCCTGAATTATTTCCGAGAGACAATTTTGGATTCGTTCGGGATCCGTCGGTTCGGAAGCTAACCGAAAAAACTTACGAAAACAATACTAAAGTCTTGTTCGTTCACCGTTCAATGTCGAAACACCGACTCGATGGTTTTGAAATATACGGTTGTTGTTGTAAGAAAGATGTATCTCAGAATACAAACAAACCATATGAAACGCACGATGGTTTATTTTTTCAATTTTCTCGAAACTGTACAGATTAGAATACGGTTCATTGTTTGGTCTTGCATGTCCAACTCTTGCAGATTAAACGTCCCGTGGCGTACGCAAGTGTTTGTATTTAATGTGCAAAGCCCTGACCAAAAAACAAACGGTTTACGATTTGGACAAATTTCAAATGTACCTCGTGTACAAGCTATGATGGGCTTAGTTGACCAAATATCGAATCAACCGTGATCGTGTGTACATTATTACTACGGATACGTATACGCGTCGTATCGGTATACTGCATTACATAATAGCTGGCACCGCATTCTACAAAGTCTTTACGCGCGGTCGATCGACGTTGTACGTTGTTTTGACGAGTCAAGACCCCAGGGCTCGGAAGACGTTTACGCAGTCGTGTTACGAACTGCCGACGAACGCGCGATCGTGGTTCGATTGTCGTTAGTAAAACGGTCATAACGATTATTCACGGACGTGCAGACGATGGGTAACCGTGAAAAATCGTTTTTTATCAAAATCGAATTAGTACCGAAAGTCTTATGATGAGCGCACAGGACGATATTACGTGCTTTTCACGGTTCGAATCGAAATTCGATTTTTGGAAATTAACATACACCGACGGCAAAAGGGAGATTACGATAAAGCTTGTACTGACCGTGTACGGTCGTGTATCCATTATTACAGTATTCATAATCCACTGTAGAATACATGCAATGCCATATAAATAGATAATTACTTAATGCTTATATAAGTGATTATGGGATCGTGGGTTGATTTCATTTAATTTTAAGCTAAATGGGTTATATTAAGCGTACGAAAAAACAAAATTATCCTTTAAGTAGAGAAGTTAACAATAAATATACTCTTTTTAAATAACGATGTTAATCAGTCTATAAATTATGAATACTGATTCACATTTTACTTAGATTAAATATTAGTTTAAAATGTACAAAACTCCTGTACACGTTTGATTATAAAATTAATGTAACTACGAGTAGCTAGCAGAAAATATCTGATTTTCATTCGAAAAAAGTACACCAATTTGATTTAGATTTAGAAAGACATATCATAACACTCCAAAATGTATAATATAAAATAAATAAAACACAATAAGTTTATCTATAAAGTAAATAAATTACATCAATATTTAAGATTACATTAATATTT
This sequence comes from Sipha maydis, assembly GCA_034509805.1. NCBI lineage: Eukaryota > Metazoa > Arthropoda > Insecta > Hemiptera > Aphididae > Sipha > Sipha maydis. The sequence goes on along the minus strand of JASXSY010000820.1, from coordinate 143,758 downwards.
ATTAACCCGTGCACTTTCCTTTGAATAAGACATCGTATCTGATCATTATCGTAGGTGCAATAGTATGGTCAATGATACAAAGTTAATTGAATATGATTGCTTAATGTTGTATAATTTTCATTGTAGCTTATGAATATAATAAATTATTTAAGCAATAAGCACTAATGACTTACTGTAGCAATCAATAAGTAGTTCAAATTGAAAATGATTAATATTTTATAATGAAATATAATAACTGGTATTATTTATACATTTCGAGAGTAAAATTGTAAATCAACGCAAACCATTAAGTATTCTACTCAAATATTATTATTTATTGTAAGTATATTAAACGTAAGTGTATTATATGTTTTTATAAAACAATTTCCCCCAAGTGTGTAGCATAATATAATACCTATGTATTTATGTATAAAATGGATACTTACTTATTCATCGGATTGAAGGTCTTTTCCTTGATCTATCGTTATTCATGATTAATGAAAGTTTAAGTACATTATATACTATTACTTTCCATAGACTCGCAATTTTATTTAACCGACAATGCAATTAAGTAACTTATCTTATAAAAAAAAAAAAAAAAAAAAAACATAATGCTTTAATGTTGATAAAAATGATAATAGTAATAGTAATCTGAATGTCAAATAAAATTATTAACTCGATTGTTATAACAGGAAAAATGTATTTGCAGTATAATAATACTATTATTGTAAATTCGTTTAATACGACTTGTCATATTTTCATGACCATATAAAAAGTATAAATTATATTCAATAAGTAGGTACATGATATTATATTGTTGCTATTATAGTGAAACTCGTATAAAACACATAAGTTAACTTTAACGAGAATTAAGCTTAGAGATATTCAAGAAAACCGATTTTTCTGTTTTAACAGGACAACTTAAAATATGAACTACAATTAATGAATTTTAAATATGTTTTTTGTGAACTTAGAAAGTATAACGATGAATGTATTTCCTCTAATGATTTAAATTATTTAAACATTAATAACTATTGATGAACTATTGTACTTTATTTATAATGAAACAGAAATTGCTACTCAGTGAAGTATGGAAATTAGGAAACTTATTGGACCGGGAGTTATTTTAAATCAATTGCGATTTCATATCATCAACAGCAACGCGGTAAAACTGGTATAATTTATCATGTTATTTATCTACACGCAATAAAAAAATAAAAAAATTAATAAAAATATCTGAACGAACATTAAATTTATTTTAAGTACAGAAAAGTTAAAATGAGAAACAAAGAATCATATAATATAGTTTTGAATTAATCAAAATTACTACAAACGCAGAAATTTAAACGTTTTATTAATTTAAAAAAAAAAAAAAATCAAACGAAACATAGCGTGTTTATTATCTGCACCAATTGCCTGATTTTACAGTTATTGCATACTATGTTTGATGAATTGTTACCATCTAAAAATATGTTAACAGTAAATATTCAAATTAAAACATTATAATAACTGTATCTATAAGCGCTACAAACTAATACGCATACGAATGAACGATCTACGCAGTAAAAAAATTCAAACGGAACTCCAATATAATATTTACGTGACATAATGTATCACCTTGACCGTAAGTCCCTTTTTTCTTTTTGTACACATATACTTATAAGCGACCGGAACCGTATGAGTGGGTCCTGTGACTACAGACTACCCGTTTTTCTTTCCTAATCCACTTTTCACAATGAGCGATATTGGAACACTTTTATAAAAGCTGATATTTAACAGACCCAAACGCACATGCATAATTATCTCATTTCATTATCCCATTTACACGATATCGAACAGCTACAATAGCAATTAACTCGCGAACAATAATTTACAATTCCGCGAACACAACTCGAGCACACTATATAATGTTATAGAATAGGTACATCAAACAATAATTTTATAAGCAATATAAGTACATGTTTAGTTGCAGAAAATTGTATTTATATAACATATGTAAAGGACGCGCCACGTGCCCGCATTTACTAATACGCTTGTATATATGCAAATGTACGAGCTGCATTAAAAGTAGTAGTTTTATTACGATTAATATCCTAGTGAATTTACATAATACGAGCCCCGCCGCGATTACTTTAATTTTTAAACGAGTTATGAGTGTATACTTGTATATTTAAAAAAGGTGTAACGACTACGTTGTCTACCATTCCTTACGCGTTTTAAGGTCAACAAATGTTTAAAACCTCGACGGAGAACACTTAAATCACAAAACGGATTATACTTAACAAAACGCTGTGCTTTCGTTTCCTCGTAAACTCTGTTATAAGTTCGTATGACACGTGAACATAATCACACTTTTGGAAACGTGTTTTGAATTTTTGCGAGAGACTTCCCGAAAATTTAAATTAATGTTTTCCTTACCTACGAACGTGTGTATGTAAATAAGCGACTATCTAATGGGAACGACTGGTATGGTCGTTGATATCGAACTCCAATCGACGATAACCATGAAATTACACTTAATAGTACCTACAACATGTTGTAATATACTGTTTTGTGCATATAATGGAAACGATAAATTATAGCGTTGGGTCTTTAGCAAAACTATGTATGTTCTTCACGTTTGATTGGACGCAGCTATACTACCCCATTTATTTGCAATAATTATAACTGTGCATAACAACGTTATGTATGTACGTTGTGTGTATACGTACATGACAAATAGTTCGAGCCGAAATCCGTATGAAAATGATAATGATATTCATCCTGTTCGGACGGCAACGTAGTAACACGCGTGACGGTTATCGAAACGTAGTCAATTAAAACGTTCGGGATCTGAAAAAAATAGAACAATAATATTCATAAGACCTAGTTTATCGTAATAAATAATACGACGAACGCACGTGCGTACGTTGCAAGTTTAAACACAACGCGCCAATGCCGAGTTTACGGTTGTAACTATTCGGCAGCCTGTGCCGCGATCGTAATGTACTGCAACGATAGAATCGTAGATGTTTCGCGGCGCTAAAAGCTGCTGCTTCTAAAAATAACATTACAATTGATTACGGGTACATGTACAAGACCATTTAGGCGTGCAAAACAGTTCTTTCGTTTGCCCACTTGTAATAAAAAAAAAAAAAATCTATACATAAATAAATGGTTTGTTTTAAATGTAATGTTTTATGCGTGATCGACGACCAGATGGTGAAAAATAAAATAAAATAATCACAATACGGAGATTACACGAGATAAACTATTGTCGTTTTGAAAACGAAACGCTTCCATTACGTTCCAACGGGAAATACGGGACGCCCGAAGAAATAATTTAAACTCTTCATTGTACATGGTACCTAGCCGACGCGCTTTGGTTGATATTTCTTCGCTAAGCTCTTTGCAAGAATTTTTTCTGCATGTTGTTTTCGCCACACCTCATTGCGTGAAACGGCCACATCTCAGTAATCGTACGCATACTGTGCCCATATCGTGCATAATACACGTCGTATGCGTAATAAACACATGCGTTTGGGAACCGTGGTCAAATACGACGTCGTATTATTCATCATATTATAGTGATTATTTTCAGATAATGTTTTGATTATAAATTCGATTAAGTCCGTTGGGCCGCGATGTTTCCAGTGATCGTCGTCGTCAAGGGCTAGGTCATCCTAATCTTGAGGCGATATCGTCCAATGGAATGTGTGTGTGCGTGTGTAAACATGGTCGCGGCAACACGGAGCGAAGCTAATGCGATTATTGGCGCGCGAACAATACGAATATAATATCAATATTATCTATCAATTAAGCGCTGTGCCCGGCAGAGACTGCAGAGAGCGTCGCGTGTGTACGTTGCTATTGTTTTTTTTCTTACCCCCCCCCCCAACCGTGTACGTACAGGACCGCAAGACCTCACCACCGTATTTTCTCTTTCGTATCGTCGTTGTCGTAAATGTTCGACTGTCTTTTTTTCTCTAACTCTGACAATGTACACAAACTTACGACAGTACACGTGATTACATGTGCATTAAACATAAAGTGAAGTAAGGTATTTTCGTGGTATTTAGTGAAATTTTGGTTTAAATGTAAAAGCTACTACTACTAATTGTTTTAAAAACTTTTAGAATATTATATATTATATATATATATATATATATACCTAGGTATATTATATCGAGGGTCTTGTATTAAAGGAACATATCAACCAATTCCTTGAATTTCAGAAAAGCAATTAAAAATATTTTATTTTTTATTTTGACTGATGCGAACAAAAATAATTTAAAGTTTTGTCCGCTTCTATCAAAATAAAAATAACATTTTTTTAATCGCTTTTCTGAAAATCAAGGAATTGGTTGATACGTTTCTTTAATACTAAACCCTCGATATTTCATAACATTAAAAGTGCACACTGAGTCACTCCTCTAAGATTTTTATTTCATTTAACAAATTGTATATAAAACACCAAAACTTGTAGCAAAGCATTATTTTGATGGTTTCCAAATACAATTACTAAACGTTTTGAAAATTCCTTGTATTAAACAAATTAGAAGTTATTCTTTGCATCTCAAAATCACATTATCTAAATGTTATAAAATAAAATAAACGTACTTAAACGTTAAACGTTAAACGTGTTTACGCATGTGCACTATTACAGTTTATTGAATAATTACCTTAATTATAATAATAACAAGAATAAAAAATTATTTTTGCATTAATATTTGAATTGTATATTTATCTGAAGAAAAAAAGTTAACTGCAATGATACGAATTTATCTTAAGGTCGAAGTTTTTTTGTTGGCTTATGTTTTCGAAAATATATATGTGCATTTTCACATATAATCTGGAGCCTGTGTATTACTATACAGTTCCAGGTTTTATTCTGTTTGAGTTGAACGTTACATTCTAAGGGACGAATGGTAGTGTATTAGTTTATTTCGGGTTGCTTGGGAGAATTTTTTAAGGGGGAGGATGCCCAGAACGCCTCTTTTCTTCCTACTCGAATTAATCAATACAAAATCAATAAAACTGCGAATAAACATAGTCATGATCTTATTGATCATGATCTTGTGCATACCTGATGACTTCAATTTGACGCTCAAAGCAAGAGGACACCACCGCGGAAACACGTTCGCACTATCCCGTAACGCCACGTAGTAATGGACGAAAACGATTACGATCGTTCGGTGGTGACTTTGACAACTTGCTATCATAAACGACCGATTGGTCAGCACGCGGGTGTTACAGCGCGATTTCTCGTGCCCGATATTATGTTTCCTGATTGCTTTTCTCAGATAGTTTTCAACGATCGTAGCGGAGAGTTTCGATGATCGTCGTTACAACTCGGTCGTTTGCTCGTCCCTGCGTCCGGGTCTTCTGTACGCGATAAGTGGGAACGCACGGCGCGGTGCTTGTGAAAAGTGACTTGTGCCTCGTGCTTCCGGGCTGCTCGAGAGCGAACCGACACAACCTTCTTCTCCGACACGTACTGGACATTCTGACATATTGTATGTAAATTCTAATTACGCCATTATTCATCGACTGTCCTCTAAGCCCCTATCCGTAGTCCGCGAACATATTACATTGCATATTCACCATATTAGTATGATTATTATTATTTTTATTGTCTTGCGATAGGGAATATCCGAATGCCTATTGATGACGTATAAAGCCCCAATGTTTTTATTCGTTTATTTCGTGCATCATCATATTATTGTCATTTTTGATTTTTAATAATTGTCAACAACGGTTCGGTGTCGTTCGGGATTTTATGTCGTCGAGGCATTGAGAGTTATATACATTTATATTTGAATAATTAAACTGAGAAATACGTTACAGGTTTAATATTGTATACGAAGAAAAAATGGATACATCATAGATTTCAATATAACCGACATTATCATTAGCTCTACAGGAATTTCTATTATTTCATGCATTCTGTTAAATAATTGTTAATTACATTCCTTTATAATAGAATATATAACAATGTTATTTTATGAAAAAAAATACTTTATAAAATTTCCGTACTTAAGATTTTTTTACTTTAGCATTTAATATAAGATATACTCAATATATTGTCATTAAAAACTAAACACTAAGTACTTGTAAAAAAAAAATGCAAATGTTTCTTATAATAGATGAATACCAATTTTTTTCGGAATATCAATTCTATTATACAGCAGAAATACAATACTATATTGTTTATTTAAATTATTATGAGTACTTATACGTTAATCAGTAGATATCAGTTGTAATTATTCGTTTATGAGATAATTATATTTTATAATTTATAAAATGCTAGTTAAAAAAGTAAAAAACATAATACACGACAAAATTTTGTCTAATGTGTTTGTGAATGACATAAATAAATGTTTAATATTGAAATAGCACTAAAATTAAACTTGAATTTTGTATAGTTATATAATTTTTTAATTTTTTAATTGTGCAAATTCTTAATTTCCAAATAAAATAAAAATGCTATTGAATTTCGCAGGCATTATTTTGCTTATCATTTAAAAATGCTCAAATTTATAAATTATGAACTTTGTGGTTTTCTCTACCAACCTATTCAAACACATCGAAAAAAATATGTTCCAATTTTTGCATAAAATAAAATATATATCACCTTAAATGAACTTTGAATTTATCAGAAGTATATTGTAATATTATCCAGCACTACTTTTACAGAATATCCATCACAAGTGATATTCACATAATAATAGATTTACACCCTTCAAATTAAATTTAGGTCACCTGGATGGAATTTATTATAATGTCTAATGTCTATATTTCTCAAAAGGACTACGAAAATAAATAGAAAATACTAAAACTCGTTTTACTATTTAATATTATTTCAATGGTTTCCAATAAAAAATACACAACTACAACTTTTTCCTTTCATCAAAGTTAAACAAATTAGTTGTTATTTGCAAAACCTAAAAAAAAAAAAAAAAAAAACGTTTTAAAGTAAATGTTTACAATATAAGTGTATTATTCTGGATTTCAACTGATTCCGGGAAGACCAATGATTGTGTATCAATCGTTATAATTTGATAAATGAATAAATATCATATTAAATTCATTAATAAAAATTAATAAAACGATGGTAACAATGTTCAACGACCCAGTGACCCGGTATAATCACACTAAGCATAAATAAAAAAAAAAGGATAACCCCTTAAAATGAACACATGGCAACACAACGTACGACCACTTATTCCCACGTAATTACAAGAATAATTACACCTACTAATTCTAGGCATCGTTTATGTTCACATATTCGTTCGGATTATTTTGCACGACATTTAAACTAGGACTTGTTGAATATGATGCATATGATGAATATAAAGGGATACTTAATTTCTTTTAATAACTATATTGAAATATATAATAACTACACGGTACAAAACACTACTGTAGTCACTCGATAATTCGAAATTTCAGGGAACCAAGCCAAAAATTTGATTTACAGAGATTTTCGAATTACCAAGTGTTCGAATTAAAATCAATAATTCGATTAAAAATATGTGAACATTTTTATTAAATATATACAAATATTGTATTTATTATTAATTTTATTATACAAACACTCATTTATTTATTATCTAAAATATTATATGTTATATAGATGTTAAAGAACAAACACTTATAATTTACGGACCCATATTCAGACTAACTGCGTTTTATTCGATTTCAATGACCGTTTACTCATTGCAGAGATTTATTTTGATAAAATGATACGATTTAAGTCTATTTAGGTAGATAAGGTATACCTAAAGTTATATAAACTACAATAATGTTACGTGCGTGTTTATTCGTTTTCAGTTTGATAATGAATGCGTTACTTAAACCCGCCATACACGTAACGATCGGTTTGTCGATTTGCTGACAAATTTAAGATTGACAGATAAATTGATAGGTGTTGGTTATATTTGTCAACTAATCGACGATTGACAAATCTATGGTTTGGAAGTATCAACCGGTCGATTGATAAACAGGTTGACGCATGTTTGAATACGTGTGTGAAGTAATTTATAAACTAACGCGACAATCCCCCTATTCTAGAATTAAAATTTAGTAAGTTTTGGCGCGTTCAGATTGTGTCATCTTAAAAATTAATTAATTATTTTTTTTTACTGTGTTTTAATTGTTATAAAATGGCATTCGAGTAAGGCAAAAAGTTTCTTACTGAGTTTATAGAAATATATGAAAAACATCCAGCTTTGTGAAAGATTAAAAGTGATCTTAATAAAAATGAATTTTTTGACATTTTATGTTTTTTCTTTGGCACATAGAATCGAAAAACGTTACATATCATTCCTTAGCAACACCCCTTAGCAAACGTCTCCTAGCAACATTCTAATATTTGTATATTTAAATAATAAAAAAGAGAAAATAATTGATTATAGTGGCGGCTATCTTATGATTTGTAAGTAATCGAAAAGCGTTACATATCATTCCTTAGCAACACCACTTAGCAACCGTCTAGGACGGTAAAGACATAAAATGTGGTACTTCATTGCAGACTCGTATTTTGTTTTAACTTTAAAAATTAATAAATCAACGACAGGATAAAGGATAGTTATTATACCTAACGTCGAACGTAATCACGAAATGTACAGTCTACTACAAACTGAATATTAACAAATACCAAACTTAGCAAGTATTTATTTTTTTTTTTTTTGTTTTTACCGCAAGCTTTTGTATGCCAAATATTTGACAAATGTCCTATAGAAGTTGATAAACAAGTCGACATTTTGGTAGTTCCGTGTATGGCGAATAGTAGATTGTCGATTCTTTGATCAATTTGTACTTGAATTAATCGACAAACCGATCGTTACGTTTATGGCTCGCTTTAGATACGAGCATAAGCTCGTAATAATAAAGGAGTTTGAATTATAGAGGTGCTGGTAAAAAAATTCGAATTTTAGAGTGTCTTTTACTGATAAACAACTTGAATTATCTAGGGTACTGTAACACATGCATTTTCTTCTAATTATAGATGTTTTCCGAGGGTTTAAGCGTTTAGTTTAATTTATGGAGTTTTTCGAATTAAATGTAAATGGCTTTTTCGTCTCTTACGCATGAGAACTGCCGTGAATTCCTAGTGTTTGCTAATGTGCGTCGAAATTCGAATTCTTTTATATTTATTGTTTACTATGCACATCACATGAACTTGAAAGCTACGAAAACACATTACCTGTTGATGACGACAAACATCGTTATCTACTGTTATTCTACAGTGTATTCGCTCGGCTGCAAATCAGTGGTACTGTCTACAACGTTCCGCCATCTATACGTCTACTGTATATTCATTAACGTTAAAAACTGTTAGATGGCGCTACTTACACATTTTTAGTTTTAATACTCATCATAACTTCTTAATTTTTTAATTACGCAAATATTGCTATTAGGAATTTTTAGTCATCTTATTTTACTATTATTTAAAGAGACAGCGTTCGTTTAATCGTCCACAAAAATCTCAAAAATGACTACATTTTGATGAAATTCGTTACAGAGATTGATTAGACATTAGTGAAGGACATAGTTTACCATTTATCGCGACAAAAGGAAAGGGAATCTCCAGTACACCTGATAAGACCCGAATGAGCAATTGTTTTTTTTTTTTTTTGTTGATGTTATGACAACCAAAGAAAACTGAAAGAAACCTCTCTGTCACATGCCTCAGCGTGGACCTAGAAAATGGCGAACGTATCTATTTTACCGAAAATAATTTCCAAGAGCAAAAATCAGATGACTGCGCAGAGAATAAAATACGAACCGGCTTATATTTGATTTGTTATGACTGCAAGTAATTCGTTTCGAAAAAACCGACGCGGACAACGTTTTTTTGCACTGTATCAACCGGATCCGTTTCGACGGATGACGACGACTTTTGTGCTACAAAGACCGTGAGCTTTTGTATGCCAAATATTTGATACTTTTTTATTTAAATATAAAAATTAACATTTAATTACAACTTGAATCGTTTTCTATAGTCATCTGGGTTTTTAACTTGCACCTTTAAGAAAATAGGTGTTGATTTACATTTAAATTTGTTTAGATCGATTTTTTCAGATTAGTTTATGTAGATGTTTACGCCTTTCAAGAATATATTTTATTGTGGCAATACAACTTCTATGAATGTATTTATAGTAGTATTTAACAGCTCCCGGTTATTGAACTTTTTTTCGTCGTCGTACTCGACGTTGTCATCGTTAGCATTATCGAGAAGATAGCATTGTACCTATCAATTTGGAGTGACAAAATTATTTATTTTTTTGTATTGACTATGGTTTTTATACATAAAAATCTCCACCATCTTCATAATGATAATCTTCCGATTTTTCTGATTCATCTTCATAACTTATAAGTTTGTGGCCAGAATTCTTATTATAATTGTTTATAATTGAATTGTTTACAATTTTAACTGGTAGAAAAGTGCAACTTGTTGTATGAAGTCACGCTTTTCAGCAAAAATCAAATTTTCCCACTAATGCAGAGAAATTAGATGATTTTGAAAATTCAATCAGAATTTAGCTTTGAGATGACTCTTTTAGTTCCGTATTTATAGAGGAAATAAAGAGATAAGATAATTAAATATAGCTTAAAATAATGACGCACCAAAACGTTTTATTTGAAAAAATGATGCATTATTCTCCTTACTAGTACAATGGACATGATACGAAAATTTCCAATTAAAAATTGTAAAAGCCAATATTAAATGCTTCGTGATTTGTTACTAATAAGGCAATCTAAAAAGACTTCCAGTTATTCACAATAATTGGTATGTCAATATATAAACTTACAATGTTTTCACACACTTGAACTCTACTAGCATTGCGCGATTTTACAACCTCAGTGACACACCCAAATTACGGTGTTCTAGCGAGGACAATCACCCAACCTTTATTTAACTATAACATTTTTAATACCTAACTAATTTTATTACTGATTAATGTTGTTTCATTAGTTTTGTACACTACTGGTATATTATTCCACGATGAAGCACTGTTATGTAATTTCATTAATATAATAATGTAAAGACGAGTATTATTAGTATTATTATCACTATATCTGTTTTTATTTTTATTTGTTTTATAAATTGTCATCTATTTTCCAAACCTTAAAACATCTATAATACATGGTAAATAATAATAGGTTTAGATGACTTCTTCAGGGAAACTTAAAAAGAAAAATCATTAAATCATTAAAAATCATATTATTATTGTTATTTTTATTTTCAACGTAAACACTTATTTTTTGTTATAAACAACAATAAACTATTATTATAACAGATGTATCGAACTCGATTTAAATATGAAAAGAAATATATTTTTATATTATATGTTATAATTATATTTAATTGTTGTCTTATTTTCATTTATGCATTTTTAATTTGTCACACTCACATTTGTTAATATATAAAAACTATTGACACGTTTTAAACTAGTTATTACTTTGCGATATTATCATAATATATATATTTTTTTTCAGTAATTGTATATATTACAATAAAGATGAAAATTAATTAAATTTATTAATACAAATTTCTGATAGAAATAACTTATTATCTTACTAATGAATAACACAGTGGTCGCCGCTTATAGTGATCACACTCGTCCGAGAACATTTTGATCACTATAATCGGAAATCACTTAAACTGCAACTCGAAAAACAAATATAACATTTTCTAAACATTTATTTTGTAAATAGCTTTAAATAGATTGTGTTAAATGACAAATTAGCATATACGTACGTGATTTAAAACTTAGGTTCTTTTATAAAAAGTCAGTCATATGCACCTGTTGTTTTGGTTAAAGATCGTTAAGATGGGGTCTGAGCTGTTTAACGTAATAAATCTGTCTCGATCTTCGCGTGCTCTTTTACAGCTCTTCTTTGTGTATTAATTGCATTGAGTACTTCACTCTTGATAACTGGTACTCGTTCTTCTGCATACTAAACGTCGTCATAATTGTGTACCAGGAGTACTCCAATATCGTTTCCCTCTTTCGTACGTGAAATTGAGGCAGCAATTTCGTCATCGATTTGATTCGTAAACTAAAAATCATCATTCGTAATCATTTTTCTCTTATTATATATTATTGTATAATTTATATTTGAGATAACTATAACCGAAAACCTGAACACAGAAAACGACGAAAAATGCTTTAATAACGGCTTTTGTTCCGTTTCTAGCATTTCTGATAACTGTAAGCAACTGATTCTTATAACCACTGAACCCTGTAAGTGGTGACCGCTGTACTAAATATAATAAACCGACTGCACATATCGAATTTCGACGAATAGATATCAATACTGGCAGTCATCTTTGTGAGCTCTAAACATCTAAGAAACTTAAATGAACAGCGGTTACAAGTAAATCGCCCCCGTATCAAATGCATTTTATAGAACAATCCAGAACGTCTACGTAAACAGTTACGGTTTATTATTTGAATACCTATTATTTTCGCTTTTGTTCACCACGTTCAACGCGACAATACTTTCCGGTTTCATCTTATTGCATTCTTAATGTAATTTCTATTACACACTTGATTATTCTGTAGATAAATACAAATTATTACATAACTTTTAAACTATTTTACATACACATGACGGTGCGCCTTCAGTTACGCCAAACGCTTATGAAATACAATGTTTAAAAACCAGCAAGTACGGACGGGCACTTTTACGCGTAAAGTTTAGTAATTATACTAAGACCGAGCACCCCCCTCCCCCACAGTTTATTTATACATTTTACACACCAATTTTTTGACAATCCATTTTATTTTTAATATTGTTGCGGGCTGCAGCTCCCCCAGAATTTATTTCCTTAGTTGCGCTCACCAGGGCCGTAGCAAACGATGGGGGAGGGGCGCTCTCGCCTCTTGCTTCAGCTTAAGCTTTTGGGAGGGCGTAAAAACGGGAAATTTGCATTTCATGTTAAATATTACTTCGGTAAATGTTGTATATTTTATTCACAACAACGTCCTTTGTATTAATCGAAACGATTGTTGAAAACGATGACTAATGGTTATAATATTTTTAAATTCAAAACACACGAGTGCGCGTTTTGAAGTTTCAGCCCGGGCGCAATATTCGGTTGCTACGGCACTGGCGCCTGCCGTTATCGGTTTACTCGGGTTCGAAGTCGTCGGCAGCCCATACGTCAAGCGACTACGGCCATTCCCGAACGCATGGGCGAGCCAACGCGTGTCTGTCCAAACGTTTCGTCACGCGGTCGTTGGACAACAATCTCACGGGCGACAATAACAGTTCGGGAAAAAAAATAAACAATGAAATAAAACACGAAACCATTGATTAGATTAGACGCCGAGGAGCACTCGAGTGGCACACGAAACCGCGGTGCCCATAGGTAGGCCTGCCGCCGAGTACACCCATGTTTGTTCTCGTCGAATCTAATCTTGCGCACAAACAGCCCGAAGACGTTTCGGTACGACGTTTTTTAGCACACGTCCGCCGTCGCCTGCACACCGCGGTCGCATTCGCTACGCACTAATGGGTTCGTTTGACGTTTGCAACCGTTTTCTGGCCGCTTTTCTAGCGCTGTCGTACGCGTGTCCGGCAACGGGTCAGTATGACCTCAACGGCAACCCTTACGAGCAAACCTGGCAACAACAGGCGCAGCTACGGCCGCAGGACTTCATCGAGCAGCAGTACGGCCGTTCCCCGTACACCAACCTGCAGGACAACCAACGGCAGCAGCAACAGCAACAGCGGCTGCTACAGCAACAGCGGCAGCAACAGCAGCAGATGCAAAACGCGAACTTAAATCAAAACCGAAATCAACAAGACCCGTTCGGCTCACAGCGGAGACAGAATTATAGTACGCATATAATAACATTTTACGTTATCGCACACATGTCCTCATTAAAGAACCCCATTCATAACGAACAGTACGGGTGGATTATTGTTTCGTTTTTTTTTTTTTTTTTCTGAAAAAATAAACATTCCTGAAACTTTTTTAACGATGAATCGTTTAGTTATTTTCCATGTAAATATAATTTTCCGTTATGAATTATTATTAAATTCCAATTTATCAAAATCCAGATTGTGCGGTGATAAAATCTAAAATTATTCACAAGGATAAAATAATCATTAGTAATAATGAATTCACCGGCACGACAAATGTGAAATGTTCGTTTTCGGTATTTTGTAACAATCCACGAAACCTTCTTCGTAAAAGAAATTTAAATATAGCGATACATCCACTGAAATCGAATAAGCCATTACTTAAAAAATAAACATAATACTATGTTAATACTTGTTAGTATCAAAGTCAACATTTTGAGGAAGTATAATTTTTACAACTACGATCAATATTTCTACAGTCGTTCGTACTCAATAGATGTAAACAATTATGTCTAATAGATTAGGCTGTTATTTGCTTTGGAAGTTTTTGGATTTTTTTTTTCTTTCACTTTATACTAAATATTGAATATATTATTATTTTATCTATAGAAACGTTTTAAACAATTACACTGGATGATACACTCTGTGTCATATACATAGTTATCTATACTAAATATCAGGCAGAATTTCGTAACACTGCTAAGTACCATCCATTATAATGCATTCCATGAGAATTCCTATAAAGATAAGTAAAGGATTTATCATTTATACAAACCGTTTTCTGTTAGCAAACGATGACAAATAACGAAACTCGTGTTATGTGTATTATACTATGATACTATTGTACATTCATTACACTTGACTATTTACATTTTATTTAAAACCATTTTAGTCATCATGACACTATCAAACAATTTATGATCCAAATCGTTCAAGTACTATTTAAATAGAAACTTAATAATTTCCATAAACTAACGAAAACCATGAAAGCGTTAACTATTAATGTATAATTACGTACGCAGAATATATAATACGTAATAACACGAAAATAATATTGCCTACATTTAAATGTATTCGTTATTTATGAAATATATTTGTGCTATGAGTGATTTTAAAGTTTTGTCATACATTATTTTAGCTATATTATGCTTTTATAATAAGTTCTGTCATACTTATTATAAAAGCATAATATAGCATAATCATGAAGAAATTATTGAATATGAGAATATAAGCTTAAAAATATATAAAAATATGAAACATTTTTAGATTTAAACATGTATATAATACGACTTGATGCTAATTATTTCATTGGTTTGATAATTTGTTTATTGTCTATGTACCTATGATAAATGGGTCAATAAGAATAAACATTTAATAACGGGACTATTCTTTACTTAAATATTTAACTTGGCGTGAACAATAAAACTAAACGTATTATTAGTTTAAATCTTAATACTCAAATTAAACTACAGTCGAGCATGGTTAATCCAAACTTTTTGAACTCAAAATCGTCGATAAGTACCTCGAACTTTTCTTCTGGTCTGTAGAATTTCCTTTATGAACAACGGGGGGAAAAATGTTAACTCGAATATTTTCGAGAATACTCGAAGTTCCGAGTTTTATAGTATTATTAAATTATATTTCTCTTACGTACTTATGTATATGTATGTAAAAATGCATTATAATGAATTGAGGCGATTTAACAAAAACAAACTAGAGGTCAGCGATGACATTTTTAAAGCTTTAAATAAAATAAAACGGTTCACTAAAATTGTTGCGATCAACAGCAAAACTAAAACAAGAATAAATATTTTGTTTTAAATGATTGTTTAACCTAGTTTATACATATCTTTTTAAAATTATATATAATATATAAATAGTAAATATATTTTATTACATATTGTAATAAATAAATTGGAAATAAAATACTGTTCTAAAAAAATACGTATTTTAGAAATTTTATGTGGATAATTCAAATTATTTATAACTTCAAGCTAACCAAGTTTGACTGTATTCATATTTTAATACTTTATCGTTTATTCTTTCTTTCAGATAATTATGCGTCTAGATATGCTCCTCCCACGTTAAGGTTACAAGCCGGTGCAGCTCCGTACGTCCTAACCGAGGAGAGATTAGCAGAAATCCGACAAGAATTTATGTATTGGTACTTCGATAAGGGTGGGGACAATGATCAAGGAGACTATCAAACCGACATTCACGGGTCTATGCCTCAGGTCCACAAGAATTTTAATTTCCAATTGCCGTTCTTCGGTTTCCGATTTAATTACACTAGGGTGTCAATGAACGGTTATTTGGAATTCAGCGACCCTCCGAAACACTATCGATATCCGTTGTCGTTTCCCATCAAGGAGTGGCCCAAAAAGAACGATCCGTCCTTCATCGGTATATTCTACAGCAAGTGTCGAATTGGCTCGCTCAAAGCCGACGACGTTGACAGGCGTAAGCCCGGCGTGTACTTCCGCCTGGAGAGGGATTTACAAGCTCGGACTGATCAATTCGGAGTGGAAATGAGAGAACGGCTCATGTGGGATATCCGAGAAGGCGTGGTTGGCGCCGACTCGTTTGTGCCCAAACATTCAGTTATTGTCACGTGGAAAAATATGTCATTCGCAGGCGGAATCGACAACTCACTTTACACGGTACGGAGACGATCTAATCGTGACACTATTGTAATTTTTTATCGAAAATCTAACGGACGTTTGAACCGACATTTAAATGCAAGGGACGGAATTGGGATAAGATTTTCTCTCGACCTACTTCGAGCAATCATTTTTTTAACGTACCTACTCTAAACTTCTTAGTAAACAACCCTATTTCTTTCCACCTAAATATTTTACGAATATATCATATCGATCGATGCGAAACCATCATTAATTATGGGTATTATTTGCTAACCATTCCAGACGAATACGTTTCAAATGATTTTGGCTACCGACGAAGTTTTCACGTACGCCATTTTCAATTATGTAGACATGCAATGGACCAGTCATACGGAAGCCGGCGGTGACACCACCGGTGGAGAAGGAGGAGTGCCGGCATTTGTAAGTCGGACAGTCCAAAATATTTTAGCGCTTTCAACAATGTTCGTGCATAAAACTATAATACGCTTGCTTTGGCGTGCCGCAGGTGGGATTCAACGCGGGCAACGGGACTCGAAGTTTCGAGTACTATCCGTATTCGCAGAGATCGACCATCAGAGACCTGGTGGGTCGCGGCTGGGCCAACAGTTTCCCGGGTCGACATATTTTCCGAATCGACGAGAACATAATGTTGGGAACGTGTAACAAGGACATCGGTAAGTTAAACGGTCGATTATTATACACTCGTAACGAAATATGATTTCCAAGGCTGAGCTTTAACGAGTTGAACACTTTAAGATTGAGTTGAACGGCTAAGTTAAAACATATACTGACCTATCCAAAAAATATTTATTTTTTTTTTTTAATAACGAACGAAATTTTTTCCCATGATATGCGACAACTAATCCGTTCTGTAACTTTTTGGCAACGAGAATTTGTTTTGTCGATTTAAATTTCAGAAATTAAAAATATAAAAATATACTTACTAAGAAAATGTAATGTGTTTTAAAAACATATTCAGAATTATAATTTTGGAAGTGTTCAATGTTCTACCCCTAGAAATCATTGACAACGCACAGAAACGTAGCTTCATATGAATATTATAATAGCCGGTAAGAAAAAAAAAATGTACGAGTTGAAAACATTCGTTAACATGCTCAGCATTGTTGTAACCGTTGCAACCGCGCGTTATGACGATATTTATTACGTATTCCGTGTGAACGTTTATAGCCGGTACGAATTTGCCGTTGGTCTTCGCTCCCGAAAGTGGCAACATGCTGGGCGGCACGGTCGTCAACATCACCGGACCGTGTTTCGAACCTGGTGATAAAGTCCGATGCAAGTGAGTAGAAACGCGTTATTCGCACCGCGGCACGCAGCCGCGATGATAATACGATGCTATTGACTCGGTTGACTGCCGACAGTAATATATTGTGATCTTCTCCGCGTGTAGATTTGACACGGAAGAAGTTGTCGGCACCGTGGTGAACAGGAACCGTGCCGTTTGCATACAACCGTTTTTGATGGCCGAAGGTTATGTGATATTCGACGTGGCGATTGGTGATGAGAAGTACAACTGGAAAGGAAAATACTTTGTGGGTGCGTATAAAGTCGAATAGAGACATTTGAACGGTAGACGTTCGGTTATCAACGAGAAATGAAACAATACTTTATTTTCTCCCCATCGAAACGACTAACAGAGGAGGGTTTTATCGGTATATTCTTATTATTTGTTCAATGTCTTACAGACGTGTATAGATATTATTAGAAAAAATTCCATTCTAATACTATTTCAGCATAAAAAATTACATTATATAACTAGGTAAAAATATAACGTAGAACGAGCAGTTCCATTTCGTGAATCAAATGCAAATTCAGGATCAGGTTTTCGAAATTCTTGAATACATCTGCATAA
Organism: Sipha maydis; assembly: GCA_034509805.1. Taxonomy (NCBI): domain Eukaryota; kingdom Metazoa; phylum Arthropoda; class Insecta; order Hemiptera; family Aphididae; genus Sipha; species Sipha maydis. Next base: position 125,404 of record JASXSY010000820.1, on the reverse strand, counting down.
ATGTCTTAAGTGAAAGATTATAAAATTGTATTTTAAATGCATTAGAACAATATATTTGATAAAATTTAGGCGAAACAACTTATATAATTATACTCAATGTATAAATATCAAATGCAATTAATCAACCAGTAACAGTTAAGTTAAGAAATCACCAAATATTGTTTTTATAAAAATATATTGTTGGATACATAAAATATATTATAATGGAGTAATGATTTTTTCGTAGATGTAATTATAAATTTACTCGACTCGTAAACTCGTAACTCATTTAAAATATTGTTAATTAAGTAAAACATCATCAAATTAAATTATGTCCATTTGACGATGAAGTCGACTGCACATTTAATTTTCGTACGCACAAATGAGTAGATGCCATAGATTCCCGTTTTGTGGCACGATTTATCTCTTTTACAGAAACGCCGGCCACAGCTACAGAGCGCATACGATTCCACGACGGAGCGGTGCGGGAAAGAAAACCCAAAGAGATAAAGATCACGTGGGAAAAGCAAAATCTCACAACGAATTTCGATGCACAAATCAAAATATCGCTCTACGGTTACAAGGAAGTGACAATAGCGCCGGAACTGGTGTATATTGACGTCATAGCGGTAAGTGCGTAACTTTTATTGCGTGATGCACAATTTATAGGCACGCACATACATGCATTTCCCAGCGAAATCATTTGCAATAAAAATAATTTAAAAAACCTGTGTCCGAATAAAGTAATGCGTTTGTAAACTTAACATAGGAAAACATACCGAATTCCGGCGAATACGTGATAAATCCAATGGTTTTCGAAAACCGCGACAACTCACCAAACTTAGATCTGACGTTTGGGTTCTTGCAAATACAACTGGTCAACCCGACTACGTACTACGGCATTTCGATTTCTCCGTAAGCATAGTCTTTCTATTTCTTATCGCTATTATTATATAATCAGTAATCGAATTGGAAAATGAAGGCGGAGGACGTTACAACTTAAAAAAATGATGTACCCGTTATTTATTTTACACGACAAAAAACGTGGAAACTTGTCCCATTATCGTGCTAGACCGAGAGGATGAAGTTGGAATTTACTCGTGTATGGCTTTTCAGGACTGCTAAAAACCTAATAATAAGCGATCCGAAACGTATAGCCTCCGAGCCCGGGTTTCCCTCTCCGCCTGACTTAGCCCATCATTAAAGGTACTCGGTCCTCTTGCACCACCTCCTTCAATTCGAGCACTGAATTCGTTAAAGCTATAATTATTATATAATTATTATTATTGCCGCGGTTAAGTTCGAACTAAACAAGCTGTAGTAGTCGAACGTGAATAACGATGTTCTACTCGCCGTCGTTACCACGGCTATCGATGTAATCGGATGTTGTCGTTTCCCACAGGATACTGTGGAGCAAGCCTGTGCCGCTCGGGTGGTACTTCGCGCCGCAGTGGGAAAAATGGCACGGGCCCACGTGGCCCCAGAAGTTGTGCGACGATTGGATCAAGAACGATAGGTACCTGAAGAACTTCGCGGCCGAAATATTCCAGTGCCCGTGCACGCTGGAACACGCGCTCGTCGACCGGGGACGTTTCTTGCCGGACGCGGACTGCGACAGGGACGCGAACCCGCAGTGCCTGTACAACAAGGGAGCGGTGCACTGCGTGACGACCGGCGCGCCCAGCATGGAGGGCTCGGAACAGCAGTGCTGCTACGACAAAAACAACTACTTGATGCTGTCCTACGATCAGCAGTGGGGCTCGCGACCCAGAAGGTCGCACAACCTGGGATTCCTACCGTGGACGGAGGCGAACAAAGTGATTGTCCTATTTTATTCGTTGTTCCTATGGGATATGGGAGGGCATAGGGCGCGACCCTGTTTATGACCTGCGGATTGATACAGTTGTATGCTTATGCTTCGCTTCTACCCGCAGGTGCCGACGCTGTCCCAGTGGTTCCACGACATGAGCCCGTTTTTCCCGTGCTGCTTGTGGCAGGAGGAGCAAGCGGTCGGCTGCGAAACTTACCGTTTCGAACGACGTCCGTCCCAAGACTGCGTAGCGTACCAGTCACCATACGTGGGTAAGTGAAAACAAAATAGCTGGATATCAGAACATTATGATCGAGAGCTGAATCGATCGCGAAATCTCTAACATTGATAATGACGACTGGAATAAGATTAAACACGTAAACGGTTATCAGATAATAATTCTATATATTTGCTTAGTCACAGCATTTTAGTACAACAGATTCGGGTACAATTGGAACACGTTTTAAGCTGGGGATGTTATCGACTACATTTTTTTTCAAAAAATATAGTTAACCGTAGGTAACTGTGAGTTAGACGAATAGTACGTAAACCGAGAGTAACGTACAGGTGACATATTACGCGTTCATTTTGGGCTCTACAGTTTGACCGTTGGTAGAGTGAAACATTATCGAACATGTGTTTCAGCTACCGTGTTCGGCGACCCTCACGTGATCACGTTCGACGATCTAGAGTACACTTTCAACGGCAAAGGCGAGTTCGTGTTGGTGCACGTGGACTCGGAGAAGTTCAAGTTCGACGTCCAAGGCAGGTTCGAACAGTTACCGGACAACATTTACGGCCCGGTGAGGGCGACCACGTTGACTTCCGTAGTGTCCCGCGACAACACGTCCACCGTGATCGAAGTCCGGCTACGACCGAAAGCCGCCCAGTGGAGGTACAGGCTGGACGTGTTCGCCGACGGCAAACGGGTGTACTTTGACAGACCGGCGCTGAAAGTGCAACACTTCCACGGTAAATACGAGAACATACTGTTGTATTATTACAATGTGATAGCGTTTTATTGAACCGCGAACGGTTTCCGCGGAACATTGTTATCGGTGTGGTTTTGTTGTAATTATTTTTATTTTTGTTCCTCCGGCAATCGTCCCACAAGGTGTGACCGTTTACTCGCCGTCGTACATTCTGAACCAGTCCGAGATAGTGGTCATGTTCCAGTCGGGCGCCGGGTTGGAAGTGTTGGAGAACAAAGGGTTCATGACCACTCGGGTGTACCTGCCCTGGCAGTTTATCGTAAGTGTCCGTCACGCATAGCACAGCGCGCAGCCGTCCTCGCTATACGAGATTAATCTACATTTTTACAGAATCGAACGAGAGGGCTGTTCGGTAACTGGAGTTTCGATCAGTCGGACGACTTCACATTACCCGACGGACTGCTGATACAACCGAACACGTACGATTTCGAATCGGTGCACAAGCAGTATGCTTCTAATTGTGAGTACATCGCGCGTAGTGATACCATACCATACCCGTATGGTAAAGCAAAAAGTATGATATTGTTTCCGATTACTGAACGAACGGCTTTACTGCAGGACGTTCTGTAAGCGATACCGAACGAGTTATCTGTAGTTCCGCTGACATCGAATAATAATTTTTGTTACACTGCTATGTCCTTATCTATATTTTTTTTATGTCACGGAATTATCGTTTAATACGACGCAAAACATAGGCAATAATATCGGCTTATTGTATGTATACTGCAATTTATCACGAAACCGCTACGCCTACCGTTCGACCTCAGCCGATTCACGTTACCATAACAGTTTCCAATATCATTTGTGTGGAGATGGCTAGCGTGGGGGACACCTTCTACCGTGGTATCGAAAGCCAATCACTGAATTTGTAATCACCGACACTCAATATTTAACTAAGAGTATATTGAAAATGTAAATGTACTTACCGGTAACGTAACCCTTGCTTTTGATAACATTTTATTAAAGAAGTGACACTGATGGTTTTAGTGATAAATAGGTCGTATTTTTCGACGAAAAACATTTGGCCAACGAACAATATAATACTCTAATAGATTTATAACTGTAGCTCGAATTGTACTGGGCTGATGTGTTTAGAACAAATAATGTATATTGGTAATAATTAATAAAAGAATAGCATAACTTCAACAAAAAATAGATGTGACTTATGATTCAGTCACGCGACCAATGACTTATGAGGGACCTTGGAGAAACAACAGTATAGGCGTAACTTGGAAAATTTTTATGGGGGACAAACTTTGTTTTATGCTGATATACTGTACACTTAAACCGCTTTCACACGAGACACTCTTTAGGGGCGGCTACTTGCGTCTGAAAAGAATCGCGCGACTAAGATAACATTGTTATAAATGGAAGCATACGCACGAGACACAGACACCAAGTGGGTGTCGCGTCACCAAATTTGCGTGTCCCGACCCCATATCCGAGACACTGATAATGTATTAACTTGAATTAGTACGTTCAGACAAGACACGCGTATTCGAAAAACCGCAGAATTATTAATTTAATATTTATTTATTATAATCTATTATTTAACAAAATGATAGCCAAAATTTAATTATATTATTATAAGTATAAGTTTTGCCAGATACCGACAAATTAATTGTCGAAATTGAACATTGCCCTTCGTTATGGGATATATCATACTCAAATTATGCAAATAAATGATCAAATAAGAAAGCTGAATCAATGTTTGTCGAATTTTTAATGAAGGGATTGATCTTATGGATTTAGATTCGTATTTAAGAAGATTAGGAAATGGGGTATAAAAATTACCCTTATCTAATCTATCCCCAACAATGGGATACACCCACTGGAGCCTTTTTTGTTTGTTTATTTTTATTATGTTTTCTTTTAAAACAATAGAGCAAGTAGTAGAGCTTCTTCTACTTCCATGGTTGAGTGAAAAATAAAAAAATAATAATTGTACTGAACCATAACCCTTCAATGCATTTTTTTATTTTTAGAAATAAATAAAAATTACAGGGTGCATAATCTGGCGAATATGGAGGATATTTGACTACTGGTATCTGTTTATCGGCTAAAAATTGCTTAACAGAGAGAGCATTGTGTGCAGGCGCCAAGGGCGTATTTGAGTTGAGACCATGGGGGGGAGGGGGCGAAACTAATTTTTCTTCTATGCAAACTAAAAATAATTTACAGTCGATTAGCTTTGTTCCTGTTACTCATTCGCGTCTCGCGTAAATAAATAAAAATTAAAGTAATAAACTATCAAATTGAATTGAATTAAATATTTATTATTATTAATAATTATAATATTATTATCACGACAAAATCAGTGTAACCACAGTGCAGGCATAAAATTCCTATTTAGTTATTTTATTACGATTTACGATCTTTATCAAATGGACAATTTTTTAAATAAATTATTAATTAATGTATTATTTAGAAAAAAATATGAGCTATGGGGGGGCGAATGCTTCCTTCGCCCCCCCCCTCAAATACGCCATTGGCAGGCGCATTGTCTTGATGCAAAATCCACGTATTGTTCTTCCACAAATATGGTATTTTCTTCCTTACTCGTTCCCTGAGCTTAAGAAGAACTTGAATATAATATTTTCGATTAACTGTTTGACCTTGAGGAACTCATTCGATCATAATTATGCCTTTAATATAAAAAAAAGCATAAACATGACTTTCAATTTGGACTTGCTCAATCGAGCTTTCTTGATTCTCGGTAAGAAGTTTTCCAACGCATTGATTGTCTTTTGATTTCTGGATAATATTGGAAAATACAAGTTTCATCACACGTAATGACATTTTTCAATAAATTTGGTTGCTCATTCATCGTTTGCAGGTTGTCAGAGAAAATGTTATTACGATTGTCCTCCTGGTCTTGACTAAGATTTTTTGGTATTATTTTTGCACAGACTTTTTTCATGCTTAAATTGTTATGTAACATTTGTTGAACCATTCTTTTGTCTATATTTATTTTTGCAATCATGCGAATACTAAGACGTCAATCGTTTCGGTTAATTTTGCCAATATTTTCAACGTTCTCAACATTTTTCGATATGCATGAGTGACCAGGATGCTCGTCGTCTTCCACATCTTCTCAACCATCTTTAAATCTTTTATGCCATTCAAAAGCTTAAGTACATGACATGGTATCTTTCCCATACACCTCAGTCAACATTATTTTTTTAATTTAACGAGAAATTTTAAAACAATGCGCTGTTCGATGTTTTAATTGGGCATAATTCCAGCAGTTTCGTACGATATTGTCCACTTTAAACTTAAACTGGTAAAATTCGATGCGTTGATTTATGCAGTTTATAACTATGTCACAATTACCTACAAGAGAGTTGATTACTGTATTATCAGAAGATAATCCCGCTTTAAATAGTCACTCCTCGTAGATCGACCAAAGTGGGAAAAATTATTTTGGGGTAGATATGTTGTTTTATTTTATGTGTCTCAATAAGACGCGAATGTTCAAACTGCCCGTGCATTCTTGAGAGTACGGTGGTCGGTCATCGTGCGTTATTTACAAATGATTTCCGGTTGCAGGGATTTTAGAAGACAGGGACGAGAAGAACAAGGGCGGCGCGTTGTTTTTCCGCGAATACGGTCGGACGGCCAGTTACTACGCGAACCGAACATTCGAACCGATTTTCGAGTCCACCCCGGAACTCATCATACCCGCCAACCGTACTGCCGACATACAAAAAGCCAACGAATTGTGCGGCGACTCGTACCAGTGTAAATACGACTACTCGGTCAGTCTCAACAGAGATCTGGCATTCTATACGTTGCAATATCAAGACGGGTTCGTCAATACGAAAAAAATGAGCAAACAAAGAGGTGAGCGGACATCTCTGATCTGGAAGTATATATGTATTTTAAAGTATACCACTGTCGGTACGAGGGTGGTTCTACGATTCTGAAGACTTGTTGTTTCTTTTTCTTTATTTTAATAAGCATAAATGTTTTTGATATGGCGTTTGAGCTGTAAATAATGCATCCGATGTGGTACGTACGAAATATGGATTTGCAGAGTCTTTTATCAACTAGCAGGTGTGCTGGTAGAATAATTATTGTTATCTAGCACATGCTAAATCTTCACGCCGTCACTGGTATACAGACACATAGTCGTAGGTTATTAATTTAATCAAACGTAATTTTCTGTACGAAGAGGAGGAGGGACGACGCAATATTTGAAGAATTAATTATAATAAACATTTTTTGTCAAATGTCTAAATTAAATTCTTCAAACGAAATTATAATTACCGTTGGGGGAAAATAGACCAAGAATATGTTAACGGGGGCTTGTACCTATTTGTACCTGTTGTTGGTCTTGCCTAAGGTCGAATAAATGTATCATTGTAGTTTTTAACTCATCGTCGTTGCAGTGATTTCATGCGGTGTCTTGGAAACGCCGCGTTTCGGTCGGAAGAGTAACTTTTTATTCGTCCCCAACACCAAAGTGACGTTCGAATGCAACCAAGAGTTCGTTTTGATTGGTGACCAGAGACGATCCTGTTCGTCCGACGGAAAATGGGATATTCCGGAGTACGGGTACACGGAATGCTTGCGTGAGTATAATTATAAACGTGTTTGTGTGCTTGCATTATGCTCGTACAATGACACGGATCTATGCTACTTGCATTTCCGGAAATATATACACTTTGCCGGTAGTAAATGCTACAGCCAACTTGCGTCTCGATTTGGTGACGCTAAATTGGCTATAGCTTTTTATCGATGTTACCGGGAAAGTCGGTAGCTAATAAAATCTATACTGTACACTGTAGCTCTGCATGACCGACAAACTTTGCTAAAAAAAAATGCTCACAGGTTGTTAAACAAACCAAAAAAACTAATTCTTATTAATTTTTTTTAATTTTTTGAAAAACTGTGTATAATTTATTCTTCTGGAATCATAGACGTTCCGTAGTTTTATTTTCATTAACCACGTGATTTTTCATATAGGTTAATCATATACAAGCAAGTATAATATGTTATAAAAATTAGGCTTACTAGAACGTAATCCGTGCTTATATTTTGATCAAGACACAACATATCGAACTATTAAATAAAATCTGGGATGCAAGTAGTAATGGCACTGATTCTGGCAAACGCGTTGAACTCGTGAATCACTGTGTAAACATTAACATCGGCATCGATATTAATTTGTTAATAAAATATACAGAAAACGTGCAGTATTAACCGCATTTTTTTAACGACGAATTCCACGGTTCGTTTCTATCAAACCCATGCGAAACCATTTTTTATCGTCACCCTAACGCACAGGTCTCCGCAACCATATATTATATTATTATTATCTAATATTTCGTTACCAAACGGGTCTCTAACACACAACGTTTTTGTCACAGCTTAGGATTGCATACACCAGGAAAAGCTTTTAATCTTCTACCAAATTTCTACCCACACGCGGAAACCATAATAATGCGTGTTATACTAATACGGTCAGAAAACCTCGCTACAGTACTTGTAAACAAAATTCTATATCGTCGTATAATCGTGATCGGAAATCGAGTGTCTTTACAAATAATGTAACCGTATATTGTTAATTACGCATATGGCATTAATTGTACACGTGACGTAATATGATGATAATGACGGGATACAGAATTTTCCTACAAACTTAAACGGATAGTGTTGGCCTTATAGTTGTGCAAAATTACGACAAAAATAAGTATTGCTACTGTGAAGTATAATAAAACGTTATTCATTTACTACTGCAACAATGCCGCGCTGTTGTCTGTATGCATACATATTAATCAATTTATCAATTTCCATTAAAACGGTCTACGTTTATTTTTGAAGTAAATTGGCTGTATTCAGCCACATTTCCGATTCGTTATCTTAGTAATAACACGAAGAACTAAACAATTTTCGCGTGATTTAAAACATTTCGATTTTCAAAAAACAATCGAAACGCGTCACAGTGAGGCAATAGATTATCAAAGATGGAATATAATAAAAAATAAAAATGTTTTATTAATCATTTTGATCGACATTTTCGTAAATTTTATATATCATTACGTCATAATTCTACAGATTTAGAATCTACGTTCTACTTATCTAAATTAAAGATGTTATTAAATACTGATCCAGTCATCTCCAACTTATTGCTAAATACGCATATAAAATACTAAGAATCGTAAAATATAGATCAATTTTATTTAAATTTAAGAGCATTATTACACAACTATATTATTAAGAGAAATAAATTCATAAATAGTTTAATGCCACCTTTGATGAGTAAATGGAGAATTTCAAATTAAATCAGCGGTATCTGTTTGATTCATACTTAGAACATTTAAAAATGTATAATATTTGGATGGGAAGTACGGAATAAACTATTCAACTTAATGTGAAATTATTTATGGTTCACAGTAAACTAGAATTTTTTTCCATAAATTTCTACAATTCGCAATGACCGTCAGGAATATTTATCAGTATTTCGTGTACCTATATAATCTTTGTTACATTATGAAAATCTTACGAAAACTTCCCTACTTATTTGTTGTTATGACTTTGTTGTTGTTATAACGTGATCTAGGTTTTGGCTGAAGCGTAGTGTTATCCAAGAAACGCGATTGCAAGAACTTGAGAAAAATTAATCTCACGTTCTTATTGTGTCATAACATAACACAGTTTGGGTCTAACTTTTTTTTCATTACACAAATCAGGTGCTATCACACAATTAAATTTAGAAGACATTTATTGCGTTCTGCTTTTACATGAATTGGTAAACAACAAACTTTAGTAATTTCCAGCATTTACAGTGTGTTGACTCACACACAAACGTTATTAAATTAAAAATGATATCGATTAAATCGATTAAAATAGTGAATAATTAATAATAAGTGAATTTATTATTGTGCGCTATCGAAGTATGATATATGTGTGTATATGTATATATATATATATATATATATATATATATATTTAACAATACATGGCATTTGACATTATACTATACTGTACACCAATATTGAGTATAGGTATGCACCAACTGTTTTTGAGATATTAATCGTCATAAATAGGTCGAGGAAAAAAGTCATCGCGGAAGATTAAACCCAGTTTTTCTTTAAAAAGAAAGTTTTAAAAAGTTCCCAGTTTTTCGTTAAAAGGTCAGATTAAAATCTGACCGTTGTTACTAAGGAACGAATTTAAATGCAAATTACATTTATTCTGAAAGTCCGAAAACGTTGTCTTTCTAGTACTAAGTTCATTTATATATCAAGGATTTAAAAAAACTTTTATTTAGCAATTTTAATTTTTAGAGCATTTTTTGACGTTTTTGGTGCATTTTTATGTTTCCAAGTTATTTTAATAAAATAGTGGATAGAATTTGAAAAAAATTTAGTTGAAATTCATGTATTCATGTATTGAGTTCATATGAAACACAAGGTAAAAGTATAACAAATGTATCCTAATCGTGTATTCATTATTTGGAAATATTTTTCTGGGCAATAGGTAAAAGAAGACGTATCGTTAAAAGAAACCAATTTTTTCTACGTTAAAAATAATTTTTACACCATTTTTTTAGCACATTTTTAAGTTAAACCTTAATTTTTTAAAACATCTTAGATTTTTTTTTTTTTATAGAGCTTTTAAATCCGTTCCTTAGTTATTACTATATGTGTGTGTGTGTGTGTGTGTGTGTAAAGGTCACGTGGAGTACGAGTCGCAGAGCGCGTGGACCACGATCGCCCTGATAGCGAGCATCATGGTACCGCTGCTGGTAGGCATCTGCTGCGTGGTGTCGCAAGTGTACCGGCGCAGCGGTCGCCTGAGCCTGCGGTACCAGACGACGCGGGCGGCCAAGAGGCGCAATTCGGTGATGGCCCTGAGCACGGTCGATCTGTCGGGGGGCGGGGCTCGAAAGGGGGGCCGGCGGCGACGCGGCCGATCCTCGCGACACCGACGTCAGCGACTCGTCCGAAGCGCCGGACGGCTCAGTGCCGAGTTCCACGAACCCGCGGCGGTCCTACGACGCCGTGTACCGGACGCACGAGCCGCTGCCCGGCAAACCGGACGTGGACTTCGAGCCGAAGGTTTGGGACTTGGACGCCGAGTACGAGCGACAGCTGTACAAGGTGGACAAGAGAACGGCCATTTACGTTCCGGGGTCGCCGCCGGCGTCGGCGTCCACCGCCGCCCGGCCGACCGACGACACGGGCGCCGCGGCGGGACCGTCGGTCGCGGTCCAGAGGCAGATTTTACCGTCCAGATTCAAAGACTCGTTTTAGCGAACGGTCCTCCCCCACCCCCGGTCCCGCGGTCGGTACCGAAAGCGAACGCGTACGCCCCGGCCCGTTCGGCCGACGGTGACAACGAACCCGTCGCTCCGCCCGAAAACCGTTTGCCAAAAACATCTTTTGGTCCGACGACCGCGGACAGTTCGAATTCAAACGTCGTCCTCTGCGGAACGTTTGTGTGTTCTTGCGTCGTCGCCAAAGCGATTTTCGGCAAACCGTTTGCTTTCGGCACCTCTGCCACAACAAACATTGTACACCGTTTCACATGGACAACGCGACATCACTGTGTAAGAGGGCGAATTTTCATTCCACGTGCAACCACACCGTGCAGCGGGCGATTTCGCCGCGGTCAACATTCCCCCCCCCCCCCCCCGATTTTCTTTCCATTGTCGAAAAACCTCCGATGTTTCGGGATCATAATTATTCCTTCCGGTGCTTTCGACACCGTACATTGATGTTCTCCAATCACTCCGTGTACCGCCTACTTTTCAACTCGTAACGCGCACAACGAAAAGTCACGACGATAATCGACCCGAGAACGGTCGTCCGAATAATAATAAATTGACGTACTGACGGTCGATAATTTGGTGTAAAATCCGTAGTGTTTATTTACATCACCGATCCGTGCACGACCGCGCGTGTAACGACCGACCGACAGCGGCGGTACTATTTTCGTGGGACATCGCAGTGGAAAGTGTCTATGACCACAGCGGTGACAGTTCAACCGATACGCGCTTACATCGTGATCCCGGTGGAAATCCATACGATTACATGAAAAACGAAAATACCGTTCGTCGGACGAATCATCTAGTTTTCTCGTCCCCGCAACGCCGTCGTTGTAAATAATTTCTACCGTATACTCATTACATTGTTTCTTATTCGTTCGCCGAATCACGCGATACGCTTATGTGAACATAAATAATCTGCACGCCAGATTTTTCGAAAGAAATTCGATGCTAACAACTACTGAACTAACTTACTGTTTCACTAAGAAGTGCTTAATTCGAGGGGGGGGGGGAATAAACGACCAATTACATTTAAAAACAATTTCGGTAAATGGACAGATAAATAATTTCAATGTCGAGCAACATTTATTTTTTTTCTTTCTAAACGAAAAAAAGAGGGAAAAATCCATGTATTTTTTCATATTCCTAAAGAAAACCTGTATATTTTTATACTAATATAGGTCATTGGGTCCTGTACATTATTATACTCGTGTAGGCCATAAAAACCGAATGGCTTAACGGAATAGCCGACCGAAATTATATAATTAACACTAAATAATAATATATACGGTTTCCTAGTCGATTCGGGTTTCAATCGTTTAGACCATAACGAGTAGATGGTATACGTCCTGACCGCACCTCATACATTTCTACGTGATCGTTTTTTTTCTACCCCGGACAATTCATGAGAATAAGAATTGAATAAACAATTTATATATGTTATTGAGCTTACGAGTGAATAAAAAATATAAAGGTAAACTTGTCGCCTGCACGTCAATCATGTGGAATGAAAATTCGGCTTTAAATATCTCTCATTATACTGATTGTAAATATTATTTAAGTTATTTGATTTTGTATAGATGCCTATATTGATTATTGTAACGCGAAGAAAATATGCGTTCTATATAATATGTATAATATGATTAAGTTTATAATTAAACCGCAGTCGTTTTCATTTCACATGAATTGTGTTGTTTTTTCTCCAACCTATATCCATCTAATTAAAATACCATTACCAACAGATAATTTTATAACACATCGTTTACAGAACTTAAACACTAAAATTATAAAATGTACTGATTTCTCTGATATATAAATATATCAAACTATAGGTGGAGATCAGGGGGGGCTTAGCTGCCACCCCCCTCCCCATAAAACATTTTTGAACATTTTTCAAAGTATTAAAAGTATTATGAAAGTTATTAAAATAGCTGTGCGAAAATTTTTTAAAAATTTTAGCCCCTCCTAAAATACAATAAAATTTCCGCCTATGTAACAGATATAACCTAACAGGCATAGTTATTAAGTGTACAATGTACACTGTACAAGTATATACTATTTAATATATAGAGCAGAACACTTAAAATGTATAAATATCCAAAATATCTATAAATATAATTACTAAAACATTCATGGTATTATATTCAATTAACATAGAAATTACACAATTAGTTTGGTTTTCAAATGTTTTTTTTTCAGTCGTTAAAACTACTAGCATACTTGTAATCTAACCCAGATTATTAAAAAATATTTATGTTTAATTATTAGGGAACGGATTTTATTGTAAATATATATTATTGGAATGAGGTATTTTAAATCTGATAAAAAAATTGTACGATTTAGATTGTATTATGATTGTACGATTCATTCTAATTGAAATAAACTGAAATTTCTTTTTCCATATTTTTACATTCTTTGGTATAAATACATATTTTTACATATTTTGTAAATAAGTACATATATTATTCATATTTTAGTAATTTTTGATTTATTTAAATGATTTTTGACAACGATCAATACTATCTACATCGTCTAAAAAAAGAAGACAAGGTTTTTTTGACGACTACCTACCACAATTGTACGTAATCTAAATGTCATTAACGTACTTATTTTGACATACCGCTTTATTGTAGATTATGACTAATAGTTCATTTATCGCGTTATTATGTACTTTACACAGTATATACTATAAACTTTTATCAATATTAATAGTGCCGGATGATATAAATATAAAATAAAAAAGTGGTATTCGACAATAATTGTCCTTCACCCCTTGACAACAATTATTGTTTTTAGTAGTATTCGTAATCTCATTTACAACGTAGTTTCATATACGTCTAGTTGTTAATTTTTAAAATGCCAAATGTTGTAAAATCGAAACTGATAGCGAATTATTTATTTAAAAAAGATTCACAACGAACCATTAATCGTCAAAAGTGATGGAGACATTTTATTCCGAAATTGATCAATTAATAGCGATCGTTAAAAAAATATTCTTAAAATCGCCGAGTTGTGTTTTAAAATTTATAAAAATGTATCCAAATTCTAATTTACCTACTGAATCTAATATTACAAGATGGGGTACGTAGCTTGAAGCCATACAATACTGTTGTGATCATTTAGATAAAATAAAAAATATTATTTCAAATTTCGATTATGAATCAGCCGCAAGTGTTGAAAATTCACTGATACAAAATATAAATTTAAAAAATAACTTGTCGTATTATATTTCAGCAAATTTTTATTTTTATTTTATTTTTTTAAATTCAGACAATTGAACAATTGAAAACTAAAAACATGTCTTTGACAAAAAATAATAAACATAAAAAAATCTGCAGATTAATAAGAAAAAACTCAAGAGCGCACGAGAGAAAAAGCTAAAAATAAATTTGCCAATATAATTTAAAGAAAAATTCTAGATTTCAAACTATTAAAACCATTAGATATTTTTATAGAGAAAAATCAACAAGGATCAATGAATATCGAAATCACTTTTGATATACGATTAGTAAACATTAATTACGCTCTTCTGTCACATCTGTTGACGTGAAAAGATCTTTTAGTCAATACAAGAGTATTCTCCGAACGAACCATCGCAATTTTATATTTGCAAACGTTTAACAATATATTGTTTCTCATTGCTCTGTTCCGGAATAATACTCATTGTTATTTATATATACTTACATAATTTTTATTATTTTTATTGAATATTTAAATCAATATAATATTTTTATTTTTATAATAATTTTCAATACTAATACATTTTTTACCATATTTACATATTTTAGATTTTTTATTTCATATTTTAAGAAAAATTAATACACATGTGTGTACGAACATAGAGTTTTATTTGATTACAATAAAATCAGTTTCTTTCTAATAACGTAAGTATACTATTATGCATACGGATATTTTCTAATTATTTTTTGCAAGCTCGAGTATTTATTCAAGAAGTATCAAGTATATTCACATTTACTTATTGTACACGCCAATATAGACCGTAAATAAATTAGGTTTAATAAATGATTTAAAAGAAATAAATAATTACTCGGTATTACATGACTTATGAACTGTGCATTTTTTTTTTTTTTTTTTTATAATAATATTTAAAAGTATTTGTGCACAATCTAAATAGGCGTGTAGCGCATTACATCTCCAAGGATCATTAGACAAACGGCCGAATAACGGTACGAACAAATATTTACAACGTCGAAAACAACGTGATTCGTCAGATTCGAAACAGTGCGGTTTTGTCACACGGCCGTCATCGTTATATTGAATTTCCGACCGTACGATTTTATTTATTATCTATTATACTTGTATAATTTATGATTTTCACTCCCATCCGTATCAAACAACAATGCGTTGCAATGACTTTCGACGCAATAAGAAACTTTTTCGACTTCCCATTATTATTGTTTTAACCATTTCATATTATAGGATGTCTGCGATTTCAGTCGTTCTTTTATTTTTTTTTTTTAAGTTTCAAAGTCTCATCGGCAATATTTCCTGTTGTAATAGTTATATTGTATGCAATAACTCAACCATTCATCTGTATCACCAAATAAACACAATATCACAATAAATATTAAGGACATTTAAAGCATTTCATGTTTTTCCATTCCTGTCTATCGCACGCGCAACATAGGCAATCAGACGATCAACTGACGCACTAAGCATATTGAAAACTGATTTTAAACCATCGTGAAATCTAAATTAGATCGATATTCTGGGTCTTATGATTTTTTTTTCTAGCCGAATTCCAAAAAATAAAATCAAACAAATTGTTAACATAAAAATCGATAAAAATTAATTTTTATTATCGATTAAATCAAAGTTAGAAAATCGAACTGCAATAGAATTTACGATGAATTAAAATCAGATTTCAATATCCTAATCCCATCAATTGACCGATCAGTTACGTAAAATAATACGATGAGAAAATAAAATGTCTTTAATAATTTTTTTGAGCGTGTAATAGTAGAAAATAGAAAATCATGGATTGCAATCGGAGGCGGTTTATAACTATTTTACGGATATTAGTACTAAATATTTGATACCTTACCTATTTTGATCGTACAACTGTCCACGTATACACGCAGGTCACCAAGAGTTTTCGTCGAGGGCGTTAGTGACGATCGTGCCGATTATGCTCATTCTACTGGGACCGCTGTTCCTTGTCTTGGTGTGCATTGGTTACCGGATATTCGTAAAAACGAAAAAAGCCAAAAGTTCAAAGTAAATATTGTTCCATGATAGTGAAATAATTAATTCGATTTGAATGTTTGTCGTTTCCTATCTAAAACCTGGTAACAATTTTTCTTTTGTTATATATTATTGCAGTCGCACGCAGAGCTCGTCTCGTCGCATGTCTCGAAGCGGGGCTGCTCAAACGGACGACCAAGAACAACAAATGCAAACCGATGACGAAACAACGACGGTGACAGTAGAAGAAAATCAACAAAGGGAAACGGAAATCAACTGAACCACGAATAGTTTATTTTTATTATTTTTTTTTATTTTTTAGTCGACATAATGTTCACCAGTCATTTATATATTTTGTTACGTTCATTAAAATACATACATTTATAATAGTTTAATTAATTCAACAAAAAGATATATTTATATACATATTATATGTATATATAATTTCGAATTGAAATATTTTGGCCATAAAATATAAATACAAAAATATACGGTTCTTCGAAAAATAAATATTTAACACAATAAAATACAATAATAATAATAATAATAATGATAATTAATATTAATAATAATAATAATAATAATAATAATAATAATAATAATAATAATAATAATAATAATAATAATGATAAAGAATACAGGATTCGAATAAAAAAATGTTAAATAAAAAATAAGGTGATGATGATCACAATAATGTATAAATAAATCGAAATAATTTCAAATCGATTTCGCGACATGATATAGATAATACGTAAAGGGCGATTTTTATATTTTGATTAAACATTAATTTTTTTAACTATTTAACTACATAATATTATCACTATAAAATCCACCGATCGACCATCGATATTTTCTTAGGACAACGGCTGAATCATATTTTGTCATCTTCGATGTTCGATCGAATTTAATAATTTATTTTATTTATTAAGTCTTGAATTGTAAATAGAAGTCTTTACGTTCAAATAACACACAACCTGTTGCTGAAAAATACTCGAGGATAAGTTCACAACAAATGACACGCTACTTAGCGTCCTCGTTACGCATTGTTACCCAAACCGTTGTTACTCGAGTATTCCCTTAAACCTGATAATACACGGTCGAATAGTCGGATTATTTTACTCGATCCGCCAATCGGCGGGGTGGGCAACATGACGCATGCGTTAAAATTGCGACGACGCATAAAACGATCACACAGATAAAAAATATTAATATTGTCAAAAGGTATAAAAAAAAAAAGTCTGTCTTAAAATGTATAATGGACAATGATAAAATAGTCAAGGTGGAAGGAACTTTTTTGGACTTAAAGATCAAACAAGAGGGGGGGAGGGTAACAACAAATGTGAATATTCAGGTAATGTTACGATAAAGTTATTATAAAAAATGTCTTAAACGTTTTTGGAAATCACAGATTAATTGTGGTCAAAACAAAGAAAACGAATATCGTTACTAAAACGATATAGATTTTATAAATGTAAATATAATATAATATACAACATTAAAATAGACTTTTCGACCTAATGAAAAAATATTTGTCCAACAATGTAACTATAAACTCTTTTTCGACAAATACATATATGTAATAAATTTGTATAACACGTTAATATTAACAAAATGGTAAAATCGGTTGAATTTATATCATTGTAGTAAAACCGTATTGGTATATATATATAGGTATATAAATATATTGCATTTATATAACGAATATGACGAAAGTAACAACTTATTCTTTTCTCAGTCGAGTATAAGGCCGCTCGGGTGAAAAAAAAACAAGAAAATAACCATCATCTAGCACCGTTCCGCATATATAAAAAAGAAAATGTAAATATATATTGATATATATATATAGATAATATAAAAGCGATTATTCATAATATTGCTTGAAAATCATTATTGTTAGTCGGGTGAGGTGAGGGGAGCCGCGAATGATAGGCGAGCGCGGGAAGGGTAAGGAAAATTGAGGATATGGGTCGATATAACTTGGCTCAATTCCGTTGCTGCTGCAGTAATCTCTTCTCCCACTCCTCTCGGCGCTGCTGGATGCGCTTGAACCTGGGCACGACTTCGATCGGCGCAGCCACCGGCGTCTGGTTCTCGTTCACGTCGACCTCGGGTTTCTTGTCCACTACGACCACGACCACTTCGTTTTCGGACTGCGGCACGGCGACTACGTCAGCACACTCCTTACAGTCTTCGTTGGCATCGCCACCATGACTACCACTGCCACCACCGTCGTCGGCACCGTCACCGGCCACCAGCAGCAGCTCGGGTTCGCCGTCCTTGCCCAACTTCAACGACCGCCGCGCGAACACTTTGAGCAGTTCGGGCTGCTGGTCATCACGCTTTTTCCTGCGCACCACCACGTCCACGGGTGCACCGCCGACGCCGCAACCGCCGCTGCCGCCGTTGTACAGTTTGGAAAGACGCGGCGCCGGCACGGGAAACGCACGTTGGGCGTGGGGGTGCCCGTTGACGTGGTGCTCCGAATCGCTCGAGCTGTAACTGCGGCAACGTTCGGCTGTGGCCACCGACTCCACACCGGTCGTAGGTTCGTCCAGGGCGGCGCTGGACACGCTGTCCGAAGACGAAGACTTCTGCACCGAAAACCCGCCGCCGCTGGAAGTCGCGTCATCGTCGGTAGAGGCCGTCTGCTGTCCAAGGCTAAACGACTGTTTGATCGGGGCGAACGTGTCCGACTCGAAAATCTCTTCAGCCAACGTGTGCGTCGACACATGACCGCCGCCGCGGTACGGCTGATGGTCGGGCGGCAAATCGGGCGGATACGACAGTTGCATGCGACCGGCCGGCGGTGGTTCTTCGCGCTGCCTCGGTTTCGCGCCCATCGTCTCGTCGAACAAAAACCGGTCCACATCGACGTCTTCGGTTGACGCGGACTTGGCTGTGGTCTTTTTCTTGGTGCTTCGGCGCGACAACAAGCGGTGAAAAAAGCCCTCTTCGCGCCGCGGAACGTTTTCCACGGAAATTTCGTCGACCGACGTGTCCAGGTCGCAGGACTCTGGCGTAACAGAAGCGGCGGTGCAAGAACCGTCGAGGGTGGCGGTAGTGGTGGTGGTGGCGGCGATTGTAATGGCGGTGTCAGAGGTGGTGGTAGTAGTGGTTAAAGTGGTAGTGGTGGTGGGACTGGTGGTAATAGTGGTGCCATCTGTAAACAAAAATAGAAACACACGTGTAAGTGCAAAGCGAAAAAGTAAAAAGACGATTTTTAAAAAGTGCTGTTGTGTAAAAAGGAAATTATTTTTAAGCCCACACCTAAATTTGAATATGAACGCGCATAACTAGTTTATATATGAAACACTTGAAGTATAAAAAAAAATTAGAACGATACTAGCAAAGCGTTTTGCCACCGACTTGTTGCATTTCTCATCAGAGCGTAATCTATTGAACCCCCGCACAGGGGACACACATCTTCTTCGCATATAGCGGACAGTCTTTTTTTTGTCAAATTGACATCTTCGTTGTTGTTGGAGTTACCACTAGTACATGTGAAGTAGTTCTCCAGATATTTTAAATACCCCTTCGGGTAAGCGTATAAATTCAATCTAATTCTACCTTTGGTCACATCGATTTGTTGAAGTGATTGTTGTTGTTGTTGTTGTTTACGATGCGACAATAGAGGAGAAATCTTGTTAAATCCGACCGGACGAACGGACGAACTCCGAACGAAATACGGAAGCGTGTCATTTCGCACGCGATACGCACCGGAACGACTACGGCTAAAACAGCCACTCAATCGAAATAAACACCGTTGTTTAGGTTTTTTACGTTTTGGTTTTGTAAAGGTATTATTTTTTATATTTCGTTTGGCTTTAAATTTTGTCGGGTAATAAGCAGAATAGCTTTGACCGTAATTGTATATACCTGCTGTATCGGTGGTTTGAGGCTTCGTTTCGGGCGATGCTGACCGACCAGAGTGCTCTTCGTTTACTTCGGGAGTTGCAGGAAGAGCATTCGCAACGGTAAGCTATATAAAATCAAAAATCAAATCAATATGATTGAAACAAAACAAATTATATTGAGTAAAATTAAATTAAACCTACCGGTTTTTTGCTTCGAGGATTGCCGTGCTTTCTTTTGGGCCTGATCGCCATTCGGTGTTTAGCTGCACTATGACTAAGGGGAACGCTAGTTGAAGAATCACCATCTACATGAAGTTAATAATTTACATGTATAACACAAAAAAAGTAAATTTAAATACTTCGAAAAAAAACTTTTACCTGAACTGTCTAGGTGAGTTTGAGATGTGCGTTTGTCATATAATGATACTTTTGACGAATGTCGAGAGTTATGGGCTCCGAAAGAATCCTTTAAAAAATATTATAAATTAGGATATGAATTCATCACAAGATTTTAGTATTATTAACGATACTCTAAATTTAATTCTACAATGAGAATATTACTAAATTTATAAAATATAATTTATGATTTTACATTATTAAATATTGATATTTTACTAAATGGAAGCACATCATATAATACATAAAAATATTCATTTTATTTGATCTTATCTTAATAATGAGTAATGGCAAATAATAAATAGAACAATTTTATCATATTTAATATTTAAACTAAAAATATAAACTATCCAATAATAAAATTTATAAACATTTTAATTAAATTTAATATCAAATTGAGTTATAATACAACAGAATTTAGTTGAAAATTAAAGTACAGTAGAATAAACATTTTTATGCATTTAATAATAGCATTGATTTTAAATAGAACTACTATTAGTCAACAATAAATATTTGTACAAAATTTAGTCAAAAACAAAACTATATCAGAACTCCTAAGAAAAAATGAAAGTTTTATTACTTTACATTAATACAAGATAAACTCAATTAACTTTTCTTATATAACTCGAGTGAAAATTATGAAAATTGAATACTTCCAAATATTACACACATAATTTACATTTGATACTTAAAATGATCTTACTTCGTCCATTTCTGAACTTCCCATACTAAGGAGTGATCCATCACTGCAGGTGCTATGTGAAGATTTAGTTATCAACTCCTAATAATAGATTTTTTCCGTTAAATTAAATTATAAAAATATATATTGAACTAATACTAATATCTTACTTTGCTCAATAGGAGATCATTGCCAGCGGCTATTGTAGGAGAATGCATTGAAGGGCTTCGAGGGAGTCCCAAATCTTCTTCGTCCACATCATCACTATCATCGTCATCTTGAACTTTTCTTCGTCTTCTTACCGCTTCAAGTAACTCAGCCTTTTTTTTAAATAAATATAATTTAATTAAAAACTATAATTTAAATAATAAAATAATAGGTTAAAAATAATTTTTTTCATTAGAATTTTAAATCTCCATTTAAATATTTCATTTTCAAAAGTTAAAGTAAAAAAAATAATAATAATAACATTTGAAATAATCTAGTTTTAGTTATACAAAATATTTGCACAAAGATTATTATTTATTAATATAAATACTTTCTCACGTAAAATTTAAAATAAATTAATAAAAAATAATTTACACTCATTGATTTAAGCGTACACCCGTTTAATATTAGTTTTAAATTATAATTTATAATTTTCATCTGTTACAATAAGCCTCAATTGTTGTATAATTAAATTATAAACATCATTTATTATAATTCATAATTGCATAGTTCTGCGTAAATTATTAGCCTACAATTTTTAAACAGATAAAATTATATATAACAAATAAAATATAATTTAATATATATCATCAACCACAGAAGGTATCACACACAAGGCGTTACACATGGTGGTTCGCTATTACAGTGATTAAAGTTCACGGTCAGCTGGGTCCCCGCAATTCTCCCTATTTTAAATGCCTCGCGGGCCATTGTAGTATCTGGTATACGTTTACTACACATAATAGATCGTTAATGCACTAGCGCGCGCATCAACCTTGCTTATCTAGTTTTAATCGAGAGAAAATGTAAAATTAACGCTCATAAACTAATACATACCATATTATGGTTTCACGTAGAATTCAAATAACATTAAAATCAGAATTTCATATTTTAAATTTTTTTAAAAATAAAACTAGTTCAAAACAGTTTAAAAAAATATTCTTACATGCAGCATTGCAATACATAAATATAAAAATGTTAACGATAAATACATGGAGTTTCTGTGTACTAAATTACATAATAATGCAAAACAGCAATCTACTACATCACTCAAACAATTTTATATTATATAAATGCATAATTCATTGTGCGAGAGATACTTTGTGATTTATGTTTCATAAAAATTAGAAAACAAGTGTATGATAAATTACACGGGAATTAGCTATTGTCTTTAAAATATTTTAAAACTAACAACACTAATGAATGTAAATAACAATGGGAAATTTATTAAGATAATATAAATATTAAATAATATATCAAGATAATCAATACATTAGATAAAACTGTATTTTTATATAACAAAAGCATAATATTATTTATATCAAAATAAAAATTGTTCTTAAATTACCTGTATATTGGCTTGTGGAAATCCTAGTCGCGGTACAGATACAGCAGATTCAGAATCGGACTGACCAGAATGCTGTTCGGGGTTAAATACACTGTCATGGCTGACACTTAATAAAGTGGAGTGTAAACTTCTGTAATTAATTTAAAATCTTCATTAAAATGAAAAATCAAAAGTTTGTACTAATTGTACATACCGCCTCCTGGTAAATGGCTCATCAATCAGCTGACTAGTCGAGCGACTTCGGGACGTATCTAAACTAGGTGGTTCTATATCGTCACATAATTTAACATCGTTGGGCTCGGGACTTGGTGCCTTACGTCTGAATATCCGACGTAATCCTCTGAGAGGATGAAACCGGCGTCTTTTAGGTTCTATAAACATTTATTTTTATTAATTTAATGTTTTCAAATAGAGAAGACTGTCATTTAATTACCTGGTCTTTGATTGACAACATGTTCAGATTGCGGTGATGATTCCCGCACGCAAGACATTTTATGTTTATATCATAAAGTTTGATTTATTTAGTTCGTTGCATTTAGCTGTAAGAAATTTAAAAAAGAACAAAATTAAAGCATTCACTTTACTTAAATTAACCATAATCCTCGATGTATTTTTAAAATACAAAACAGCATGTTTACATTTTAATCTTTAACTCTATTCGATGGATTAAAATCGTTATATGCACCAATAAATTTAAATAGCTTTATATCCGCTAAATACAAAACACATATGGCCCTCATTTTTGAGGTTAACACACTATATATATATATATATATACTATAATTAATAATTTTACATTTTAAAATATGAAAATGGAAATGTTTATTCTTAGTTCCTAATAAGATAGCTGAAATGTTATCAAGTCAATGAAAAAATTACAAAAATACTGTATTTATTATAAACAAATATCAAAAGCAATGTTAAATATACTTTTATAAATACGTTTAAATTAGTATAAAAGATTAAGAAAATATCAATAATCGACCTTTATACAGTTTTAATTTATGTATAAAAAATATACACATGTTATCAATACACTAAGTAGAAGTTATAAAAATAATAAAAATTAAAATGTGTTATAAAATTCGATTTAAAAACTTTTCTTCATTATTTTTAATTTGATTTATAACAAAGGGATTTGGATGCATAAAACTAATTATTAATAAACTTAATAAAAACTACACAGGATATTAAAGTTGACACTCTATTAGACTATTTACATGAAAAAAAAAGATACACAAGTAAATATACACATTATAATAAAAATCTATATTGCTACATATATATATATATATATATATATATATATATATATATATATATATATATATATATATATATACTTCATCAGTATTGGTTTAAATATTTAATAATTCGATAATTCGTTACAATTACATAAATAGTACATATGTACGAAGGATACATTTAACACTTCGATGGACCGAATCAACCAATTTGTTCAAACCCGAATTTTATTTAATAAACTATTTTATAGCTTGATAAATTAAGTAATATTATTGACAGTTTAGAAAAAATATCTAGATTGTGTTACCATAAACAGTAAATCTCCCATTACTAATAAAATTTAGTTTTAAATTATTTTAAAAATGTATAATACATTTCAAAAGCACTAAAATCATTTTATAAGATGATCAAAATTTGTAATAATTATAACGAAAATCTCTTATAACATTATTTAGAAAAATCCAAAGGCTAACATATATTTTTAGTATTTTATTGCAAGGGAGACTTTTTCTTGAATATCTAACAGTAGTTTATTATTATTACAAACGAGTTTAAAGTTTAAGTTCAGAGGCAGAAAATACCCCCCACCAAATATTTGTTGACGGACTGATTTTTTGGTAAGATTTTAATTACTTCAAAATATAAATTAACATAACTATTAATAATTTTTTATTTGATATTTGTACATCAACATTTTTAATAAAATATTATTTTTTGTAATACTAAATAAAAATTATGTAGTCACAGTATGAAGTATATTTTATCACAAAAATAAAAAACTTCTCTTTTTTCAAAAATATTGAATAGATAATTCCTTATAACATAAAAAAATACAAAAATACATAAATTTACCAAAAAATAGTTTTTAAACCATTTTATTGGAGGAATATTATTCCATCAAATATTATGAAGAATTATATGTAATACATATTAATTAATAAGAAGGTAGGTAATTCATTAAATTTTAACAGTAATTTTTATTATTCTAAAATAAAAAATAATTAACACAATAATTTTTCTTTGCTGTAAACATTATTAAATTATAATTTTTAATAACTTTGTCTTTAATATTTTCGATTACTTAAATTAAAAAATATTTCAGTTACTCTACAAATTTAAAAATAACTCTAAAAGTATAAGTGTGTAATTATATAATATTAGTAATTTATTTTAAATTATATTTGTAATATTTAAAATTATTTCTCAGTGTTTTCAAATTACAAAGAAAACAAAAATTAAATATGATTATGGTAAAATTATTATATGAATAGGGTACAGAACACAACGGTAATGTTTAACAGTCAGAATTCTGAATACACTTTCTCTTTTTCATAGTTGTAGTTATAAAGTATAGAAATGACTAGTAGTATTTTGATTTCCATCATTGTGTTGTTTTTACTTCTGAGTTATTAGTAATTTCAAAGTCAAATGAAAAAGTAGAATGATTGTATGGATTCTAATAGTTACAAGAAAATCTATAAATATTGTTGAAGAACTTATCACAATTAAATTACATAATACCATTGTTTCTTATCATATAAATGATAACTCTAACTAATAGTATAATAACATCAGCTCGATAAATTTAAACAAGAATTTAAACAAAATAAGTCAATACAATGAGTTGTATGAAGTAACGTATAATAATATAAAGTACCTACATTTTAAATAAATTATTTTCGTAAAATAAATTTCCGTTTTCACTATTTAGTTACTATGGTTATAAATGTTAAAACTTTATAACAATAAAACGATTTTGATAACAATTCCACACATTTATATATAAAACTACCGCGAGTATCATATTATTCGGTGAGTCTATTTATTTTTTTTTAAATATTGACTAACTTGATACAACCATACACTATATTTATTTTTATACTAATATTGTGTATATACATAAAAAATTAATATAAACAAATATAAAATTAAATAATGTTTTATGTTCATTATACTAATAACATTAATTTGTATCAGTAAAAACTGTTAAATATTTTTCATAAAAAGTATATGGTATGACTATTTTTAAGACCCAAGTATAAAAAAGGAACAAAGAGCTATTTCATATTAGGCCAAACTCGTGACACAGCTTCCAGGCCAAGTCACGAGCCAAGTCATTATTAATACTCAAATAGAAATACAGTACAGGTATAACACGACAAAAACAAATATTCATAAAATAATAAACATTGGAAACCCCTGGAAACCACTTAACAACTGTTTATTTTAGTAACTAGAATTGGCCATATAAGGACCAAAACAGAGTTTGCAAATTCGTCCGTGGCCATGGTTTGACCTTTAATAACTTTTTTTTTTACCTTTCTAAATAACATAATTCGTTATATTTAGCAAATAAAAGATAATTTTTAATTTTTACCAACATTTTAAAATTATTAAATAAAATATAATAGTATTAATTACAAACATACAAAAACACACACACACATACTTATATACATATATATATATATATATGTGTGTGTGTGTGTGTGTATACTACAGTAATAATATACTTATTTTATAAAATTTACTTTTATAATATATTTTAAAATATAATTATTTTAAAAAAAAAAATATTAATTATAAATTGTATATTATGTTCTTGTTTATAGTGTTTAGGTACATACATATAAGGTAACGTACAGCGTTTAAAACAAAATTTTTTGGTTCAAATAAAATTTTAAAATATATTAAATTGATAAACAATAATCAATTTGATTGCCAAATTAGAACAAATCAGTTAAAGATCATATTAATAAGAATTTGGCCTTCGTCTATGTGCTATGTGCAGCTGTGAGAAACTTGCCAAATATGTTTTATACACATGGCGATTGTATTTAGACACAGTATTTTATATTTCATAACAGTTTTTTTCTGATTGAGAACCAGTCACGCCCGCACAGTTTCGATCCAACAACAAACATGTAAAACGAGTCGAACTGCTATGTTAAAAACGACCCAATGTTTTTTCTACGTTCAATCCCTATAGATAGGTCGATTGAACGGATATGATCATGGCTACCGGAAGGATGTATCAGTGATGTTCAGCAAACCATTTCTTCCGGCTTTTGTACTTGAAATCCAATAATACACTAATATATTAATTTGCTCCTTTGCAATTAAGAAAGGAAATCAATTATCGATAAAGCAATTACTTTACATTGTTTTACATAACAAAAAACTATTAATATAATAAAATAAAATAATGGATACAAAATACTATTTCTAAACGTTCGAATAAAATTATAATACAAACAATTGATCAAAAAACCTTATTAAAAACCATAACTTGGTAATACATATAGTAAGACTCTGTTGATATTAATACGTTACGGTATTTTTTATATACATAAACACAGTAATGCATAATACGAATTTCTGTAAGGATATTTCATCCGATTTTTCCTATAGTTCAACATAAAATGTATACTCGTTATTCAATTGATTCTTCAGGTCATATATTAAATAGATGTTGTTTATTAGTTTAGTATTATTTTATTGACTAATATCTATTTTCACTGTATGTGATTCAAAAAAAAGTGTGAAATAATAATAATAATAATAAATATATTATTTGATAGGAAATAAATAAATTAAATGCTAAATATATCCGTATTAAAATATCGCATATTTTAAAACACGAATACAGTTACAAAATATAACACCCACTCTATCTTTACTGGGTCGTAAAAATAATAAAAAGAATAATAAGTGGAAAAATCTCGAGACGTGCGTTATCTTTTAAACGAGCAGACAACGATTCAGTGATGTTGAAACCAGATCAAATTACGTTAGGGAATAGAATGAAGGTCCCTATGAAATTTAAGTAACCCATATCTTTTTCACGACTATAACACTAAACACTAAACTAACATGTTACTACAATATTTTACAAGTACTGTATATAATGAATTACATTTTAATAATAATACTATAATAGATGTAGTTATATAAAACTAAATTTATAAAATAAATATAACACATAGTATGAACCCTAAATACGTAATTACACAATTTAATATTATTTCATAATGTAACATTTTAAATTATTTTTATAAGCATTTTTTTTATAAAAAGCTAATTACGTAAAGTTAAAAATAATTTGTATTTTTAATACATTCACTCATATCATTACTTGAGGATATAGATCAATTATTTAAAACTTTGAACACTAATGCGTATTCACCAATCAAAAAGTACAACAAATCACTGTTAATATATAAATAAATAATTTGTATTGAGTGAAAAACCATTAATTAATTAATTATAATTTTTATTCGTTATTATTCACGTATTTGCAAAATTCAATACAACATTTTTATAATCAATTTAAATTTGAATAAGTATTTAATTCCTAGTGCGACATTAAATAATAATTTCTTATTCATCTTCACCATAAAATATTAAACTTATTAAAACAAATTCAATATAAATAAATTTAAAATTTAAAATTATCACACAACATATAATAGTAAAATTGTATAAACGTATTTAATTAATTAAATACTAACTTCTGTGTATATTTACATTACATACATATGTATTATTTACATTACATACATAAACAAAAATTGTTTATTTCTTAAAAATGTAATCTAATTCACAATATCAATATCCGATATTATATTTTTTTAGATTCTGAACGGAGTGGTTTTATAATGATGTGTGTTTTTTAGATTCTGAACGAAGTGATAGAATCTTTTTTTATTTTATTATTTTTCTGAAAGGAAAGTAAATATAGATGGTACTTTGACAAGTCAAAAATCCAACTTTTTCAATACTTTTTTAAAAAAATCGAAAAAAACGATAAAAAAATTACGAAAAAACGGGAAATTTTACGCAAAATCACATTTTTAGAAATTACATTTATTTTAAATGCTCTAACTCAAAAACCAAAAATCGCAACAACTTGATATTTTCACCAAATCTTTATATTGACGTTTTCTATACATGGTTAAGTTTTCAAAGTATTTTGACATAAATTGAGTTATTTATAGACAATTTAAATTTTCGATTTTTGTAAAATTTCTGTTTTTAAACATCTATAAAATTTAATTGGCAGACCGAAAACGCTTGAAAATTTAATACAAGATTTATAATAAGTTAAACTTATCGTAACTAAAAAATATCGGTGATCGGTTAACTCAAATTTTTTTTATAAGCCCTTAAAGCTCAAATTTGTATAAAATGTGTAAAAATCACGATAATTTGCAAGTTATTTTGTAGATAAAAATCCATAAAATTTTTTCTGTTCATACTTAAGGTTCAAAATTTTAACACTAGGTTATCTATAAGCTACTCTTCAAAAATCTTTAAAAAAATTTCTACCGGACTTAGAGGAAAAAATTGAATGACAGTTTGAAATTTAAATATTTACGAAATTGCATAAAATAGCAATTTATTCTCAAACGATTTTAAATATTTGTTATAATTCAAAAAGTATAAGTCGCAGATTTTTGAAATTTTTACCAGCTGTTAAGATTGGTATTTCCTTTATGTCATATTTTTTTCAAAATATTATATAGATTTTTAAGCCACTTATAGGCATTTAAAATATTCAATTTTTTTACATTTTTTTTTATAATCGGTGATAAAATTTAATAGAAGATTCCACAGAAGTAGTTCTTATTGTCATTCAAAAATTATTAAAATCCATAGGCACAATTTTTTTTTATAAGCGTTTGAACATCGAATATTGACATAAAATTACATGTAAAATATAATATAATGTAGAATGTTCTAGACTCACAAACTATATCGCTGTATGCAACTGCCAACCCATCCTAATTGAAAAATATATTTATCGTTTCAAAATAAAATATACTTTTTACAATATTTATAAATAACAATATCAAATATCCTAGACAAACATATTAACTCCGTTCAGAATCGTTATTCGTATACAATGATATCTATCATTGCATTCAAATTTAACAAATCCATTGTAATAATGACCTATCCTATAAACGAGGTGCACTCCACCCCCAACTGTACAGCAGAGCAAGGCCCATCCGGTTCTTTTTTTTTGTATATATTTATTTTTTAGATTCTGAACGGAGTGAAGAATGTATTTTGGTAATAAGCCCGTCACTTGGGAACACCGTGAGGTAGTACTACAAGTGACGAGCCGATATTATACCTAAAATTGATATTACGTTTGTATATATATATATATATATATATATATATATATATATATATACATATACATAAAAAAGTTTAAATGTTAGTCGTTTAGTATGGCAGATAAAGTTGAAATTCTAATATTGACTGAAAAATCAGGGCCAGATTTAAGGAAGAGTAACCGGAGCGAAAGCCCCGGGGCCTCCACAAATGAGAGTCTTCACAAAAGAAGGTCTCCACAATAAAGACTTCGGAAAAAAAATCTTTCAAATTACAAATGCACTGTCACCCCACAATCCTGTCGAAAGTGACCAATTGAATAAAAATAAATCTAACACTGATTGCCGATGGATAATTCCGTGAAATTATGTCACCAGCATGTTTATTTATCAGTAAATCCGACGCGTCCTAAGCTCCTCCGCTACCGCTGCCACAGCCTTTGACGATTGACGCGAACCTGCGAACGCCTTACGCCCAATAATAGTATTATTTGATTTTCCTTTTTCTATGTGCGAGTGGTGCGAGATTATAATTTATTATTATTCAATATTCATATTTAAATTTTTACATATTATACACATATTTATATATGTTTGTTAAATACTAAGAAAAGAAAATAATCTACTTTAAAAAAAAATCGTTCATTTTATTTGGAAAATAATTTGGGGCCAGGGGCCCCCCACTCCTTTGATACCCCGACACCTCCACACCTATAAATCCGGCCCTGCTAAAAATATTGTGAAATATTCATAAATTACTATAATACTTTAAATATTTTTTTTCTTATAAGAACACGATTCTAGAATATATAGTTATAATAATTTATACTTAAAATTGTTATATGAACTCCTAATATTGAAAAAAAATAACATTGACTAGAGAAGTGTATAAATTCACAAACTAATACTTAAGAGATCACTTTAAACACAAAACTTATGTCATTTTTTGTGATTACCGATTTTGTACACAATTTAATCAACAAATTAAAAATATATATTTATTTAAATAAAAGATACCAAAGTTCTATAAAATAATAAATAATACGAGTATGAAAAAAAAATATAAATAATTACAATCATGGCACAACTATGGAGAGAACTAACTTAGAACCACTAACCTTCATATTAGCACTTTCAAATCACAAGTTCTTA
Organism: Sipha maydis; assembly: GCA_034509805.1. Lineage (NCBI taxonomy): Eukaryota > Metazoa > Arthropoda > Insecta > Hemiptera > Aphididae > Sipha > Sipha maydis. The sequence goes on along the minus strand of JASXSY010000820.1, from coordinate 94,140 downwards.
AGATTTTAAACTATACTGACAAATTTGTAAAGATTCTTTTAAGAAAAATTAGTTCACAATGTTTATTTTTTTTTAACTTACAAGTAGGTATATTCCACTTATATAATATTAATATAAATAATTTTCTAATTTATTATAGAGCATAAATGAAAATTGTATACCAAAAAGTATCATGGTATTTAATATTAGCAAAATAAGCATGCTACATTATTTCAAAAGATATATTGGGAGTTATAAAAATACTGAATAAAATACTAAAAGCCAAAACCACTTTATTAAGGGAAATAAAAAAGTTTCAAAGATTTCATTGACTTATTTCAAAATATGAGATCAAATGGAATATTATTGTAGTTGTGGTTGAAACCCCTAAGCATCACTATCAGTGTAATGGAATTTTAGAAACTCCAATATTTTAGTTCACCACTGATATTATTAATTATTTTAAATTGATACAATACATTTAATAAACTTAATTTAATAAACTTAATATCAAACTGTAAACATTTTAAAACAAATTTAAAAAAAAATTATATTTTTTTAATGAATTGAATAAAATATTTTTTTGCATAATGAATATTATTTATAAAATATATTAATGAATTTCATTGTCTTGTATCTTGAATTGTATGAATGACTAGTTTAAATATGGAAATGAAAAATAAAAATTTTATTAATCATAGATCACATAAATCTAACATTAATATGAACATTATAATTTATTTATCACACAATAATATAATATAGCCAATATTGTTTACTTTTTAAATTTAATAAATATAATAATAAAAAGAACCGGATGGGCCTCGCTCTGCTGTACACTTGGGGGTGGATTGCGACTCTTCATAGGATAGGTCATTATAATGGATTTGTTAAATTTGAATTCAATGATAGGTATCATTGTATACGAAAAACGATTCTGAACGGAGATGATATGTTAGTCTAGAATATAATACAATGTTATTTATAAATATTATATAAGTATATTTTATTTTTAAACGAAAAATTTAGAAAAACCGAAAATTTAAATTGTCTATAAATAAGTCAAAATATGTCAAAATACTTTGAAATTTTAACCATGTATAGAAAACGTCAATATAAAGATTTGGTGAAAATTTCAAGTTGTTGTGGTTTTTTGTTTTTGAGTTAGAGCATTTTAAAAAAAAACCGATATCTTTGTCCGGCTAGAATATTATACATTATATTATATTTTACATGTAATTTTTTGTCAATATTCGCTGTTCAAACGCTTATAAAAAAAAATTGTGCCTATGGATTTTAATAATTTTTGAATGACTTTAAGAACTACTTCTGTGGAATCTTCTATTAAATTTTTAAGTATTTTGTACTAGCCAAATTTTTTTTATCACCGATTATAAAAAAAAAATGTAAAAAAATCGAATATTTTAAATGCCTATAAGTGGCTTAAAAATCAATATAATATTTTGAAAAAAATATGACATAAAGGAAATACCAATCTTAACAACTGGTAGAAATTTCAAAAATCTGCGACTTATACTTTTTGAATTATAAAAAATATTTAAAATCGTTTGAGAATAAATCGCTATTTTATGCAATTTCGTAAATATTTAAATTTCAAACAGTCATAAAATTTTTTCCTCTAATTCCGGTAGAAATTTTTTTAAAGATTTTTGAAGAGTAGCTTATAGATAACCTCGTGTTAAAATTTTGAACCTTAAGTATGAACAGAAAAAATTTTATGAATTTTTATCTACAAAATAACTTGCAAATTATCGTGATTTTTACATATTTCGTATAAATTGGAACTTTGAGCACTTATAAAAAAAAATTGTGACTTACGATTTTAGACTTTTTTTTATCAGTTAAGGAACAACTTATAAGAAACCTTGTATTAAATTTTCAAGATTTTCTGGGCAGCCAAAAAAATTTTATCGTTGTTTTAAAAAAAAATACTTAAAAAAATTGAAAATTTCAATTGTCTATAAATAGCTTAATAAAAATCAAAATACTTTGAAAATTTAATGGTGTATAGAGAACGCTAATCTAAACATTTGGTGAAAATTTCAAGTATTTACATTGATTAGTTTTTGAGTTATAGCAAAATAAAAAATTTGATTATGTCGAAAACTGGTTTTGCGTAAAAACTCCCGTTTTTCCCAAATTTTTTTATGGTTTTTCCCGTCGCATTTAAAAAATATTGGAAATTTTTAACTTTTGACCCCCCAAAGTACCAAATAGATTCACTTTCCTTTCAGAAAAGTTGCTACATAAGGCAATCGAAGCATTTTTACTGCCCCAAAACGTGTCGACAGACACAAAAAAAAAAAAAAAAAAAAAAAAAAAAAAAAACACACATCATTGTAAAATCAATACATTCTTCACTCCGTTCAGAATCTAAAAAAAATTAAATCTATTCAGATACTGGGGTTTGAACAATTAGACATTCATATTAAAAATACAAAAAAAATTTAGTTTAAAATTTGGCTTCTATCAATTTTTAGAATGTTTTTTAGCAACTGGGAGAGGAGCTAAATGGCTCACTTACCCACCATATATTTTAACCTACAAATACTTAAAATTTAAACAATGAATTCTAATTGTATGTATCCTAATTCTTAAGTATGCAATATAATGTATCTAAAATTTAAAAATAATTACATATCAATAATATAATATGTACCAATCATAAATTAATTATCTCTTATAACAGTGATAAAGGAGAAATAATTAACCTTAAACTATGTATTATAATTATAATATTTTTCATGTATAGACATAGTTTACTATATTTTATAATGCATTACATTAAATATTTTTGCTTGATTTGGTTTAAGTAATTATTTGAGGGTTGTAGGGAGCAAAGTTCCCTTTAATAATAATTATTTAACTAGTTTATAAATAAGATAAATTAAAAACAATTAACTAATTACATTTTAATTTAAAGTATTTTGAATACTTTACACTACTAAAAAAAAATTGTAAGAACTTCCTAAAATGTTTTTTATTATAAATTTTTATCATATATTTATTTTATAAAATTATGTCCATAAGTAGATAGGATGAGGTTAGTTAGGAACAATACTATAAAGAATAAATCCATTTTACTTTTCAATAATATAGCAACATGTGGCTATAGAATGTCAATGTCTATAATTTACTTCCTACAATATAGAACAGGTACAGCATTGCTCATATTAGGGATGGATGTGCAAGGGGTGGAGCCTCCCACTATATATATTTTTATTTAGTTTTTGCATACTCCAACTATATTTTTTACTAAAATGGAAGGATGCTACAAACTTATGTCTGAAACAATTTTAATATAATGAATTTTACTATATTTTATTCTTTATTATCTTTTATTCTTTTTTGATTGTTTAAACCATATTGTATGGTCATATATATATATATATTTGGTTTGTTTGTATGATACTACTATATATATAAAGCAAACTATACCAATAACATTTCAAATTTATGTAGACAACTCAAAAAATCGGACTCAGAATTTATTGGTTTTACATATTTGCAGTAAATCTCTGAATACAAGAGGTAAGCTAAAAATGTAGTTTAAGATAGTATTATATTATAAGACAATTTATTAATATTTTTTATATATTATTTATATTTTTCAGATGTTTAATTTTTTTGAGCAATACCATACAAGCAATATGAATATATATACAAATTAAAATTAAAATAATAATGAACTGGAGATAAGTATTTAATTTTTTAATAATTACCTAATTTCTTGGTTTCAATTTTCTATGATCTATAAGTTTTATCCTTGAATTTATTTCCAAACTTGATTGAATTGCATTAGAATTTAAGTAAATTAAATACCCATTAGGTACATAATATTATATACATTAATAATTTTTATTAAGGTCAACTAAATACAACGAAAACAAAGAAACAGTCAAAACTATAATAAAATAATACATATTAATATACTAATTAATAGCTATCTACTTAAAGTTAAATAGAAGGTAACATAAAATAATTAGAGAAAAACATGTTTACCTAAGTATAATAAAAATATAGTCTAGGGAAATAACTGAATTAACATGTTATGTGTTGAACCTTATTGAACTATTCTTCTAAAAATGATAATACTGGCAAATAGCTATATAATTATGAAAGTTTCAAATTAGTTATATTTAACTAAGTGCATTCTAAGATAAGATTGTTTCATTTACATTCTACAAGACACTAAGACATTAAAACGTAACTTTTATATATATATATATATATATATATATAATCAAATAAATACTACATTTAAATAATGTAATAGCTATAACAGATACCTACTTATTTTAATTATACAGAATCAGATTAATTTTAATAAGATGACAACAAAATTTAAGTAATTCTGAATAGAATCAATGTAAACAAAATTGTATAAGTAAACATTCAATTATAATAGGTCAATCTATAAAATTAAGTTTAAATCACTAATTCAAGTGTACTAATCATATAATACCAAATAGGTACCAATCAAAATACATACTCAACTTTAACTTCAAATACATCATTTTTAATATAAGAAATTTCAACAAGTTCATTTAAATCTATGGTTAATTATTTGTAAGACTTTTCTATCGAGGTAATTTAGTTAATATTTCTTAATTATATTATTCAATAATAATCAGTGCTTGATATGGGAGGGACTCATTTCTCGTATTTTGAAATATTTCAGTGTCTCTTCACTATTTTTTTTTTCAATTTAAACACTGATAATAATTAAAATATGCCTACTTATTACAAGATATAGAAGTGATCCTACTAATTAATCTAATACATTTTCAATATTGAAACTTACCTTATATTTTTAAAGGTATCCACTAATTTGCAATTGATTAATTTCTATCATTGACCAGTAGGTAGGTAGTATTGCCATAGGAGTTAAACACTAACACTTTCCGCACACGCTTATGGAATTTTATAATAACTAACTAATACGTAAACAATTTCGCTATAAATCAAACTTTGAATAATTTTTAATAAATCAAGGAAAACAATTGCAACATCATTAAATAAATAAGAAACATGAAAATAAAAAATTAAAAATTAAAATAAACTCGCACTTACACACTGGCGCGAGACGCAAAGCCCGACTGCAAATGATAAAAAAAATAGAGAAACAAAAACATAACGGGTCGTTCACAGCTGCATTTCCAGTGTAGCCAAATGTAGTAGTTATAATCACTCACAAAATGTACGATTATCATAGACGTCTTTAAAAAAAAAAAATACAAATTGTATAATTCATTATATATTTTAATGATACAACTAAATTATATAATGACTGAATGACGTTAATAAATAAACAAATTGAGTAGTCTAAAATGAATAGTTAATCCTCTAATTATTTCACATAAATTAGTTGAAAATGTCAATAATTTATTGAGTAAAAATGTGTTAAATATTTTACAAAAATAATCAAGTTCTTATTAGTTACATAAACCATAAACCCATGAGTCATTAAATACCATGTATTGTTGTGTAAAATTATCGCCTGATTTTTACAAAATAAAACAATTGTAATTATTAAATTTTTTAGATCATTATACATTTAAACATAAATTTATTTAATTTACTCGTTCACTTTTTACGTTTTTATTTTATTTACCTCATACTCATGTTTATTTTTTTTATCAAATTATGATATTCATATACTATAGTTAACAGAATTAATTATAGAAGATGTCAAATGTCTGATTAATTAAGTATAACTTATTGATTATAAATTTATCTGAATATGCGACATTATCGCTTATGCCTTCTCGACATAGCTTCCCACTTGATTAACGTATAATTCGGTACGACAACGTAGTACCTATTGTTAGTAATAGAATCAAACCCATTAATTTTCATTACCCAACCATGATCTCAGTTTTTATTTTTTTCATAAAATTTATTATTCAAAATTACAACTTAACTGTTAAAAGGAAACATGGAAAATTAAATATGTTATGATCTTAGTAGCGTCATTTTATTTTCTATAGAAGTGGGAGAAGGTTTTGACCGACCCAAATTATTAATAAAAAAAACCACTCATTTCGCTCGCAAAAAAATATCTTCTTACATTTTATCAAATTACCATTCCTACTTCACTTATTTTATGATTGAAATATTTTTCTGAATATATTAAAAAATTAATATGTTTTTGCGCTAATAAAATAAAATAATGATAAAACGGCAACAATCCGGCACCGGCCCATCGGACCACTTTTAAAATCAGACATAGGCAAATGCCTACCTTAACCATCCCCCTCCCAAAGGACACCACTTTATGATCTTAGTTAGGCTCACATAACAATTCATTGACCATTATCACATTTTAAACACAAAAGTCTATCCTAATTATGATTTTTTAATATTAATAAGAATATATTACACAGTTGAGTTAGCTTTGAGTGATTGAAAAAACTGAAGCCCTATGTTAATAATCCAAAAGCTATTTCATCCTCATTGGTGCAATACGCACAAATAATTTTAAATATATTCTTCTCCGATATTGCTCCGTTTTATTCGATAATCCATGTATTTGTACACTAAGTGGCGTGGTCAAGGGGGTTAAGGAATTATAACCCCTCCCTTAAATATATTTTTTATTTTCTAAAATACCTACACAATAATTTTAATATATAATGTTATATCATGTCATTATTAAACAATTTTCACAGTTTCAATAAACTAAATAATAATACATTTTATATTTTAACTTATGTTTGATCATTTTATTAAAATTAAATAGTTGGTACTTATGTAAAAGGGAATGAAAATTTAAAACTTCCCCAAAATATTTTTTTAGCTACACTCACTGATCTCTCATTGCCATTTATTTAGATAACTATATTGCTATATAGTTACAATATTCATTTCAGAGATGTTTTAGTGGATATATCCTAATTACTTTATACCATAGATAACATAATTTATTTAATAAATACATTGATCTATTCTGTTTTCTGTGTTAGACTCTGTAGTAGTACTCTATCGACAGTTACCTACCTAATTAAATGTATACCTTTATTTGTATAGAATATAATTATGTTGTAGGTAACGATGTATGATGTTTTCATTATTGAAAAAATATTCTTAAAGTTATTTTAGAAAATATGCTTTTAGTAAATTATTTAAATAAAAGTTGTAATCATTTAATGAATTTATCAAATCATTTATTGCTATCAACTATGAATCAACTTTTCAGTAATGTAAAAAATTGTGAATCGTGAATGATCTAAGTTCGATTTTTATGTTTTAGTTATTTTTATAACTTTAATACCAAAATTAAATGCTAGCATCCAAAAAATATTAACGCCTAATTATCCAGCGCCATGGTCGTGTTGCAAGCTAAGTAAAAAAAAAAAAAAAAATATCAGTGGCATAACACTAGAAGTAAGAGTTTCTCATTTAAACAGTGTACATTTTGGTATTTTCTTTAATTGAACCTAATTAATTATCTACTGAATCTATTAATACCTAATAAATTTGAAAAAATCAGACAAATTGTGTATATGATTCTATTATAAAAATCATCGTAATTGTATGGTTATAAATTAAGTTATTAAAGAAAACTTTTTAATAAAAAATTATAATGAAATCTGGAATTACGGTGGCAGCATCTCGCATTGTCTTGCCGACCGATTCCCCCACTCCATTTCGTGTACGCAGTACAAAATTACAATGCATATTATTATTGCATTCTCACATTCGCGTATTTATTACGATTTGTTTCATTTCGTTATTGACTATCATTTCGTTGGTGTCTAATGTGTTATTGTGTTAACCACGTGCCAAATCTTAAATTAAATATATTTTATTAAATTATATTTTATAAATTATAATATATAAATTAGTCTATACTATAGACTCTATAGTATACTAAATAGTGTTATTACTATGTTATAAATTATAAATATGCCAACTAATGTGTACAAACAAAGAATGAAAAATAAAGAAAAGAATTTACTTAAAAAAAAAATAAACATAGTGATAAAATAAATCTTCCAAAAAAACTGTTGTCTCAACAAAAAAAAAAAAACAAAAAAAAAATCATGGCAAAGGCAATGTTTGTATTTCATGGAAATATTGAAAAATAGACAAATCAACTTATGGGTGCTCTCAAAATGCCTAGAATTGCTAGAATACAATCTGATAAAATTCTCAAATCTATCATGGCTCATGGCGGCCAAAAAAAATAATATACAGTTATACATTAATTTTTTTCATATTTAAAGAAAGTTATAAATAAAAATAGTAAACACAATATTGTTATTCCTAAAAACGAGGAAATAGATTTAAATTTATTGTGTTTAATACTAGAACCATCGCAACATACTAATTATACAGAACCTTTCTATCCTGATCCTGTTTATAATCCGTTGTCAAACAACTATAAAAAAAAATTTAAATAAATAAATTTGGTCAAATTATGAACCTTTTTGAGTCTATAAATCTAAAACCTTCTAATATTTCATGGAGATTTAATGTTGTTTTATGTAATTTAAACTATAATTATATTCATATAATTATATGATTATACTATAATTATACTATAATTATACTATATTCATTGGGTGTGAAAAATAAAAAATATAATAAAAAATATTGATATAAAAAATTGGTGATCTCGCAACAAAAACATTTCGTCGAACTACATGTAAAAACGGCTAAGAAATAAAAATACAATTTAAAATGTGAAGTTCCCAAACAAGATTTACTTAAAAAAAAATTTTATTAATAAGTACCTACTTATAATACTAAAATGTTTACTAAAATAAATAAAAAAATGTATATTTTTGCTATACTTTATGTTTTAATTACTTATATTATATATTATATATTATTTATAAAATATTGTACTCGTATACCTAAATAAGTAATTAGCATTATGAAATTAATAATATATTCTAAAATAAATGGTAATGTTTAGTTTTTTACTATCAATATAATATTGAACATGCATCTTGCATATTTAGTAATTTATGTATAATATATTACCTAAGTTATGGTACACGTAGATGAAATAACTAGGTAATAATAAATAATAATCCGCTTATATAAAGAACTAAATAAGACTTATTAACCTACTTTGTATATTTATTGTTTTTAAATGAAATGAACACTTCACCAGCATCATTAAAATTAAATGTTAATTTGGTTTTTTTTTAAATATTTTTATTACATTTGAGATGTATTTAAATTTAAAATATACAGATGTTATACGTGGAAATTATAATAAACTTATAAAAGAAAATGTAATGTATAAGTATATTAGATTATATATAAGTATTAGTATTTAACCAAACTACCCAGGCTTATGAGTTAGATAATCAAATAATTTTATTTAAGTATAGAACTAAAAAATCTCAAATAGTCAACTAAAATTTTTTGTCATTTAAGAAGATTTATTTCCTATTTTAACAAAAAAATTATTGGAAAGTATCATACACTTATTAATAAGTATACTATCCATACGTTTTTCGTTTATTTACTGCTGTCTATATAGAGGTACCTACCTATTTGTGTTTTCATTCATTCGCGAAAGACAATCCAATATTTTATTTATATTTTCACTAAATGTTTGTAATATTTACATTGTTTTCGCCATTACGTGTTGTGAAATCGCTCTAAATTATATTCTCTAATGTTCAGATGACTAATTTAGCTTTTGTCATTTGTCAATCTTATTCAAGCACCTATCTAGAAACACGTAATTTTCTATATTATTACTACCTGTAAAATGTCTTATTATGAAACGTGACTAGACGTTATAGCTGAATGAAAAATTTTAAATGATTTTTAATTATTTTACAATGATTATCGATTGATAACAATTATAATAAAAACATATACTGTATGACAGTAATACAATCACAGACGTACGTAAGCCTGTACGAGTATATAAACCCTCGTATATCAGAGAGTACATTATAAATCATGGAGTGCATACATTTGGGTCCTATCTTAACAAAACATGTAGGTATATTTAATAAACTATAATCTATAAATAATTAAAAAACATAATTTTAATTTTTTATTTTATATTATAGTACCATATATTGGTTTTATAAAAATTTTCCTTGAATCTCGTATACTTTTTTCAAATAGCTTCAATTATTTATTATTTATATTTTTGTAGTCAATTATAGCTCTAATATTAACATAACAAATTTTTGTCCGAAAACATAGAAATTTTTTTTTTTTTTTTGCTATGTCGAAACATCGTCTATTTTTTTATCAAATATTTTAGAATAAGTTACATTTAATTTGAGCAATTTCATTTAAAATACGGACCCCTTACTCTATGACTTAAATTGTAGGACCTCATTTTCAATAGTTCGAAGGTGCCCGCCCGGGCAGACTCGGCATCCTCCGTACATACGCCAATGAGTACAGTAGATACCACAACCAGCAATGGTGTATTACCCCCCCCCCCCCCTGAGCCAAAAAAAAAATTTGATATTATTGATGACATTTAATATGTTCGTAGTTTCATTGTTACCCTTTGAACTTATTATAACTTTTGTTATTTTACCTATTAATATTTATATGTTTGTTTGTAAGGAGAATGGATGGTTTTAAAAGGAAGGTTTTTGTGTTGGTTATTTTTGTTAACACTCCCCCCCCCCAAGAGCAAGATTGAATATACGCCACTGACAACCAGTAATCATTTACTAGGAATGAAGGAGATATTCGAATTGAATCGTAATTGTGTACTATATATTATATTATTGTTGTAATAGTATAATAACTAAAAGCTAATAAAAAAAAAAAAAATTAAAAAAAAATTATACTATTATACCAATGTACTAAATATATAAAATAGCATTATGATAAAATTTATATTAAAAATGTTTTGCTCATATTGGATTTTGCTACCTTAGAACAAATTTCATAATTAATTATTCATAAAAACTTAATTTTTTATGTAGAAAAAATGTTAATTGGAAACAAGTATTTCGTTATTTTATATGATGATTATCGTAAAATAACAAAAAATGCATACTTTAATGTTTATAATTATTTTGAATTTGAACACACTATTAGCCACCGCTACTGCACGGTACCTATCGCTTATTATTTGATCATGACGTATTTTTAGGTCAGCTAATTCAACCGCCGCCGTTTCTGTGTTAAAACCGCGTGACATGACATAACTCTTGTGTATACATAAGCATATAATTTAATCGTTGAGTAGAACAATATTTTTATACTCTAATAACGTATACTGCGACTAATATTATATATACGAGTACCTATGTATGCACACGCGTGGCTTTGGCTAGAAATATGTGGCAGTGATGTGTACTCTGCTTATGTTTGGATAAAATGAAATCAAATAAAATACTACTAGTAATAATATAATGTACGGCAAAATGTTTACGGTGCATTAATATGAGCATCAAGACGCCAATAGCGGCTGCGGAAAATAGAAGGGGACTTCTGAGCCACAGGTGTAAAACCAAGCAAAGAAAATGCGACAAACAGTGAAGGCACTTTACTGATACTATATATTTATACTTATATAGACATACCTATAAGTATAATTATATATTTTTCGTTCGCAGCGAGTCTCGTTGGTATAAGAAAATAGTAGGTAGGTATTGTATACGTTAGCCGATTTTTTACGATTTCATGGTCGAATAACCGGGTGGGGGGGACTAGCAGAAGTCACGTAGTACGGTTGAAATGTAACGCATAATATAAGTAGGTATATACACCTATTTTTATGTTCCATTATTATATACTATATGTTCCAACCATTGCTGGTAGGCGTAATTATTAATAAATAAAATATATTATTATATTATTTAAAAAAACAATGTCTAGTAATAGTAGTAGTGTTAATATATTTACGGTATATCTACAAATGTGTGTAATATGGTAGTACTTACGTCGGAAACGGCAAAGGGGTAGGATTGGCCCCAAAAATTATTTTGGGAAAAAATGTAAAATTGTTCTCCCTGAATATTTAAACTCTTTCACCTTTAAATAATATGTTTCCAGTTCTATTTACATTTTAGACGCAAACGTAAAAATATTATAAGTTTGACTTACCTCATTAAGAAATTTGATTCTTCTACTACATTAACTATCTTTAGAAATATAAACTGACCAGATTTTTAATTCAGAATAATTTTTTAAGAGCAATAATACATTGACTTTAAGTTTAAAAGACCAATACAGCAATATCATTTAAAATAAAATGTGTTGCTCATATAATGACATACGAAATAATAATAAAAGCAATATCATTCACCCATCCCGAATTTCATTCAACTTAGGCGTTTCGTCCTATTTTTACATATTTAAATTAATTTTAGAATTAAAGTCCTGAATCCAGGTAATAAGTAATCAAGCAATTAAGAAATATAAACAAATTAATCAGTAAATAAATTAATTAATATTTTTAGTATGTATTATTAGTAGCTTATTTTAAATAAGCAGTAAAAAATGATTTGATATACATTAATACAATTTTAAAATTTTTAATTTTTAATATAGAATTATACAAGTATAAAATGTATTAAATTATTAATTAGAATAAAATATCTAACAACATTTACATTACTTTCCCATTATCTACTTTAAAGTATTTAAATTATTTAAAAATGTTCAATCACACCAAAATATTTATTTTTTTTCAATTTTTATTATCGAAACGACCGTCTGGGTCTTTATCAAAGTCTTTTTTTTTGCTTAGGAGGGTGCAGTCAAAACAAAATATACATATATTTTATGTAATAAACAAATATAATTTCTTGACTATGAGAGTTGTGAACATTTCATAGAACTTTATCTGAACTATTATTTTACACATCAATAAAAAGAGAACAGAACATTTATATAAGTTATAGTTTATAATGATATACAAATATACAATTAATATTTTCAATTTTAACTATAAATATATCATAAAAATAAATATTAATTTATTTTATTTAAATAATTTAAACATAATAATCATTTAAAAATATATCACAAAGGAGTTTTAACTAATGTATAAAATGATATACTTATTAGCACATTGTTTTAGTAAATTAAAAAATTTGTACAGCCAAAATAACAATAAATGGAAATCAAGTTTAACATAAATTGTAAATGTTATCGTTTTAATAATATGTGAACATTTTCTAGCACATAAAAGTATAATAATTATTGAACACAAAATTATGACAAAAAAATTATTATACACTAAAACAACAATAATTATTAAAAAAAATTATACTCTAAGTTTTGAAGAAAACAGCCATTGAATAAACATTATAAAAAAAAAAAAAAAAATCAATATCTGCTAAAAATATGTTTGTTTATTGTATTTTGAAGTCAAATTAAATATTACCAAAACATATATTTTACTACCATAAACTTAAACATATAAGATTACACTGTAATAAATACAAAAATAAAAAAAAAATGTGACCAGGATTTTATCCCTAAAACAGGTGGTAATATTTTTGTAGATAGTAAAAATTAAATATGAAAATTTTGCAGAAAACTATTAAAATGGTAATGAAGTAAATACTTATCCTATTTAAAAAATTTAAAATTTAAATTTTTAATAATAAAAGTAGTAATAATAATAATAATAATAATAAAATGATAAATATTTTTCTTTACATTAAAATTCAAATAAAAAAGTTGCGATACTATTTATTTAAGTAAATAACAGAGAATTCAGTTACAATTATTATAAATAAGTCATACACAAAGTCCAAATGCAGAAACAATAAAAATAAACTTACAACATTTATACTTTCCCATCACTAGAAAGTAAAACATAATGTCATGTATTTTTCTTACTATAGCCTAATGGATTATAAACACGTTCAAATAGAGCTCTCAAAATATTGCCAGGTACTTTTTGGTGCTGACAAATTAATTCTTCAATTGCACTAGCCACCTAAAAAAAAAAAAAAAAAACCCATATTTATCAGATTCTGAATACAAGTCTTTTGTTATATTATTGTGTTAGTCATAAATGAAGGTCAAACTTTTAGGATTTTACATATTTAGCATAAAATAGCTTATTTTAATAGTGAAATAAATATTTGTTGAGAAAAAAACAATATTTTAAAAAGTTTAGAAATATTAAATTAATAAATCTTTTTTTTTTTCATGTAATTCAAAGTGCATCGGAATTTCAATACTTTAGCAACAATTAAAATATACATAAAGTATGTTATTTTTATAACCTTCTGTTAGTTTGGGTTAGATTATTGGACTTCATTTGAAACATAACCATGAATGACTTTATTATATTCCTTATTGATGGCAATAACAAGTAAAGCAATTAGATAAATTTATTACAAAACTAATTAAAATAAATAATGATATAATCAGTTGCTATATTCATTAGTTAGCATTCAAAATTTCAAAACTAATTTAATAAAATAATAATTAAACTAATTATTTTTACTACGTAAGTTTTTACCTTCTTTTGTAAGTCTTCGGCTGATAAATTAGGATCATATGGAATCGGTTTACCAATATGAGTTCTTAGTTTAACTGGAAAACCACCATATATCGGTACAATAGGCAATCTAGTCCATAAGTAAATTCGCAACCAGAATCTACGACCAATGCCAATACAACGAAATGCTTCTCGAATATTTTGAGTAAATATCGGTATTATAGGCTAATGAACCATTAAACAGAAAAAAATTGAAGTATAAGTTTAAAAAATATTTATTGATAAAATTAAAATAAACTTACTACTTTAGCATCAATAGCTACTTTAGCAAAACCAAAACGCTTTTTCCACATGAGCCTATAATACCTATCACCAAATTGAGCTTCATAAACACCACCTGGAGAAATTGCCAATAAATTATTTTCTTTTAATATATCCGAACAAGTCTGTACAGTGCCAGGTATCACTTTTAATGGTTCTGATATTATTGACCAACCTGAAAATTATTTAAAAACTAAATGCACTGAAAAAAAATTACATTTTAATTAATTTTAACCATAATTTATGATACTTACCAGGTAATTTAAATAGAAAATGATCAGCTACAGTATGAACTAATTTTGCTTTGATCAAATATATTCTAGAAATCAAATAATACAAATCAATAGGAATAGCACCATGATAATATACTAATAAAGCTGGACTGTCGATAGGTACATTTTCTAGGCCATTTACTTCATATCCTTTAAAATAAAAAATTAATGAAAAATATTAATTATTTTTACAAGGTATTTAAAGTATTACCATGCCAAATCCAACCATGGGCATCCCATAAGGCTGCAACAGTTTTCAATGCACCATCCCAAAAATTATTTTCGTATGCATCTATAAGTCTCTCTCTGTAGAATATCAAAATAAGAATTAAATAATTATAATCATAACAATAAAATAATACAACAGATGATTAGAAACATATTTTAATTTAATATTAAATTATTAAATTATCAGTGGTTTTTTTTTCTTCATTAAGTTTAACTAAACAACTATAAAAACAAATTAAAATTAATAATATTGTTACTTAATATTAAGTTCTATGTGAAAAAACAGTTATTTTATTTTTTAATTGATTAAACATTCATAAATAAGTTAAAAATATTTTGTAGAGAATCTGGTCATAAAATATATAAGTAGTCTTCATAATGCTCTCTAATAAACAATACAATTTAATTTGACTTCCACGTTTATGACAATGAATATTATTTCATCAAAAATAAATAAATTTAAAAAAAAAAATTTGAATCATTTTTTTTTTATAAATATTAAGTTATCTGTAATAGCAGTTATTTAACCATGTATACTCAACAGAAGAAACATTTTCCTTATAAAAATGAACTAAAATGCAATGAACAATATAAGATAGTTGATATAGTAGAAATATCAAATTTCTTAATAAGGAAAATTTTAGAATTCTAATTTTCGCAAAAAAAGAAATCTAAAATTTAGAAAAATCAAAAATTTCAAAGTTCATTAAAACAATTCAAAACTATTAAAAATCTTTGACTAAATAGCTAATATTGTTTAATGAAAATTCGGTACACTGACCTATTTCAACATTTTTTTTTATATCAATATTGTCACTTTCCAGTAATTTTTTTCTTTTAACAATAAAAAAAAAAGAATTAAAAGTCATATATACAATTTTCAAAACTAAAGTAAAAAATGTGAACATTTTATGAATTTTTACCATTAAAATGTAGTTGATTATCATGTTTTGATTGATTGGTTATAATTTAATATTCAAACATTAATAAAATTTGTTTTTAAATAATGGTAAATAGTAATAGAAATAATAGTAAATAAAAATGTATGAATAACGGCTGTAACAAAAAAATAAAATTGATATTATCGATTTAGCCATTTTTTATAATTTTTCACCTGTTTTTCTCACTTATATAGAAAATTGCTGAGAAATTCAAAAAAATACCACCTCAACTAACTAAACTTTATATTTTATTAATAATCTCCTATGATTGTGATGATCAGAATAATCCTTTTAGTCAAAATCAAATACACAAACATAAAACATATACATGGTAAATCCAATACACTCTGATTTTTCATTCAGAATCTAAAATGATGAAAAAAAAATTATTATTAATATTCAAAGTAAAACAATAAAATCCACATAACCCAACTACTTACAATTGATATTTAATATCCTATAACTAACACATTTGTTAGATTAAATTGATTTAGAATATGATACACTTGTAAAATTACATTCTTTTATCTGCTCAGGGTCTATTCAAGGAGAGTAAATTATAATTGTAAAAGTAAATAATTGAGCATATCATATAACATATAATTATTATGGATTCCTTAAATCCATAAACAATAATTTAATCAACTTAATTATAGTCAAATCATAGTCTATAAGTATAACATTAAAATCTAATCAAGAGATACATTACACAATCATTGAAACATTTTTAGAAATTTAGAAATATTATTTATCCTAAATATTGTATAAGCTTTAACCCAATGAACTAAATTTCGGTAATAAATAATACATTGAATTATTAATTATTATTATTATATATTATTAATTTATTATTTTAATAAGATAATCACTAAAATTAGTTAATGTAAAAGATTTTATAATACCAAACAAACATTTTACAAACTAAGTACTTACTTATAAATAAAAATATTAATTGAAAAACATAAAACACATTAATAATCTATAACTGATAAATTAATAAATTAGGGATAGTAAATATCCAAAAAAAATCTAAAATCTAAGAATAGTAGTATTGTACAAATTGATGGTCAGCCAAGTTACAGAAACCAATTGTGAAAGTTTTAGTTTCCAACAACTAAGTCACAACTATATACTTAAAAATACTAAAGATATGAATTGCCAAAAAATGTAATTATATTGTATTATACATGTACGCAAGACATTTTAATAGGTCAAATATATTTTTTTAAATGATCAACTTTTTACTTATTTATTCTAATTTTATAATTAAAAAAATTGTATTCCCTACAAAAGCAGAACTAAAAATATAAAAGATATTAAGATGCTAAATCAAATATTCTCATAATTAATTTATGAATTATTATATAATAATATTATCTTACTTAAATAAAAAAAATTTCAATTAATGTTTATTGATTTAAAGTTAGTTTATAATTATTATAAATTTAATTTTTTTCCCTAAAAAGTATCATAATCTGAAAAATTTAATAGATTATTTAAAACATGTTTGATAAGATTGAACAAATTAACAAGAATCAAAAATATGACAAAAAAATTCTCAAAATAAAGACAATAATAATTAGTTGTAGTTATCAATAAATACATGTCAAAAATAATTATAAAAATTAAATTATAGTAATGTTTACTTTATACCCCTAATGATATATTTAACTTGATACTAGCATATTTTATAACTCTATCATACTTTGTATGTAAAAATATTTTACTCAAACAGATATTCTGAGAACAATCAATTAATGATGGCAAAGAAAAAAATACCCAATACTGATAAACAAGACCTTAAAAAACATTTTATAAACTATTGAGTTATCAAGGTAAATTATTATGATTAAAAATTGAATTTACCTATGAAGTTTGTAAACATATAGAATAACACCGGTTATGTAGAATAATAGGACAATAGTTAGGGGTAACAAGAATGTAACAATGAGCGGCCACAGTAACCATGTCATCCATAGCCACAAATTAACATCCACCCCGATGTAGTTCACTGTAATACATTACAAACAAGTTATACATGCAAACCAAATCAACCATAGCCTTAGTATTACACATACCTATTATTGAAGCTATATAATTGTAAGCATTGCTAAGCAGCGTCAACATTGTTCTCTGGCTATTGCGATAGATGAGGTATTCTTGTGACGATACTGATCAATTAAGTCAGTACGATTGAGCTAGAGAATGGTCGACGACTACGGAATGCAACTTAAACAGTTTCTCGCAGAAAACATGTTCAAAGCAAAAAACTCGAACAATACAAAACGGTGTACACTTGACCACTGGTTACATGTAATTTTTATACATATATGCGTGTGCGTGTGTGCTGACAGCGCAATAATACAAACCGACTGACATGTGAAACGGAATCGAAAAATCGTCTGTCTAAGTGTTTATATTTTAAATGGTTTTATTTATTCAATATCCAATGAACAGACCAACACTCGAGACAAACGTACACGATCGACTGCTCGGGGCGAATTGTTACTGTTCACTGTGGTCAGTGTGTCATTGAATCCGAATGTGAAGCGCATATGTACGTACGTCCGTGCGTCGTATGGAAAAAACCAACAAGCTAACGTTGCACTTATTCTTATTAAATAATAACAAACGTACGCACTACACGACACGGTGATCACTCGCCAGCGCCCGCGCGCACGCGAAAGCCGTTACCGACGATAAGGAGGATATTGCGAAGACGGTATGCGATGAAAACAAACGTGGAAGGGTGACGGTTATTACAGATAGTAGTTTTACGGTCTTCGAGAACCGCGCACCAATCAACAGCGGCGTAAACTGGTACCTGCTGCACCTGTGGAACGCGCAACGAGTACCAGGTGGGTAGAGCTTGCTCCACGGTGACACCTTGTCGTGTCATGCGAGGTGAACACACGGTTGTCAGACAACAATGTGGCCCTGTGCTGCCCCGTAACATTAATATTATTATTTTGATTTTTCTTGCTGTGCAAGGTTACAGCATAGAAAAAAGATTAGGGTTACAGTATATTTATTCTGGTTATCACAGATTGCCAATCACCGATCGCACCCGAGTGCACGACTGCAACTCAAGCCTTCGGACGCTCGTCGTCCGGGGTTAACGCTTATATCGCGGACGCGCTCACGTATGCAGCATTTCGCTTGTTATCAGGCCGCAAACCGCCGTCATAGGACTACACGGATGCTCGTTTCTGAACAATTTTTTTTTTTTACGTTTATACGATCACCGACAACGGTTTCGTCATGTCGGCAAACGACCACGGTCTATTTTGTTTGCAGAATTATCCCAGACCCTTCTGACGGAGATGTCTGTGCTCTTGCTAAGACATTGTACAATCGACTGTTTCCATTCCGCATTGTTGGTTAGTCATCGGAAATTAATGGTACCAAACACGATAGTCCGTGGTACTTTTTGAAACGTAAATCAGCAATCATCGGGTCGTGCTTTTGTGCGGCATCATCATAACCGTACACTTAGCAGAAGCATTGATTAAGGAATAGATCTGTATAATCTAATCCATCAGCAAACGTTTTAGTATAAGGTCTATTGCACGGACCTCACCACAAATCAATCAGTCGACACATAGTCCTGATAGCGCTCGGGATGTAACGTAAACTAGTGGCCATCGAATATACGACCAAAAGCTCTTGTAAAATGAAACAAGTATTCGCCGAAACGACGACCGATCATGAATATTTATGTAAATTGGAAGAATCCATTGGAAATTTATACTGGCTTAACTGCCGACTGGTTAACCCGCGGTCTCGTTGCCATAATTGTTAGCAGTCTTATCATAAAACAATCTTATCGCACTGCTGCAATGATGATAACACGCGCATCGGTTTCCTATTGGATGCAGGTGCCCGCGTATTATTTATTGTTACTCTTTACAGCATTCGAAATCGTAGATAAACGGAATTGATTCTTTTTTTTTTTTTAAATACAAACGAGAATCTGTTTTGTTCGAAATCTCGACGCTGAATGGCCTAATCAAAGTCTTTACATCCATTCGTCCTATTCTGTCGTTCCTTTTGCTTAACAAGTCACTCGTCGTCATGAGCGAAACAGACGATGTGTGCCGTTCTGTTCTGACGGAAATCGAAGAAAGTTTGGCGCAAATCAAACTAATGCCTCTGATTCCATTTCCAGTTTACGAGAGTAAGTGTTTTTTCACCGTATTCATTAACCGTTTGTTCATAGACCATTTTTTTCTTCCGAGTTTAACATGTTGTTTTTATATAGATACAAACAAGGCTGCTGCTTACATCAGCTATCGTTTGAAAGATTACGAATCTGTTGCCTACTATTTATCTGAGGCACATGGTGGAGGAATTCGGTCGAAACTAACATTAACGGTGAATCCCGAGTGAGTTTTTAATAATAGTATTAGTACTGAAAATGTAATTGAAATATTTTTGTATTGTTACTAAATTAATAACTATATCTCTGTATTGATAATTCTTGCCACCAGTAGTGGTTTAGTAGACTGTATATGCTAGTATACATTATATAAAGATTTCTACATTTTTTGGTTCATACCATAAATAATATAATTTGTGATACATAGGTATTCGGGTTTACTATTTATATTATAAACTTAATAGTTATAAACAGTATTAAGAAATATTGACCTTTTTTTCCTTTAAAAATCAAATATACCAAACATACTTTCCTTGTCAACATGTTTATTAGGAATGGTTATTATTTCTAGATATTACACATTTATTTTTAATTTTATTGCACTGAAATATAGTTTAAAAAGCCTAATTGCTCAATTGCTGCAAGTCGCTACAATAGTCTTAAAATTGTATTTTTTTTGGCTAATTTTATCTTTCGTGGACAAAAATATCAGAAAGATATAGAAATTGACCCCAATCATCCTTTTTACCTACAATTGGTATTTACTCAAGACTTTTGGACTACATTACTGCTTGCCACTTATTAAACTTATATATTTATTATATTTTAGTGCCTCTTGCGAAAAAGAACTTGATGATTGTTTATCTTTGGACTCTGAATATGTTTCCAAAGGATACCTTGGTCTTATTGAACGTTTAAAAAAAATGCCATCTGAATGGACATTAATACAAATTTCTAGAAACTATAACCCTAAAGAAGTAGTTACTCCTAGACCTACAGATAAACCTACTGAAAATTGTGAACTTTTCATCACTAGATACCAATGTGGTCAAAAATATAAAAATATGTAAGAAATAGTTAAAACTTAAAATTAATTGTTTTTATAATTCATATTAATAATTAAAGTTATTATTTATATCATCCTAAGCGTACCTCTAACTATAAAAGTAAATAAACCAAAATCTTGTTCGGGACAGAAGACTATCTTTGAAGTACTAAAAAAAAGTTTAGAAGATACAAATGACCGAGAAAATAAAAATCAAGCTACTATTCGTACGTTAAGAGATTCTGCTTCTCAGTCAATTGAAGTAAATTATTTATTATTACTATAATATTTTTGTGACTCTTGATCTATGATTTATATCTATGTGTATCAGAATAACTAATTTATTCCTCTATTTAAATAATTGCATTGAAATTATTAACATTGTTAAATATAGGTCATTTCTCAAGAAATCCATTCTGGTTGGCTGAAACATTGGATTTGTATGTTATTAGGAAACTATGTAGATGAAAATTTATGGTCTAGTGTGTATGATGTTATTGATACTGTCATAGAGTAAGTCTTATATTTTATCATGTTATTTAGTTTTGTTTACATACATTTAATTTTATATATTTATAAATTTATATGTTGTTAGACAAAATAACCTAACTATAAGTATACGAGATAGAATGATTTTGTATCAAATAACTAATGCTGCTGTCCAACTGAGTGAAGCTGACATACATAATCTTATTTGCGAAATAAAGTGTTCGGCTGAGGAAAGGAGTCAATTTGAACTTGCTATTAGTAACTATAGATACAATAGTTCACATTTAATGTTGAAAAAGAGACATCCTATTTTACTTGTATTGGACGAGGTATAATACTATAAAATGTTATTGTAAAAAATAATATTGATTTATTATAATTTATTTCAAAGCACTTAGAATGTTTACCATGGGAAACAATACCATGTTTGAAAAGGCATCCAGTTTCTCGTATATCATCTATACACATAGCACATAGATTATTTACCAAACACAAAAATTCTATTCAAAATGGTTTAATGTAATATTATAAAAATTTATTATTACAATAAGTATACAATTTTGAAAAACATTTTCAGGAAAATTAAAAATCAAGGATATTATGTATTAAATCCAGATAAAACATTATCAAATGCAGAAAAAAGAATGTCAAATTTCTTAAAAGAAAGAGATGTTTGTTGGAAAGGCATACTAAGTGAAGAGCCCACTTCAGAACAGTTCAGTTCAATATTAAAACAAAATGATATATTATTGTAAGAATTTGTGTGATTGTACTATAAATATGTTTATCTAATATATTTCATCTTATTTTAGGTATTGTGGCCATGGAAATGGAACTCAGTATTTGCACAGTTTAGAATTAGATAAGTTAGATCTACATTGTATACCAATGTTATTTGGGTGTTCAAGTGCAAAACACACTGACAGAGGTGGAAGAGCTAATTTTGTGGGTGCTTCTTATGGATATTTGAAAGCTGGCTGGTATTTTAATTTAAAACATAATATTTTTATTTGATTAATCAATGTTTTTTTTAAATTTTAAGTCCTAGTATCATTGGCATGTTGTGGAACGTAACAAGCTTAGATGCTGATAATTTAGCTAGAGCTATGCTCAATGTTTGGTTACCTGGAAACCCAATTGATCTTCAAAGTAAGTTATAAAAAAAATGTAATTTAATATGAGTCAAAATTGGTGCTTGTATAATATTTTTATGTTAAGAATTATTTATTTTATATTAGCCTTATTTTAAATACATTTTAGTGTAACATTTTACTTTTGTCCATAGGTAAATTTTAAAGGAATCAGTTTTAGTTTTCCTAATCTTTATTTTTCAGAATAATATTTTAAAATAGTCTTAATTATTTTTTCCTTACTGAAATTCAGTAGAACACCAGCAAAATGTATAATACCTACTCTTTCATATATTTATATATCTAACATCAAGTCTAGTAAAAATAATGGAAATTAGATTAAATTTTATATACTATTACGGACACACATAATGCAGATTTCCAAGATAACCACTAAACAGGGGGTTACATAAGTAATAAAGTAAATCTCACTACTATAATTATTATAAACCAATATACGAATATGCACAAGTATATTTGTAATCAGTTATAACAAATCATAGTAAGACATGTGAAAGGTTGTAGAATGTAGAAATCATTAGACCAACCACTTAATAATTTAATATTGATGATTGATTTAGACTAATTTTTTTAGTTATTTATGATTAATTCAAAATGCTATATTGTTAAAAACATTAAAAAAAAATGCCTTTAAACTTTATTAAAATAATAATGTTTCAGAATTATGGCCTAAAGAATTTTTGGATCATGTCGATTGCCATAAAGAACGAGAACTTTTGCGTACATTAGCAATTGCTAGAAAAACCACCAGAAGTTTTTTCAACTGTGCTGCTTTAATTGCTCGTGGCATACCAGTTATTATGACTGAAGAATGATACAAAGCCAAATTAATATTAATTAATAATTACTAAAATTTATATTTATTTTGTTACTATTTGTTTATACTTTTTATGTGTGTTTTACATATTACAGTTCAAAATATTAATTTTTTTTTCAGTACAAATTAATTTAATTGAAATTTAGTAAACTATATTATTTCAATTTTTATATGTATAATAAATGTAAATATTTGAAATAACATTAATATTAAATAATTAAATCTGGTGGTACAAAAATGATGTGCTCAGTAATATTAAATATATAATCCATTTTTCCTTCCAAAATTATTTCTTAGTAGACACATCACTAACATCTACTATTTGTTATACTTGGCTACTAATTGTTTCAATGTTGAAATGTTTAAAATATTATTTTTCAAGTCTTCATCTGCTTCTGCTTCAAGCTCAATTATGTTTTCCCAATCTAGTTCTTTCACAGAATTGTTTTGAATCCAATTAATAAGTTTATCTTTTTCATCTTCATAGTCCACTACAAAACTGTGTAAGTCATCAAATATTTGTTTCATTTCTTCCTTGTCAGCACGTATTTTTGATTCATTGTCCAGCATCTATACACAATAAACAGTTGTATTTATCTCTTTTTTATGAATAGAAAATTAGTTATCTATAATGCAGGGAAATAAAATACCAATATCAAATTAAAAAATTACTTTTTTTGCGTTTTTGATGTCGTTTTCTTTTGATAATTCTATATAGTTTTTATTCCATGTATCCACTTCATGTTTTGCATTTATGACTTTCTGGAATAAGTGGCCCACTTCTTCGATTTTATCTATTTCTGGTACAATCGTATCTACAGTAATTAAAGAGATCATACCGTTGGTATCCGAGAAGGCGATTGTCTCGTTTATTTTGTAGTCAAGTACTTCGCTTATCCCTTGTAAGTATTGTAATTGTTCTGCATTGATGTAATGTACTGATGAATTCGGAGTTGATAATGCTGCGAGTAAATGTAATGTAACAACGGCCAATAAAATTATTCAGTATAAGTATAAAACATAAATTTATTCAGAACATAATATACGAATATTATTCAAAGAACTTACTTCCTTTAAATTTTTCATTAGTTACATAAAAGTTATTCAACTCAAAGTAAGGTCTGTTATAATATTTCATGAAGTTCCAAAACTGTAAAACACCGCTCGTGTTGAAAGACACTCGAAATTCTGCTGGATGATTATTGGACCATAAGACGCTGTTTGGAGTATCTGCAAATCGCTTCCACCAAATTGGGCCATCCTTAAATAAAACATCGGCTTAAATATATAATATTATTTTCAATTTTTCGATTAATAAACGACAAAATTGTAAGTAGGCTTAACGTGGATTCAACTACAACAGAGAGGGGGTTATGAACAAGTAGTGTTAGGAGTTATCTAGATAATTATTTATTTATCTTTCATCTTATTTAAAGTGTATAGGTATATAAAAATTATTAAATTCTTATTTTAGATAAATATTTCACCTAGCTAAATAAATTTTAAATTAAAATACATTTTCAACTGATAAATTATTTTTTGGTAATCATAAAAAAAAATCAGAAACGTCAAATAAAATTTTTTAGTTTTCAATTTTTTTTTCTTTACCTTTATCTCAGGCGCACTTATAAATAAAATAATAATTAATCTTCAAATACAAATTATTACTGTGATGAAAAACATATAAAATATACTATAACATGTTCTTTTTTTATCTTCATAGTGATTTTGGAAATTAAGTTTTGTACTTTCGTTATTATTTTATTGGTTCCTAATGCCTAATTTTAAGTAGCCTAATGTGTAAGTGTAATGTGTAATGTATAGTTCATGAACTAGTCGACTCTTTGAAATGAACTGTACGAGTCGAATCAATGTTTCAAGATTCGGCGACTCAGTGACTCAGTTCAACCAACAATTTCAATTCAATTCACGAATCACTAACTAGTAACCGTTTACCGCACACTGCACTATATATATATACTATCATAGCTATCAGTCGCAACTCGTAGTTGAGTTGTTTATACACGACTCTCGACTCTCTTGATAACAGATTACAGAATACAGATTGCGAGTCCAAACGCCAATAATTGGGCATTAATTATTAATTTAATACCGACAAACAATTAACAAATAACAATAGTTCACTTTAAATTTGGTTACCGTAAACTTTTACTATCACGAATAACTTTTTAATTTATCTTTAATATTTAATAATGATTATGACAATATCGTTTAATATAATACACAATATTAATGTTATACAAATCGAAAATTTTTAAAACCTATAATAATAACTTATATAATTTAATGTTTTGTCGTAAATAATGGTCGCCGAGTTTGATTTTGATGTGATGACAATTGGCAACTACTATAATATTATAAAGGTTGCTGTATATGTAGAATGTACCCAGACCGATTGTTATAGATATTGTAGCGAGTCACTTTTTAGTCATCTTTTATAGCCAAGATAAAATATCAATAATCAGTAGCTTATACAATATAGTATTTTATACAACTTACATATTTTTAATATTTTTTATGATATGTATAACATAAAGACTTATAATATAAGTAAAAATAAATAATTAAATAATGAAAATAATTTATTTGTAACCTACTACTACATTTAAAAATAACTAACAAAAATTATTTTTTCTATATAAAGACTTATAATTATTATTTAATAATATTTTTTTGGTCGAAAAGTGAATCGGCTGAAAAGGGAAGGGTACGTTTTTGGTCGAAAAGTGTCTCGTCCGCTAATATATTTATATTTATCTTTTACCTAGATCATTTTTTTATCTTTAATCTATATCTTAGATAAATTGTATTGTTGTTATCTTTATTTTTATCCATAAAATTTTTTAGTTATCTGGTCCTAATACTATGAATAAGTATACTTAGGTAAATAAATATTTAACAATTTTACTATTAGCTATAGATTAAATAATAAATAACAAATATAGATATATTTCACACAGTCGAATATATAAAAGAAAAATGTTTGCAAACAAAATTAAAATTAAATCTGTTATTATTTTTAGGAAAAATCCCAATAAGCTATCGGTTAGTGGTTGGCAGAGCGTAGGTGTGCGCAGACCTTGCAGATGCAGCATATAAAATTAAACATCCCATTTTTAACAATCGGCCAAATTATTATTGAACAGTTAAAATGATTGATCACATTATATATAGGCTGTATTATTGTTACCAAAGTGGCTATAATAGTGTAATCATTTTTTTTTTTTTTTTTATAATTGACAAATGTAAACATACTTCCTTACATTTATTCACTGCTTTTGAAAACACCAAGTTACAATTACTATCAGACATTATTAGTTGTATAACATAAAATCATAGAATATTAGTCAATTTATTTATTTATTTTTTTTAATTAAATAAAAATTACTTTTAATTTATGTTAAATGTTATAATGAATTAGCCCGACCGGCCTACAGACCAATCAATCAGCCCAAAAATGTGACAGATGCAGCACAATTAACCACACAGGTGCAACAGAAGGTTCATGTGATGATCACATGAACCTTCTGCTGCACCTGTGTGCACGCCTATGGGGCAGAGGACTTGCATATTTGTTTTGCACAGTCACAAAAATAGCAGAGTACGAAACAAATTCGTTTCGTGCTTTCATAAAGCTAGTTTTGAAATTTTATTTTGCATATAAATGCATATTTTGAGTTATTTTTGTTTTTAGGGCGTATTTTACACTTTTATACTTTTTGAGACATATTTAACTTAAATCGATTTTTTCCTAAGTAACATTTCTATTTCAAACAATACTGTCAAAATATTTGGATAAAAATGTATTTATTTTTAATTTTTGTCGTATGATATGGTGTTTGAATGTCCGTGAGAACACATTTTTCCTTGAAGCGATAACGATCTAATGTTGTTTTTTTACAGAAAATTAAGTAAAATGTATTTTGTTTATTTGGCTATGGTATATAATATATTTAAAATATGTAATTATTTTGACTTGTTTTAAACGCTATTTATTTTATTAACACTTTTAAATAAAAAGGATAAAAAAAATTTAAGTGCATATTTAGAACTTTTTTAGAGCTACATGTTCTCTGCCCTTTACTTTTTTCGTATTATTTATTATTACAAATAATATTGTTATCGACATTTTATTAATTTATTATAAAATAAGAAACGGACATTTATGACTTTCAATGATTAAACAATAATCCAAAAATATTGCAATTTAATATACAACAAATGAAATTACATATTTTAACACAGCCAACGAGGGGTCACCATTAGCCTCCCTGAATCCACGCTTTGAGTAAGTACGATATTATGTGATTGAAGATTTAAATGAGGAATAAATTATAGACAATGTTCTATGATAATATTCTAGTGTTTAAATACATCTATATAAATTGAGTATCGTAAATAATATATGTTTGTTACATATGTATTTTATTGCTATAATGATGTATTGTTAAAATTTACTTCATAGTTCACACTCCAAATGGACACCACGTGTCCACCGCTGACCAAATGTATGTCTGGATAAAATACATTTCTTATTATGCAGGTAATCGGTCCCTCGTGTACATGTCCCCACCAAATATTTTCACATTCTGTAAATTTATGATTTTTACAAATGTATTCTAATCAATAAATCAAATATCATGCATATGTAACATACTTTCTTTGTTATGATCCAGCTCGTATTTATCGTAACCATTCCAAGTGACAACTCCGACTTGGCCAAAAATATTACCAACGACAAAAAAGCGGTTTGGTTCACTTGGTGCTGTCGGTACTATAACAAAACATATTACCATATATTCAGTGCTAGATTAAGCAGTGGTGCAGAGGGCGTGATGCACCGGGGTCTCTAAAATTAAATCTAAAATTGAAAATTAAAAATTTGTCTGTTTTGTTACTTTTTTTACTTTTTCATGCTCCGAATATTATATCATTTTGAGTTGTTGCTTTTAAATTAAATTAATTATAATTATAATATATATATTAAGTAAATTTTTTTAATGAGCCTTCATTTGGTATTTACACCCCAGTCTTCTGAGACTTATATCTGGCACTATACAACGTAGATTTTCTACATTATAATAATTATAATATTATTACGCAATCATAATATAAATATATTCACGCATCGTGTGTAATGGAAATACTGTGATAAGACTTTACTATTTTAATATAACACTGCATAGAGTAACGACAAAATTTACCGTATTCGAATTGCTGCATTCCAATAACTAATGATTCATTAGAAGTATTCGCGTACTGCATTAAAGGAATCCCAAAAGACATTGCGGTAATAGGACTACACATGTCTGTATCTGGGTGCATGATTATTATCTAAAATATATATAAACATAAAAACGAATAAATATATATTATAATATACAAATACATTTTCATAGTTTAACGTAAGTTCCGTTTCTGCACCTAATTAAAAAATATTTGTGATGAAACACAGTTTTTGTAACACAATACCGTCGTGTTTCAGAATCTTGCATTAATCACAATAGAGAATATATCCTATAGTAACTATTGATCAAGACGGTGCATGGAAAATATTGACAACTACTTAATACGATTATGTACAGTTGTACTAAATAATTATTTTGTTTTGATAGTTTTATTGATATATTTGCCATCTAATATAATATTTATTGAATTTAATTTTATTAATTATTATATTAGTAAAAAAATTTGAATAACTATGTTTCCTTATTTACATTTTTGATGACCTTTTACTTTAAACAAATATTAAAAAATATATATTTACAGAACATTCTTTACATGATTTTCAACAAACTAATATAGGACCATAGGCGGTACTACGGGGTTGGCAGAGTAGGCAACTGCCCCTCCTGCTAACCGTACCTGTATTAATACATAATTCCTTAAATCTCTGTTTCCTAACTCTAAAAAAAAATATTTTTTTTTTCAATATGAAATTTGTTCCAAAATATCTGTGAATAATAACACACACTTATAAAATATTCTATTATTTAAACTATTCTGTGATTTTATTATCAACGAATACTGATGCCAGAGCGACACATGAAGCTATAAAATAATAAAATTTATTGTACAAAAATTCATGTTATTTTTTTTAATATAAGGTATTACTAGCCTAAACATTTGGACTAATATAGTAAAATATATATGGTTTTTTTATTTAAATGTTTTTATTATTTATATTTATAATTTGTATTTACAAAACTATACAATGAGTAAATTGGAAGAGGATTTATTGGGGCGAAGGGGAAGTCACCCATTAACGACCCCCCCCCCCATATATATAGTTAGATAGTTAAAATATTTTCTGACCCCCTGCCAAGAGGGTCTAGTACCGCCTATGTATAGGACTATATAATATCAACGGATAAAATATTGAGGAAGCCATATTCAAACAATAAAGAACAGCACTTAGAATTGATAATTTTTGATGAGTCTTTAAAAATAATGAGACAACGGTGGCCAGAGACCGAAGAAATTTATATTGAGTTACACATATACATTATAGGATAACAACCACAAAATTAAATATAGGTGCATGTATATTAAGCTGTTAGTCGCCAAGACTTAATATTAATTGATAATAGTAACGTAACTAAAAGTTAAAATACAAATAAACACTCTAGTGACCACGAAAATAAGTTGTTAGAACTCGTAAAACCTGTAATAACGTTGAACAGATCTATTTGGTGATGAAGAATAAAACTGATAATGAGCATTTTTTGGGAATTTTAACACGTGCAGAATATAATACCAAACCACACACGGTGTATGGAGTAACCAACAATGAACGAGTGGTGCGAATTTGGTACTTTGTATACGGGAGTGTGAGTATTGTAAAGAACCTACACTAAGAATAGAAGCGTTTATTTCAAAGAGCCTTTTAAGAGCGTTTTATTTTTATATACATGTACGGTAAATCATGGAGAATATATAGTATTTATACGTAATAAAAATACGGTATTTTAATGGTCGCCAAAAAAATCATTAAAATCATTGACCATACGCGATAGTCAGTGCCAAGAAAAAAATAGTTTATAACCCCCCCCCCCCCCTCACTCCTTTGAAATATTTTTCTTATTTTATAAAACATACAATTATCTTAAGATATAAGAATAATATTATATCATGTCATCATTAAACAATTTTCACAGTTTCAATAAGGTAAATTATAACACATTTTATATTTTAACTTATATTTAATCGACTTATTAAAATAAAAAATTTAGTACTTTTGTAAGATAGAACTAAAAATACAATTTATATTTATATTTAATTTAAATTTATACAATTTAAATTAAATTAAAATTTTTAATGATATCTTTGGAAGTTGGACGGAGGTGAGCCATGCATGTAAAATACTTGCAATAATATCAATTCTACATTGTAAATTTAATATTGTTTCCGATTGTGTGTGATTTAATATTATTTTAAAATGTATATTGAGTAATATAAAGTACTTATCTTTAAATTTATATTTTTTGAATAGCTTATATTGATAAGTTATTTGTTTGTATAATGTTATTTATTCATTAGTTATGTACAGTTGAATAATATTATTTTTTGATGGATTAGGTCCGAAAATTCTTTATTAGCAATTAACATTGGCTAAACTTGTAATTAGCCGGCTAATCTTAAGTTTAATCATCCTTCAGACACTAGCTAAAACATATATGTATATATATGCAACACTAACCGTATACAATGGCTTAAGACGGTTGTTGTATATTCTTAACCGCGATTTATGACTATCCAACTTAGCTGGATGCGGAAAACGAGTGTTCTTTGGAATCTTTTTCTTTGATTCGGGCATAGGCGTTGAATTCAAGTCCCAAAGTTTTATAGTCCCGTCCGAGGAAGCAGAAAAAAATTGATCTGAATATTGTCCTTCTTTCACAGCCACTAATTTACCCAATGGTGTTACCTAAAAAAAACTTATTTATATGTATTTTAATGTAGCTATAGGTAGGTATTTTTCTGTATTTTCTGTAGTATACTACAACTTTAAAATATATTTTAATACTTTTATTAAACTCGTGTTTCAAATACCTATACAGTAAATGGTAATAAATTAAATAATTTTGTGTCTCATGGTTTCCAATTAAATGAGAATTTGTTATCAGGTACTTAATTATTATTATTTTTATTTTATAAGTAAAGTTTCTGGTATTCTTATATGCTTCACAACATGTTTTTAGTATTTGTGTGATATTTTAATGATTAATTAAGATGAATTTACATCCATATAAAAATAGCAGTTGTTAAAATTGGATTATTTTTAACATAGATAAAAAGGAAAAAGTGAATACAGTCGACTCTCGATAATTCGGTAACTTTGATAACATTAAATTCTCGATATCTCGAAAATTAAAATTCCTCTTCGAAGAGAAAAACAATAACACTTAATGTTTAAATAATCTTGTTAACTCAAAAATTAATTTGATAAGTTTTCGATATTTCGAATTTTCTTATCCAATTTTGGTGCTGAAAATTGTTTATCAAGGCCATTATTGTTTAACATGTATTGTAAACCCCGACCATTATAGTCAACTAAAGGCAATTGTAATTTAAACCTTGATAACTCAATACAATACATTTTAGTCATAGTTCTATGCAGTATTTTCGTGTAATCGTTTATTGTGTGAGTGTGACAGTACAGTGTATTAATACAGTATTTATTATGACTCAAAAAAGAAAATTGACAACATTAGCAGAAAAAGTGAACTTGCTTAAATTATTAAAAAAGGTGAAAAAAAACAAAAAATAGCCAAAGATTTTGGAATTCCAGCGAGTACATTATCTACAATAATAAAAAATAAAGATGTAATTTTAAAATTTTAATGAAAACATGGCAACTCGGAAAAAAATGAAACTAGGAGAAGACTCTGACATAGAATCCTCTTTATTAATTGGTGAAAACCAATTCTTTAAAAAGTAAGTAAGAATATAGGTAATACATATAATGTATTTATTTTTTATTTTTTTAATGTATAAGTTTTTTTAAAAAAAACATACATTTTCAAAGTTTTTGATAACTCGAAATTTTTAGTAAGTCGAATTTTTTTTCCCCTTGAACTTCGAGTTATCGAGATTCGACTGTATAAGATTCTGAATAAAAATCAGAACATCTTACAGGGTTTTAATTTAAACGGTTATTTTTAACTGCAGAAGTATGTACAATAGCCGAATAGTAGTAAAGTTACAAGTAAATCGAATTTCAATTTAATGAAATTTTGCGGTTTTATACATACAATTACGTATATTATTATGCAGCTGTATTTCATTTTAACTAACTTCATTCATAGGATGAATCCATTGAATTTCAGTTACCATTGAGTCATGGGATTCAAAAACGGCACTTAGTGCTGTTGCTTTGATTTTAATACCAACTGATTCTACGACTGTCAACATCCGTTGCATGTGTATCCACTGCAAAAAAAAAAATAAATACTTTTATCTGTTATTGGAATAATATTGCAAGAACATAAGATACACTTGGATTAAGATCAATTTTACAAGATGTCTGCGGTGCTTTTTTTCATTGTTTGACATAATAAAATCATTTGAATTGATCTTATCCAGTTTTCCACTGATGTCCCATATGCATATCTGTCCATTCAATAACCCTCCAACGACGGTGTTACCATTTCTTGGGTTAAATTTAACACAACAGACTTCTTCTGGACTTGACAATGTCAACTAAAGCAAGTGATTTATAGAAAAATATTATTTTTATAAAATTCAAAATATATGTTAATCGTTGTATAATTTAATATAACATATAATAACCAACAAGTATTATAATATATTTATAAAACACATTTTAAACCAACACCCGTTTAAATACCTTTGGAAACATCTTATCATCAATTGACCAAATAATAACCAAATATTCGTCTGTTAATTGTGCAGTATTTGCTTGTTTTATCAATGAATCTTCGTAGTTTTCAATAACTTTTATTTTTTTAGTACTTTTTTTGTTGCGTGATAACTTTTTGTTGTCAGTATCACAGGAGCAATCCATATACTTGATGTTTGATTCAATAACTTCTTCATCTGCACCAAGGTTAACGGTTTTTTTTACCACATTACAATTAGCCATGTAGGATATTGCAAAAACACCTGAGTATTTAAAGAATACACGAAGGTAATTTTATTAACTGTCTAAATATATTATATTTGATAATGTGTTAATTTATAAGCTAATTGATTCAGTTCACACCTGGTATAGTAGGATGCCAAGTATGGCAAGATATAGATTGTTTTTGAGATGTTGGAGTCTTATAAAAACGAATCGATTTTATGTCTTTAGTAAGTTTGGAAATTGAATTTTTATTTTTATTTTTTAATTCTTTATAATCATTACGCAATAAATCGTACACCATATTAGATTGCAGCTGCTCTATAAAACTAAATGTAGAAAATTATCTATAGTTAACAGTCTTTAATAGATACCCTATAAATGTGTAATAACTTAAAATACAGGTGCTAAAATATTAGATAAAAATCACTTGAATTGAAGCAATGCAAAATCAAGTTACCATTAGAGAAATTAGAATGACACGTGAACTTATTGTTATATTATAATTTAAAAATAATTTATTATCCTTAAATAGGGATGGATAACGCAATATATAAGTACTTGGGTACATGTTTTTTTAAAAAATCCCTTAACGCATTATCTAAATTAGGAAGACTTTGCATTTGGAATAATTCTTCTTTTTCAACAATGGACTCAATACATTTATCATCTTTGATTTTTACATCAGTTTGTGTTTCCACATTAGTCATTTTTCCTGTAGTCTATAAAATAAATAAATTTTCTATTTCTTATGTATTTCATTAATTGGCTTATCATTATAATGTCTATATTATTTTTTAACAGAAAAATGTACATAAATTAGTTCTATAACTAAAAATACTGCATAATTTTTTTGGCATTAAAATGATTTTATATTATATTTTTTAACTTATTGAAACTTAAATTATAATTTAGTACTTTTTACTATCGACATTTAAGTTAACTGTTATAAATAGTAATTTATGAACTTATAATGTTATACTTATATTATATTAGAACTTATAGTTTAACAATACAATTATTTATTAAATATTAGTTTTAATGAATTATTTATAAAATTAATTTAGTATTAAAATTTCATATAATATTTGAACTAATTCATATTATTATTTGTTGTTAACTATGCTACTTTGTATTTACTATGATGGATTGCGAAATATAAATATATGTTGGAATTCATTATTGTAAATCGGATGTAGCCCTTGATATCAACAAATAAATTACTTGAATGCTTGCATCCCTTATTAATACATTAATACATTCAAATTTTTCTTTAGGACGTGGTTCTAAACCCACGTATTGGTTTTTGATAGATTTTGAATTTGAATGATCAAACTTTGTTTCTCTTTGTAGCCTCTCTTTGGAAAGTTTCCATTTATACGTTATCTATGGATTTATAATCATTATTTTTTTATTATTAACAATGACTTTTATGTTCTGTTATTTTACAGTATGTGTGATAACTTGAATTTAATAATCAAAAAAATAATTCAGAACTTTGATAAACTTTGATAATAACTATTGCGTTGGCTATTTAAAAAAAATGTCACTAATATATGACTCTATGACCTATATAAACACATTTAACTAGGAAAATCATTGCTAAATGGTAAACGTATATATTTTATTCACCTTTTTACGTGTTGGTACTGACTCTATGTTTGCAATTTCCTTTTCACTACCTCTGGATTTCCAAGAACCCGGAGCAGGAAAAATTGACTGTTCCACCCTTTTCTTCAGCTCAGGATCCATATTTATTGTTATTTATCTTTAATAAAAAAACAAAAGGATATCAAAATAATATTTTTATTTTTTAATTATTTAAAATTTAAGTATAGCTCTTTATAACAGAATATAATAATATTTATAATAAAAGAAAAATGAAAAAAGAAAAAAAATTTACATAAAATTAGAAGAAAAATAAAGATTTCCAGTTAAAAAGAATGTATAGACATTGAATTATAAAAATAAGATGCATATAGTAATGGGTTTTAAATTGAAAATATATATAAAGCTTTCGTTCTTAGACTTTCACGAGACATAAAAAATAAATTGACATCATTGCAAATTTGGTTAAAAAGAAAAAGCACTTTCGGAAAAAA
The DNA here is from genome assembly GCA_034509805.1 of Sipha maydis. Classification (NCBI taxonomy): domain Eukaryota; kingdom Metazoa; phylum Arthropoda; class Insecta; order Hemiptera; family Aphididae; genus Sipha; species Sipha maydis. The sequence continues at coordinate 58,103 of JASXSY010000820.1, read as the reverse complement.
AAATCAGTACATATTTTTTTAGATTCTGAACGGAGTGATGGAATCTATTGGTTTTACAATGATGTGTGTTTTTTTTTATTTATTTATTTTTATTTTATACTGATATAGTCATATTTATGTATAAACGAAAAATGTCAAAATGTTTATAACTTACTGGTTTTTTTTTTAATCAACTCAGAAAAACTAAGTTATTTCAACTGTAAATTAAAGTAATTAAGTTCATAAGTTGATTAGAATATAAACTAACTAGTGAAGTTAAAAAGTTAAAAAAAAATTAAATTTAACTTTATAACTAGCTAATGCCCACCTTTGCCTCCTACCTTTATAATTTAAAAATATCTAAATTCTTAATTTATAATAATAATAATTTTAAATAAAATAACTAGGCATTTAATGATGAATTATAAACAAATTATATGACATAATATTATTATACGATTAACAATCTTCTCTTTATTTCCAATATATAGAATATCAAAATTAAATAGTAATTAAGATAGCACATTGACGACGACCTGATAGGTCCATGGGCATATGTAGAAAAGAATCAATATGTTCCAATTTGTGATGTCACTAAGTTACCATAATAAATAATGAATTGAACATTTTTGAATATATGTAATTTAGTGATAAGCAAAAAAAAAATTCATGTATATTACAACACACCCCTCGAAAAAAATCCTGCGTACGAGGTTTGAAAAAATATCATAACCTTAATATTGTTGTTTATTAATCTTTAATAATTTAAGTACTTTATTGGTAATAATATTTCGTAGGGATGTTCTCTTCGCATCGAATCGCCCGACAGCGAGAAGTCCGACGGCGAAACGGTCGCGGCGAATAGTCTGGCAACGAAACGGTCGCGGCGAATAGTCCGGCGGAAAAAATTCCACGGTGAAACGGTGAGGCGGCGAAACGTTACGGCGGTGAAACGGTCTGCGACGAATAGGTCCGCGGTGAATTGTCTGGCGGCGAAACGGTCGCGGTGAAATGTCCGGGTCCGCTTACCTCTATGGCCATTCTGTATTATCATAATAGTCAAAACGCATACAATAGTCTAGCCTACCCGGCCCGGCCAACAAATACGAACCTTTGATCTACTGATATATATTATCGTGTATACGTGTGTTATAAATATCTGTACATCGAAATCATAGTATTTTTGAAAATAATTTGCAAGACATTATCGACCACACCGAACTTTTTTACATTTTTATTCCACCTGTTACCGAAAAATCATAAAATATAGAAAATTAGCAAAATTGTGATTTATACCTGAAGTTTATACCTACACCATTGTCTTTACATAAAAAACAGTTCGCTTAAAAAAATAATTTAACGAAGTTAAGTCCTAGGAATATTGTACCCGGGGGGGGGGGGGGGGGTAAAAATATCCTAGGAAAATCATACCCCCTTGGAGGTACAATATTCCTAGTAAATTCTTACCGGGAGGTAAGATTATCCTAGGATATTTTTACCGGGGGGTAAACATTTCCTAGGATAATCTTACCCTCTAAAGTGGGTATAATTAACATAGGATAATCTTACCGGGGGTAAAATATGCCTAGGAAAATCTTACTCCCCCCCCGGTAATATTTTCCGGGGGTATGATTTGCCTTTTACACCGGTTTTTAATTTTTATGATTTCAATTTCAATTTTAGATTCTGGACGGAGTGATGGAATCTATTGGTTTTAAAATGTTGTGTGTTTTTATTTTTTTTTTTTTGTGTCTGACGACACCTTTTTTGGCAGTAAAAATGCTTCGATTTGCTTACGTAGCAACTTTTCTGAAAGGAAAGTGAATGTAGATGGTACTTTGTTTAGTCTAAAATCCAACTTTTCAATACTTTTTAAAAAAACAATAAAAAAATTACGAAAAAACGGGAAATTTTACGCAAAATCACGTTTTTACAAATTACATTTTTGTAAAATGCTCAAAAACCAAACTCAACAACTTGTAATTTTCACCAAATCTTTATATTGACGTTTTCTATACATGGTTAAGTTTTCAAAGTTTTTTGACATATTTTGACTTATTTATAGACAATTTAAATTTTCGATTTTTGTAAAATTTTTGTTTTTAAACATCTATAAAATTTAATTGGCAGACCGAAAACTCTTGAAAATTTAATACGTGGTTTATAATAAGTTAAACTTATCGTAACAAAAAAATATCGGTGATCGGTTTACTCAAATTTGTTTTTATAAGCCCTTAAAGCTCAAATTTGTATAAAATGTGTAAGTCGCAGATTTTTGAAATTTCTACCAGCTGTTAAGAATGGTATTTTCTTTATGTCATATTTTTTTTCAAAATATTATATTGATTTTTAAGCCACTTATAGGCGTTTAAAATATTCGATTTTTTTACATTTTATTTTTATAATCGGTGATAAAAAAAATTTGGCTCCTACAAAATACTTGAAAATTTAATAGAAGATTCCACAGAAGTAGTTCTTAATGTCATTAAAAAACTATTAAAATCCATAGGCACAATTTTTTTTTATAAGCGTTTGAACAGCGAATATTAACATAAAATTACATGTAAAATATAATATAATGTATAATATTCTAGACTGACAAATGATATAGGTTTTTTTAAAATGCTCTAACTCAAAAACGAAAAACCGCAACAACTTGAAATTTTCACCAAATCTTTATATTGACGTTTTCTATACATGGTTAAGTTTTCAAAGTATTTTGACTTTTTTATAGACAATTTTAATTTTCGATTTTTCTAAATTTTTCGTTTCAAAATAAAATATACTTATTACAATATTTATAAATAACATTGTATTATATTCTAGACAAACATATCATCTCCGTTCAGAATCGTTTTTCGTATACAATGACACCTATCATTGAATTCAAATTTAACAAATCCATTATAATGATCTATCCTATGAAGAGTAGCACTTCACCCCCAAGTGTACAGCAGAGCGAGGCCCATCCGGTTCTTTTTTATTTTTAAAAATTAAAAATTATTTATTATAATTTCATAGCTTAAGAAATTATTAATAAATTTACTTTTTTGATATCGGTTTTATTAAGTTATGATTTCGATTTTGATTTCGTATACCGGTTTTTTATGTATTACGGTTACGTTTTCAGTATTTAATACCGGTTGGTTTATAATGATTTAGATATCGATTTTTAATCGGTATTTAAAAACGATTTTGAAATCGGTTTCAAGCCCTGATTAAAAAGCTCTAGCACTACATTTCAAGTAAAATTTCTTAAAAGCAGCTTCATCTATTTTCTGTTTAAATTTGACGTTAACAATATATTTGCATACAACATATATATCTTATAAGACCTTACATAATAAATCAGTAAATATTGTATACTCACTAATTCACTTTAAAATAAGAGTTCGAAATTAGATCGATGCGTTTGTGTAAGACTATTCGTTTAACTAATAATGATCGCATTGGGTTTTTACTTTGTAATGTACATAATTGATGGAACATAAGAATTTTTTAAGATTGACTAAACAGAAAATGACCATAGAAGTAATATATCACTAATTTGATTCTTATGGATGAGTGTCAAAGATGCATCTAATGTCTACATCCTAGGAGATCAAATTTATTCATGACATATTATTTTGATCAGTCGTTTGCAACCAAACCGTTGAGTTGACAGCGAACGAATTGTTATTTATTATACACGATAGCTAATCGCCGATGGATGAATAGTATAATTGAATTGTATCTGTTTTTACGAAAAACAATATTTATTCCATGAAAAATCCAACAGTGATTCATATAGTTGTTGTATTCGTGGTTCTGATAACAGGCAACCAGTTGGTTATAGCATTCCCTATCGATCTGTGAATTACGGGCCAAGTAAAATGTACGATTACCGCTATGCTGTGATCCAAATTTCGGGTAAAATTAACGATTGACAGTGTTCAACCGAGGAATATTTCCGTTACACCACATTTCCATTACTACTGCTACTGTTGTATACGATGTCTGTTCAAAAATGTTGGATCTAACAAGATTTGAACATTTTCCGATCCCTTGTGATAATTGGACTTTTGTCTCAATATTAAAACCGTAGACCCACGTCTTATTGCCCATAATAATTTGCTTCTTGAACATTTTATCACTATTAACACGCGATCTTGACGGATAGTGATAAAATTTTCTTTCTGGTCTTGCGACGTCAACTGAGGGATAAATATTTCAGTAACGTGGTACGTTCCAAGTTTTTCTACCAAAAGTACTTTTTATATACTTGATGATACATTTTTAATACGAAACCATTGTAAATTACAAATATAATAATATTTCAAGCTAAGCATTTATAAATATACTAGCTGATCCCGTGCAGTTTGTTGCTCGTTAAATATACCAACTCTATATGACTCTAACTTTGTTCAATTCGTTATTTAATATTCGGTGGATGATGTTCTATATTTATCTTAAGTTTTCTCTCCGGAATAAAAATTCTGATTCACAGCAGTATATTATCAGGTTGGCAATCTACCTGCGGTAGATCGCGGACTTAGTGCTGTTTGTACGTACTTTAGTGTATGATTTAAATTTAATAAAGTATCAAAGTTATACCAAGTTTGACATAATACGAAGGATTAATATAATCAATTAATACATTATCCTAACCTAACTTTAACGTACTAAAATCCGTAGTGTAGAATTGTATTGTTGACTATTTGCATTAGTTTTTCGAACTATTTCTGTTGCTCCGGACGGTGTCATTTGAAAACATGAATTGAATGTTCTAATTGACTTCAGGAACACGTTAGAATCTAGATCTGTACCGATAAGTAAACCGTTCAATGGTTCAGGTGGTGTTCCAATTTCAGGTAGTTGCATCTTTCCTAACGCGCAACACATCCTGACTGGCTCATTTTTAAATTTGAGAGCATGGCAATGCGGGCATTCTTTGTCCATAGCACAAATTACTACTTTTGAATGAGCATAATATTCAATATCCAGCTCATACTGGAATGCTAGACGCAGGAATGAATCAGATATAAATGTTCGATGTACCTATTGGCGTTGTTGGTCATTTGCTCTGCGTGAGTCAACTACGAATCATTCGCATTATCGGATTGGCATTGTTCGTCTGTTCTTTGCGCTCTTCTATTTCTCATGTTTGTAGCTGCATTTGTTCTACGACAAAAATTGGAATTCTGGCGTCTTCTTGGCATTTTTAATGACACAAACAAATAGAAAATATTCAATGTACTTATTTATGTTTTTTTTTTGGTTACCTGGCAACGTCGGGTAATTCATTATATTAACCACTAATAAATAAATATTATTCTCAAATCTTATAACCCCCATAGCAACTATTTATAAACAAAAACAAAAATTTCTATCGTAAGTCTCGAAATTCCTGTTTGAGCACCTCCCGGGGGTGGAGTTAGGTCCATATATAAACTCTAAAAACCCGCTCCACGACATTCTCTATCATTTAAAAAAAATTTAAGCCAAATCGGCCCAGCCGTTCTCAACTGATGCAATTTCGAATTTTTTGTCTCCATTTTTATATATATAGATAATATATAATATACATATTATGTATATTTATATATATGTATAAAAACTATTTATTTATATAAATTAATAAAATTGAATTTTTTTGAATCGTTTTATTTAAGAACATTGGTTTACATTTATATTTTTCTAGGGAGTAAAAAAAATGGGAGTACTAAAAAAATACAAAGAAACACAATAAGTAATCTCAAATATTATGTACAGATATAAATTTGTTGTCTGATCTGTGATTGTGATTCTGTTAACTGTTGTATATTTTTTCTCCAGAGATTCTGCAGAGGTTGCAGTTCTTGCATTTATTATGTGATGTTGCCAGAGATTGTTTTTAAATTATAACCTATAAGTGTTCTTTTCACTATTGTATATACCCGTGTATGTTTTATTATGTTTTGTCTTCTACTGTGGTCATTGCTTCTTCGTCGTTACTTCGATGACACTTATAATTATGGTGTTTGTTTAGGTAATAGAAGTAACTAGTGAGTACCTCTATGTAATTTATCAATGTTATAATTATTATTATAAATATTTATTAATACATATTTTTTTTTGTTTTTGAGAATAATGTTCAAAATTTTAATATATATTATAAATGGAATTGCGTATGATAATTAATTTAAATAATATATAAAATGTAAAAAAAAATATATTCATTTATAATATCTTTTTAATATTATTTAAACAAACAAATATGTGATGTAAATAATGAAAATTGTATTGCATATTTTGATGGAAACCAAATTAAATGTCTGAAATTTTTTTTATCCATTTGTGGATATTTTCTTAAATTAATATAAATCGTAAGAAATTTTTCACACCGATCGTGATTGGAAATAATTGAGTGAATCCAACTCCTCTCAACTGTTTCGTCTTATAGATCAATTTTGTCTCCTAACCATGGAATTTCTGAAATTTTGGTTATTTTAGATTTTTAATTGACAGGAATCAAAATGTATACTATGATAGAAATGATCACATATTTATAAACCTAACATTTTCGAAAGTTAATACAATTTTTGTTTTTGCTGGATGTATAATTGGAGTAGTGTCGTTGGAAAATGCCATTCAGTTAGAATTATGAGATCTTGAAATTCCTAAATCAAGACATCATATTGAATGACCTTTATTTTTATTCGATGTAACGTTCATATAGAAATAAAAATAAGTATATCCTTTTATATATCTCAATATTTTGCTTTTTATTATAAAATAAAACAATAGTAAATGTTATTTTCTCTCAGCTTTTACTGGGATATACTGAATGACCAGTCGGGACACTGAAAGATGTCGTTAAGCCCGGAACTGATGACAAGCTTTTACATCCATGTTAACGGATGGTTTTCTACTACTGTCACTGAAACTGGGCAATGTGATCTCGCCCTAGGAATCGGTATTCAGTTTTTTCTCTTATGGGTGTTAGGGAAATATATTACGTTCTACTTGGTTTAATTATGTCTGTCTCTGTTGTTTTATTAATTAATATTTTAATTTTTACTCTTTGTAACGGTTAAAGCCTAAATAATTGTTTGTCAAACTTTTTAAATTTATCGGGATTATACATTGGTAAAATCAATATCTAGTGTGGATATGAGTTTATAGTAATGAATCAACAAGTAGTACTAAAATTCCTTAATTAAATATAATTTATTCATTTACATATTTTTATATATCCTAATATGTCAGTGATTATGTTAATAATTTCATCGTCATATTGTTTTTGAATAGTTGTATATATTTTATTGTTTTTCAGCTGATTGCTTTTTTATAATTGATATATCCATGTTTATAATACTAGCTAATGTTACGTTTTTAGACATATTATTATATGAACTCGTGAAATTATAAAATATTAGTCAATCATAATTTTGTTTGATTATAAAATTAATAATAATAATAATAATAATTAGTAATTTTAAACATTCTTATTAATTAAGCAAAAATCAAATTAAATGAGTACCTACATATATATTTATGTGTGTACTAACCGTATGATTTTGTAATTTTTTCGATAACATAATTATTAGGTTTACGAATACAAAAAAACATCATTGTAAAAACACTAGTATTTTCGTTCCACTCAGATTCTAAAAAATTTCATTTATGACATTTCGTGGGGGGGTCCAAACCTCATGGACCCTCCTTTGTCTACATCCCTGATGTGATTCTTATGTATTTGTGTCTACGAAGATGTTTTGAATATTTATTTAACTTTTTGGTGCTATAGTTATAATGTCATTAAATATTATTTTTCTCACATGGTTTTTGTTATTATTTAAGCTTATTAATTAATATTAATTTCTCATGATACTTGTACTGTTTTCTATATTGTAATTAAACCATATTTCATATTGTTTAATTACAATGTATGATTCATTATATTAATTTTATATATTACCAATGGCAACCACTAATAAATAAATATTATTCTCAAATCTTATAACCCCCATAGCAACCATTTATAAACAAAAATTTCTATCGTAAATCTCAAAATTCCTGTTTGAGCACCTCTGGGGGTGGTCAATCCCCTTTTTAAATTAGTCTTAAACTTATTCTCAGACCTACCAAATATACACATAAAATTTCATGAAAATCGGTCAAGTCGTTTCGGAGGAGTTCGATAACTAACACTGTGACACGAGAATTTTATATATATAGATATATAACATACAAATAAATAAAACATAACATAACATAACACACACACAAACGTTAAGTCAAAAAGGTTTTCGGGCCTGGTAGAATTACATTGGGCGTCAATAAAACTGTCGTATATTAATATTATGACGCTAAAATTCTAACTATATATGGGAAAAATTCCATGTCATCTTAGGAATTAGAAATAATGACTATTATTTATAGGTACTAATGTATTTTTCTCAAAACACTTCATAAGTCGAAAAAAAAAAAAAATTATCGTTACACATTTGAAAAATCAAACGATCAACAGGTTTCAGTTTGATTCTCAAGAGTCGATAGGATTACTCAAAAATAAATTAAATTATTAACACAACCTTTTATGTAAGAAAAACAAACACAAAATTAGTTCTTCGTATCGTACACATACGTACCTACTTCGACAAAACATTGGCACTCTCCTCGATCGTGCCATATTGGTAATCAAAGCTGGCTTAAGACATTTTATGCCCCGGGACATAGGTATATTTAAACTTCCCTGAGATTCAGAACATTTTTATTATAAGCATGAAATCATCTTATATAATTTGGTATTTATTAATTTTATTCTCTAATAGAAGGTAAGTGGATTAGTACAGAGTCCCCTTCCCCCCTAAAAACTGTTCAATCTTCGCTCTTATTATACCTTATTATACCTTATAATACCTTATTTACTTAGTATTTTAATTATCACACATTTTATTAAAAGTCATAAGAAAAATAATGAATTAATATGTTATTAATCTATCTAAGCTAAACACTAATAAACAATTTTAATGTTACAATAAAAATGTACATAGACTTATTAAAATAACAATTAAAATAACATGATTAAAATTAAAGTTCAATTAATTAAAATTATTATATAAAATACTGAGTGAATTACATAAGTACATTCTTTTATTTTTGTTGATTATAATATATTTATAAAAATGCTTTTCTTGACTTCTATTTAGCGAATTAGTCAACTCATTAATCTCATAAAATAGATTCAATCAAAACATTTTAAATATTGAGAACAGCAGTACAATTTATTTTTTTTTTTTTTTTTGTGTAAGAATAGATCGCTAACAGTTTTTGGTTCTAAATAGGAAATTTTTTAAAAAAATTTCACCATTAAAATTTGGTGCCCGAGGGCAGATATCCCTCTGCCATAGTGGGCCTTAATCTGGCTCTGCTGATGACCCTAAGTATAATTGCAAAACGCTACCTCGGCTCATTTTCTTAATTAATCTGTAACTATCCTTATATTTAAGTGCAAATAAAATCATTTTTAGTATTTATCTGTGGTGCAACACGACTTTTTATCTTTTTAGGTATCTGAAAAAAACATAACACGATTGCGGACTTTTTACCTTTTTATATTTAATAAAAAAACAACACGATTGCGCACCTTAAATATTTTTTCTTTGAACAAATACAAATATTTAAATCTATATACCAACATAAATAATAACTTAATGCGTAGAGTAAAAAAAAAAATCTTAAAATATATCACAGTTATTACGCGTCAAAAAAAGTAATAATATGTCGATATTTAATTATAAAAAATCAAATTCTTATAACATTTTAGCACAAAAACGTGGTCCTAATGTCAGCAAATAATCATTTAAATATATTTCATTATTTTTATATTTTTTCAAATTATTAATTATAAATGAAATATTCTCTTCTTGCTATTTACGAGGCTCGTTAATATTTTGTTTTTTATACTATATAGTTTTAAATAAGATTAAATTTGAATATCCAATAAAATTTGTATAACTTAATATTTTAGGTGCGCTATCGTGTTATTTTTTCTAAAATATAAAAAGGTAAAAAGTCCGCAATCGTGTTACACCCCTTATCTGTTGTACATGTATTTTTGTTGTATAAGTTAGGTTATTAAGTAAAATCAAATATTTTAACCATAAATAAAAATTGGGCTATTAAATGAAAATTATTTAAAAATCAATAGATGTATAAATTAATAATTAGCCTAATTATTTTTAAAATATTTAACCATTATTTATAAGAAAAACCCGCGAGTTCGATTATTTCTTTTTAGGTTTTGTTATCAAAAATTGAGTAATACGTTGTATTGATAATAATGCTAACCAAATAATGTCTCTTTTTCGCCGAATTGTAAATAAGTTTTTTGTGTATTAGACTCATTTTAGTTATAAGTGAAACATAAATTATTCGGTTCACTTCGGTTTCATAATATTTTCATTCATATTTGCTTTTTACAAAATATTCCCTTAATTTGAAATTATTAGTAGGTACTTGAACTACTGAATGAGATTATATTACAGCTAATACTTTATTGGTATGTACATTTTATAACTTTTTGTTTTACGTATTGGAATATTGTTTTATCGTTAATTAATTTTAAAATATGAATCTTAGCCTCAGTGAAAATACTCTTATAAGTTGGAAATTAAAATATGGATTTTAACTAGGTAAGGTTGTACTTTTTACTTTTTTTTTCTAAAACTATATTGACTGATTTTATTAGTAAGTAAGTAAAAATATTTTATTTTTAGTAAAAAAAGTGTTTGTTAAATTATTATTTGTTGTGTACTCAACATACTACGACGCCAATGAATTAGTCAAATTTTGCAAATTTGTTTAATTCTTTTTTATAGAACTTTTATTGGGAATATTCTTATACTTGGTATTATATTATTATATTTGAATCATATAATTTTTGTCTTATAATGACATCAAAATTAATACTATAAGAATAAAATATTTTTAGATCAATTATACTAATTAGTACTATCAACCATTAGATGGTATTTATATAGATGACAATTAATGTGATCAGTAACAACTCTTTTAATCAAATTTAGATAGGTAATAGTAATTTTGGGCAAAATAATTTGCATAAAAATATTATAATTTACAAATATTTAAAATTATTTTTTTTAGATATATGGAGTTCTACATTGGTTTATTTTGGAAATCACAATCAAATTGTTTGTCTACTTTTAAATCTATTGCATCAAAAACAAATTGGATATCACTTTATACCTGGAATAACTTTAATTTTAAAATTTGAACAGTTTTTATATCACTGAATTTGTATCTGTGATAATGCCTCATAACTATGGTCCAGATATTCCCATGCAGATTCGGCCTGAAAAGAAACTAACCAAAGATGCTATGGAAAGATATTTGCTTGATCGCAATGACTTAGTTTTAGTCATTCTCCATGCTAAAGTTGCTCAAAAATCATATGGAAATGAAAAACGTTTTTTCTGTCCACCTCCATGTGTGTATCTTTTTGGTAATGGTTGGCGCTTGCGTCAACAACAGCTACTTAGAGAAGGGGTAACTGAAGCCAATTCTCAGATGACTTCATTCATTGGTATTGGCAGTGCAGATCAAGATTTGCAACCTCTTGATTTAAACAACAGTAAACAATATTGTGCAGCTAAAACATTGTTTATATCTGATTCTGACAAGAGGAAGCACTTCATGCTTATGGTAAGAATGTTCTACAATAATGGCTATGACATTGGAACTTTTCACAGCAAAAGAATCAAAGTGATATCAAAACCCTCAAAAAAAAAACAATCATTAAAAAATGCTGATTTATGTATAGCCAGTGGTACAAAAGTTGCATTATTCAATAGACTCAGATCACAAACTGTAAGTACTCGATATTTACATGTTGAAAATGGAACCTTTCACGCTAGTTCAACACAATGGGGAGCTTTTATCATATACTTATTGGATGATGATGAAAGCGAAAGTGACATGTTTAATGTTAGAGATGGTTACATTCATTATGGTAGTACCGTAAAATTAGTGTGCAGTGTTTCTGGAATGGCTTTACCTCGACTTGTTATTAGAAAAGTTGACAAACAAACTGCATTGTTAGAAGCTGATGATCCTGTATCACAATTACATAAATGTGCTTTTTATATGAAAGATACTAATCATATGTATCTGTGTTTATCTCAAGAGCGTATTACCAACTTTAATGCCACACCATGTCCTAAAGGGCCCAATAAAGAAATGATTAACGATGGAGCCTGTTGGACCATTATTAGTACAGACAAAGCAGAATATCAATTTTATGAAGGAATGGGCCCTGTTAATTCACCAATTACGCCTGTGCCTGTAGTACATGGACTTAATACAAATGGTGGCGGTGATCTTGCTATGTTAGAATTGAGTGGTGAAAATTTTACACCACATTTACAAGTTTGGTTTGGAAATGTTGAATCTGAAACTATGTTTCGTTGTCAAGAGAGTATGATAGCGGTTGTACCTGACATTTCTTCATTTAGAAGAGATTGGTCTTGGGTGAAACAACTGACGCAAGTGCCAGTATCTTTAGTAAGAAATGATGGAATCATCTATGCCACAGGATTGACATTTACGTATACTCCTGAACCAGGTCCAAGAAATCGAGTTACACCAGCTGATGAGATCATGAGGACATCAAGTTCCAAGAACAATTTTTCATTATCGCATATTATGAGTTAATCATTTGAAGGGTATATTTTAAATAGTATTATTTATTCAACAGCCAACAGGGTCTGTGGCCTATGACTGACAATTGACTGAATGAATCTATAAAATGTTTTGACAATAATAGTAATAATAGAGACCCTAGTAATATAATAATACCAATATATTTTTTTATTTCATTAATGTTAATTAAGTTTAATCCCTAAATATTTTAATATTGCTCAAATTTTACATTGTATGTTAGTACTTATCTGTGGCTTAGGTAAATTAATACTTGATCTCATTCAAGTGAAAATAAGTTTGAGATAATTTTTTTTTTTTTGTCTTTCTGTATCATGAATGTTTTTCTCAGTTATTATTATTGTAAGTTTTGAACAATTTGTATATTTCAAAGTGTAGATAACTTTTTTTTACTTGAACTACAGATTTGTATGATTATATTCATTAAGTAAATATGTATTATTTTATTACATATTGTTGAATCTTTATACTTCAAAAATTCTTTTAATTATATATTTTTTTTTTAAATTACCATGAATTTATTATTATTGTACGTAAATTTATTTAATTCTTATTTTTACAAAATATTTTTATAAATTAAGTCCGTGCACAAATATTTTTTGTATAAAAATATATAAGAATAATAAATTAGGTAACTTTATCACTTGTTATTGTTTACCATAGACAAATTAAATTTTTAATTAAGATATTTTTTTATGTTGAAGTATACATTTTAAGAAATGTGTCAAAGTACTATAGTATTCTTTTTTTTCTTTGAACTTGTTGAACCTATTTAGATAAATATAATATATTATATTATAATAGTAGATTGTTTATTAGATGCACCAAACATAATATAATTGTACTTACTGTAAAAATTACCAGGCTATGAATGTAATAACCAATCAATAAATTGTAATAAATAATTTATTTTTCTATATAGATTAGAACTTAAGTATTATAAAAATTTTAGTGGTTTTTTATTTTTTTTTAGTATTAACAAAAGTTAATACTAACAGCTTATAAATCATATTTTTGTAGTTAAATTCAATTATATCATCTACCATCTACCAATTTTTCGAGTATTACAACTAACTTAAGTATTACAAAATGTCTGTTTTTAGGATGTAAAGTATAACAGTAAGAATATTATGCATACATATTATAAGTGGTGTTACATAGAGATAACATAATCTTATACGACAATAGTATAAAGTCAAGTAACAGATTATAAACATAGACGGCATAGACTTAATTAGATTTATTTTCATATATCATTATATCAATGCAATTTTAATTTAACTTTGAGATGACAAAAATTAAATTTTAACATGGGAATTACTAAAAGTGAAATAGAAAATTATAAAATAAATAAATATTCCTAGTGGAATGATAAAAATGAAAAATAGTTTTTTATAAGTGTCAATCTATTATAAATATAAATAGTACAAGAGTAACTCATAATATTTTTTTAACATGAAAATAATACTTTCTTAGTCTCAGATAGGAACATTAAATTAAAACAAAAAACTAAATAATAAGTATAAATAGCTCTACAAATTGTATCTTCATCAATTTAAAGCAATTACAACATAATTTTTCAATTTTTAATTATTGCTGTACTAGAAATTTGGTGTACTAACCTATAATTTATAGATAAAAATAAGAAACATTTAATTTTTTCAAAATTAAATATGTTAGTTTTTAAAATGTTCATTGATTGTGATTGATATGTTATTGAGAACATGAATTAGCCAAGAACAGATATATGGATTGGAATAGAAAATCGAATTAATTTATTGTTTAAATATATGTACAATTCATAAATATTATAACCAATAAATATTTAAATATAAATACGTAAAAGCCAAATGATACTCATGTAGACATATCAATAGTCGATACTAAGTTGTATTTATTTTTGGAAAGTCGATTACCATTATTTGTAATAAAAAAAAGTCTTATTTTATCAGTAATTTAAAAACTACATTAAATAATATTTTAAAATAATAAATAACAAACACAAACACAATTCAGTGAATTGAATATATATAAATAAGTGTATATATAATTGATATATCAATAATTTACTAAAAGTAATATTACACAATTTTAAATTTTAAATGATTAACTTTTCCTAGCATACCATTGTTATCTAATAAAATGTGGTTTGAAAATAAAGTGCTTTATAATTATAAATTGATAAAAAAAATTATATTATTATGAATTAAAATCCTCCCCTAAAATCATTATTAGGTTGTTGCCCTTGGAATCCAAAGCTATTAGGATAACCAGGAGGCGGGTTATTCATATTAGGCATTTGGACAGGGGCTTGTGACACAAATGTTGGTTGATGCTGACTAGGCTGATGTTGAGTTACTTGACTATTATTGCTATCGCCCCATCTGCTTGCTCTTTCACGGCCAGGAGCAAGACCATTGTTATTATTGTTGCTAATACTATTAACAGCATTTCCTGTAAAACCACTACGACCTCCCTGATTTCCACCAGAATAACTGTCACGGTTAGAACTGTAGCTTCCACCCATATAACCGCCACGATTTCCTCCTCTTGAAGAGGCAGCCCCTCTATTACTATATGTTCCTCGGCTACTACCACTGTTAAAGTTCCCACGACTACCACGATCATGACCTCCTCGACCTCGACTGTTTTGACCACCTCGGTCACGACTACGGTTAGAACGATCCACTAAAATAAGAAGTAATAATTTTATAAGTTGAGAAACATTAAATTGTTTAATAGAATTTACTTTTTCCAAACACTCCCGCAGCAGCCATTTCTGCAAGTTCAAAAAGTTTTGGGTTGACCAATTGTTTAGCTTCTTGTAACACAGATATGAGATCTTTGGCTTGTCGAGCATTGCTGGGAGTAACAAATGTAAATGCTGTTCCTGTACGACTAGAACGACCAGTTCTGCCAATACGATGTACATAATCCTCGGAAGAATTGGGATAATCAAAATTTATCACATATTTGACATCGTCCACATCTATTTTAAATGAAATTAAATATATTTAACTATTTAATGATTAATAACAAAAACAAAAAATTAAATAATTTTTAAAAATTAAAATAATATATTAATTGCCAATTACTAAAGAAAATATAATAACATAAACAAGTATATGGTAAAAAGACAAAATGTTCAATAGTAATATTTTAATGAATATGTTGAATTAATTAAGGCTTTCATATTTTAAGTCATAACCTAGTAAATATTGGAATTATATACTAAAAGTATAAATAAAAAAGAACCGGATGGGTCTCGCTCTGCTGTACACTTGGGGGTGAAGTGCGACTCTTCATAGGATAGGTCATTATAATGGATTTGTTAAATTTGAATTCAATGATAGGTATCATTGTATACGAAAAACGATTCTGAACGGAGATGATATGTTTGTCTAGAATATAATACAATGTTATTTATAAATATTGTAATAAGTATATTTTATTTTGAAACGAAAAATTTAGAAAAATCGAAAATTAAAATTGTCTATAAAAAAGTCAAAATACTTTGAAAACTTAACCATGTATAGAGAACGTCAATATAAAGATTTGGTGAAAATTTCAAGTTGTTGCGATTTTTGGTTTTTGAGTTAGAGCATTTTACAAAAATGTAATTTGTAAAAACGTGATTTTGCGTAAAATTTCCCATTTTTTCTTAATTTTTTTATCGTTTTTTTAAAAAGTATTGAAAAGTTGGATTTTAGACTAGGCAAAGTACCATCTACATTCACTTTCCTTTCAGAAAAGTTGCTACATAAGCAAATCGAAGCATTTTTACTGCCAAAAAAGGTGTCGTCAGACACAAAAAAAAAAATAAAAACACACAACATTGTAAAACCAATAGATTCCATCACTCCGTTCAGAATCTAAAATTTCCTCAAACAATATTGTAATACATTTTTCAAGTTTTAAATGTTTAAAATAAAAATAATTTATAAATAAAGTTCTAATATATGTTTAATATAGTTTTTAAATTTAGCCAGTGGCACTCCAAACATATTTTTCAACTGTAGCAAGATATTATTATACCCACCCATTTCCCAAAAAACACATCATTTAGAGTTATTTTTTGTACTATTATTTGTTAATATTACAAAAATCATAAAATTATACAAATAATAGTACAGGAATAATATGAAGCGTTAATAATATAACATTATCAATATTAATATAAAAAATAATAATAATTATTATTTTTAAGTTTGATGTATTAAATTACATGTAATAGTACCCACCTTTTATTTTTTAGGTGTAGTGACTACAATACGTAGCAATAAGGTACTTAGCCGATAAATTATAATAATATAAATAAAATAAATAACTTTCACTATTGGTGTAATAATATTGTAAGATGAAACAATAATTTAGGACTGTAATTATAATGCTATATTAATAAAGGAATGAAGATAGAATAATAAAATTGGTCAAAATACATTGACTTTTACAAGTTATGACTTGTACTATTTAACAAAAAAAAAAATAATTTATAATCTCACAAGTTTATAATATATAGATTTTAATTTTTGATAGTTATAAAAAATATTTTTATGAAGTTAAAAATTAATCATCCAACGTATTTTGCTACTGTAAAAGTTATAATTACTAAAAAAATATTCACAGAATTTTACAATTATAATAATCATAAACAGTTTTAGTAATTATGATTAATATTGTAATACATTTTCAGATATAATAATTTTTAAATGTTTCAATAACCAACCCTAGATTTTTAATAAACAAAAATAAATCACTATGATATATATATAATTAATCCCTATTTCCCCAAGTCACGGCATCATGTGTGAATAACTGGATCAATTTTACTAATTATTTTGTTGTTGTGTTTGTTATTGTTAGAAGACTTTTATGAAAGAAAAAATTAAGAAAGTTGCATAGAAAATTAGAAAATTTAAAAATACTTAACCATATTAACTTTTCAAATGTAACATTAGTACTTTTAGAGTAAAATTTTTTTTAATTTAACCTTATAACGTTTGATATAATCTGTCAATCGTTTGACAGTTGACACGATTGACAGAAAGCACGCAGTAAATATTGTTTAAAAAAATGCATTGATTATGACTGTATAAAAGAAATAATTAAAATATCATTTTTTAGTTCACATTTTACAGACGATTCAATTGGAAAATGTATGAAAATTTGTATAGTGAATTTTTTGAGAAGAATTTGTTCATCAAGGTCAATTCAAAGCAATGATGCCCAATATTAAAAATTAAAATAGTTTAGGTAAGTTTTGTTAGACTGTTTTGATAGATTAATACAAGGGTTACATGGTTATAAAGAAGATACAATAGAGTATTTATTTTTTTTATTTTCAATTAAAATTTGGTTTTTAAAAATGCTAGCAATTAGACGTACCAACTTAAGTTGTAGAACTCGCAATGCTACAAGTCAATGAAACACAAGAGAAAGTCAAACAGATGATTAACACAAACGTGGAATGAAGTTGGACAGAATTCATAGAATTGAAACCAACCACATGGACATGCTGCGTTTAATTATAATGTGGAAATCAATTATAATTTACAGCAAATTGTTGCTATTGGGTCAATGAATATTGCAGGCATTTATGTTTAAAAATTAATATGATAGTCAAATTGCAGAACAATCAATCTGAAAAATTTATTTCAAACAATTGCTTGATAATGGTAATGGAAAAATACTTGTTGACTCGTTGTCTGAATATATTATATTCCCTATTAATTTTTGTAATTTTACTAAACCAAAGATTGAACTTATCAAGAAGATTTTCCTAAAAATTGCTCAAAATAACAAAAATCATTTTTAGTTGAGCAAAGAGTTATGTTGGCTGCAACAAATGTTAATGCCAATAAAATTAATTTTCTAACTTAAAATAAAATAAATTCCATCAATAACCAAGATGATGTTGTCCACTACCTAATGGAATTCTCAAGAAATTAATGAACAATTCATCAATCACAATTTTGAAAGGGAAGTACGAAGATAAAGACATTTTGGTTTTACGGATTCTATTAATTCATAATGAGATGCCATTTGACTTTAAACGGTTACAATATCTAGTATGGCTAACATTTTCAATGTCAATAAATAAATCAATAGAACAATCGCTAAGTGTTGGTGGCATCAATTTGGAAAAATCTATATTTTCCTCATGAGCAGTTGTATATTCTCATATTGAAATAACAAAAATATTATTCATACACAGGACAGAAAATAAAACTAAGAATGTTCTCCATAATAAAAAATTACAATAATAAACATTATGTTATATAATAATGTATAAACATTGTTATATATATTTTTTTATTCATTATACCAATTCAAATTTGATATTTATAGTTAAGATATTTATAATTAAGATACAACGTCTGTTGAGTCAGCTAATTTATCAATAAAAATCTAAATCTTGAATTAGTTTCTAAAGATGTATTGTTAGTATTTCAATAATTTTATTTGAAAATGTTCACAAATTATTTTTTCCTATATATTCATAATATTACTTTTATAATCAATAAAAAATTATAATTTTTATTATTTAATTAGATGAGTTTATATACTTAAAATATAATATATATATATATATATATAGAATTTATACTAATTATTGTTAATATATTACACCATTATACAGATATGATAAAAAATCCAGAATAAAAAAGTTTAGTACTATTTATGATATATGGATTCTACTAATATTTTTAATTTAAATTTCTAATAAGAAATTTATTCAAATTGTTTTCTTAAAAATCTTTGTTTGACTTTCAAAATAAATACTTTTATAATGTAAAATAACATAAAGTTAATCCAACTCTAAAATATTTTTGATTAAAATAATCAAATCCAAGCAAAAAACAGACTATATTAATCAAATAAATATTTAGGGAATACTATTAAAATACATTATTGGCTACTACATTGTCATTTATTATATTATAACTGTATTATAAATAAAATAAATTTGAGTTTATTAGATAAAAATCACTAATTTGTAATTAAATATGATATTTTTCTATAATATAATTTTTGTCAAATAAATAAAACTAAAATGACCAGACTGATTGACGTAAAACAAAATATGTCAGATGCCTTTATTTAACATGAAGGAGCATTATTTGCTGCATAATAATTTATAAAATAACAACACAATTTGTTAAATAATTTATAACCATACTACTGTAGGCCAAATAGTACCTTCTACTTTCTTTTGATGAGTCTTAATCATTTCAAAAAGTCAAAATTATTTTTCTTATTTTAAAATATTGTTATTATGTGAAAGGCAAGGGAGAGGAAAAAGACTATTACGTCATAATATATTATAACACAAATGAAAATATTTAGTACTAATTCCAATTTTGTTACAAATGACTTTTGGGTACTAAGTAATTTGTATTTTCTTTATAGCTTGTTTTTAAAAATATGATTTCTAAAAATTATGGTTTTACTATATTATTCTAAAAAATAAAAATGTTATCATAAATTTGTCTCAGAACTGATTAAACTCATCAATATTAAAAACTAAAAATATAACTTATAAAAAATAATTTCCTAAAACATAAACAATTAAGTATAAAATATTTTGCTCCTTCACATTTATTTTTAATTACTCCTCTATGCCTATCGAGAATGTCTCTTTCAACAGATATGTTTATATATATATATACAGTAGAAACTCAATTATCTAAATACTTATTGATGTACCTATTAATAAAATGTAACAGTTTATTATAACAACTTACCTACAAATATAGAAATATATCAAAACAAGATTAAAATTTCAGATAATTAAGATTCTACTGTACTATTTTAAGCCTAATTAAGGTCAATTGGTATAACATAGCCTCCTTATTAAGTTTTGGGCTGATGTAATTACTGATCAAATGATAAAGAATTTAAGCGGATCAGAAATAAACAATAATTTACCAGTTTTATAAATATAGTATAACATGAATCCGCTTATATATTCATATCTCATTTATGACCAAATTTATATCACCACATATGCGATAAAAATTAGAACACCAGCCCTACATTGTCAGTTTTCCTTGATTTAATTATCAAGAATTAAAAAAAATTAAAAAGAAAAAATCGGCTATATTATATTACGTGCCTTGAAAATCATCCGACGTGTTCTCTGTTTTCTTTGACATTAACCCGACCGGCTGAGTGAGTAGATACAAGACCATCGAAGGCATCAATACATTAACAACCAGTCTGGAATGTGGGTTCCACGCACTGAAATGCATTCTTTACCGCAACTTACCCAAACCACGAGCAGCTACATCAGTTGCCACCAGAATATTTGCTTGGCCTGAACGAAATTGATTCAATGTGTGATCACGTTCATTTTGAGACTTATTACCATGTATTCCAATGGATCTCCATCTAAGCAACCCAGAAAATTAAAAATAATTTATAATGTATTATACATTAAAATATAAGTATTTACCCATTCCGGTTTACTAATTTCACAATATTATCCACAGAACGTTTTGTTTCAACGAAAATTATAGTTTTGTTGTCAGGTTGTGAAAAAATATCGGTTAACAATCCATATAATCTAAAAGAATTAAAATGTAAAATGTTGATTTTAAATAATTTGAAATTTATTGTTAAAACTTACTTTTGTTCTTTTTCATAATCATCACATACTTCAACCACTTGTGAAATATTATGATTAGCAGATAAATTCAAAGAACCTACATTCACTTGTATGTAATCATCCAAAAATTCTTCAGCTAAATTTTTAACTTCGGGAGGCCATGTTGCAGACCACATTAAAACTTGACGATCAGGCTAATATAAAAGTACAGATAATATAATTTTAATTAATAAGACTACATATTTACACAAATATAATTTATACCCGGATTTGTTCAATAATTTTACGGATTTGAGGTTCAAAACCCATATCTAACATACGATCAGCTTCATCTAGTACTAAATAAGTACACCGTTTTAAATTAGTTGTACTCCTTTCTAAAAAGTCAATAAGTCGTCCTGGTGTTGCAATAACAATTTCTACACCACGCTCCAAATCATCTGCTTGAGGTCCTTTAGGAGCACCACCAAAAACACAAGTATTTCTAACAAACGTAGAAGTACCAAATGCCACAGCAACTTGTTGTATTTGCTGAGCAAGTTCACGAGTGGGAGCTAATATTAAGGCAATTGGACCATCATAACGTAAAAGACGTGGCTGATTATTTATGTGTAATATAGCTGGTAACATATACTAAAAAAAAAAAAAACTAGATAGTTTAATATAAATACAATTTTACATCTAAATAATTTTTGTTTTTAAAAATCATTTGTTCAATATTCAAAAATATATTTCTAATATATGATAGAAATAATATATTGTCATTTTTCATAAAA
The DNA here is from genome assembly GCA_034509805.1 of Sipha maydis. Lineage (NCBI taxonomy): Eukaryota > Metazoa > Arthropoda > Insecta > Hemiptera > Aphididae > Sipha > Sipha maydis. The sequence continues at coordinate 36,038 of JASXSY010000820.1, read as the reverse complement.
GTAATTTGAAAATAATGATAAGCCATTGTATTTGAAAAATAATTCTAAGGTTAGTAATTATAATCTTATTTAATAATATATTTTAAAAATTTTATTAGGTTATGGTATAAATTAATATGTTTGTAATAAAAGGAGTTGGTATGTACTACATCAAAAAATATATTTTTTAAGTGAATAAATAAGAAAAAACAACTACCAAAATTTAAAAAATAAATACAGAAATTCATTTTAATAATAATAATAATAAACAAAAATTAAATCAGTTTGAAATTAAAAACTAGATAAAATATATTTAAAAGGAAAGAAACATAAATGTATTAATATAATAAAAACACAACTTATGAGTTTATTTAAGGAAATTTAATACTTTTAAATTTTTGAAAGCATTCAATAAACTACTTTCAAAAATTAAAATAGTCCATAAAATGGTATAGATTTACAACCTAAATTTTGAAGATTATCAAAAATACATAAATAAATTTATTGTAAAATGTCAAAATATATTACTTTGTATTACTTGAAACAAGTATAGTTTATTTGTAGGTATATTAATATAATATAATAACCATAAAAATAATTTAAAAAATATCATACTACAATTTGAAAAATTGATTTTGTAGCAGTATGACACACATAGGTCATATAAATCCATAAACTATATTATACTAAATGTATAATTATCACAGTATATTGAAATATATTAGATAAAAATTTAATCAATTGAGAAATATTGTTAAAAATTAAATTATATTCACATACTTCAGTAGCAATAAACAGTAATTACAAGAAACCTATACAGTTGGTTTTTAGTTCCTTCTATTATAATTTTTATTTTTTACTTTTGAAATAGTGTTTATACAATACAATAAAATTTACAAATATAAAGAACTAGAAAATTAAGATTTTCACATACAAAAAAAAATAAATATACTTACAGCAAGAGTTTTTCCAGAACCAGTTTGAGCTATTCCAACCATATTTCTCCCACTTAATGCAATTGGCCAGCTAACAGCTTGAATAGGTGTTGGATTACTAAAGCCTTGTTTCCTAATTATTTCATAATTAATAAAGGTTTCTAGAATCTTCAAGTACATTTATACTTACTTTACTTCATTGAAAACATAATCAGGAAGAATTACTTCATTAAAATTCATAATTGGATCTGGTATATTACTGCCAACATATGAAATTTCTTTTTCCTTGACATAATTTTCCACATCTTGCCTAGGACTATATGAAATAAAATTTAAATTAACATTAATAATTATAACTATAAATATAATTCAATATTTACCGGTTTAAAACTAATGGATGAGGTGTATAAAAATTTTTTTGAAAAGGTTGAAGTGTTTCATTTTCCCACTTAGGTTTACGCAGAGCTCCACCAGGTTGCTTACTCTTTAAGTTATTGAAACTGTTTCCTCCACTTCCTGCAAGTCCACCTCTTCTGTAGCCATCACTATCTCCACCACCTCTACTACCAAAACTTGACCCACGGCTACTATAACTTTCATTTCTGTTCATATTGCTGCTACCCCTTGGCGCTCCACGACTACCACCACCATAACTTGCACGTCTCATTGAACTGCTGTTAGTTCAAATATAACCACCAAGATATTTTTTTCTATCCTGATAAAAAAAAAAAACCTCGATTAAAAAATATCTAGGAAATTCAATACATTTGAGTTGTATTAAATTAATACTTCACTAAAAATGAATTAGGTATTTGTAAAAGGTAATTTAATTATATTGTAATTGATAATTTAACTACCAAATTAGTTGAAATAGTTGAGCACTCACATTATTATAACAATGTAAATAGGTAATTAATTAATAAAAAATTAAAAAACCATTTATTTATAATACAAATACTGAAACTATAATAAATTAAAGTAGACAAAATAATATTTATACTTAAAGATAATATTATATTAATCAAATATTAAAATGAACAATAGGGATTGAGAGATTGACTATAGGGGATTTATCCATGGTTACCTCAAATAAAAATGTAAACCTCAATAAATGATAGTAACCTGCCACCTAAAGCACTGCTTAATTAATAGCATTTTTCGATAGCAGGTAAATAGTCAATTTTTTTAGAAAAAAATAAATCAACATATCTACATTTTTTTCTACAGTACCTATAATTTTATAATAAACATATGTAAATTATAAATTTATCAATAACATTTATTGATCATAACATTATTTACATATTAATTTTTAAACAACTTCAGACTATTTTTTATAATGTAATTTATGCCCCACCCGAAACATAAAAATAGTAAGTAATAATTTAATTTAATTACTTCATAATAAAAATTACAACTGTAGATTATGATTTAAAAATTAAACTTTAGTGTAATTTGTTAATTAAAAGGTCTAAAACATTTAATTTGTTTGATACAACAAAACAATGTATTGAACTTTTAAAAATATCATTCAAGTCCATCTGTTAATTTGTCCAACTAAATGCTCCTTGTAATACAAACTAGTCTACAAGTTATACAATAATTTTATAAATTCCTAAGGCACATAAACAATTAAAGAGGCTGTATAATTATTTATTGATTATACAATTATTTGAGCGCATCAATGAGATGAGATGAACTTTTGAGTTATGGATTATAAACAAAAATTGACTTACGTGTGGATAGAGCAAAATTATTTTTATTAAAAAATGTTAATCGAATAAGCACATACAAAAAAACTGTAGATAATATACAACGAAGGAACGATTAGATATCGAAGTAAAGTAATGAAATCTGCAGTTCGTATGATTCGCTGAAAAGACCACAAAAAGGAAATTTATCAATTACATTCACATCAATTACATTTACAAATGGAAAAAAAGAACTATGTATGACGCCAATAGATGTGGCAAACGCGGTTTATTAAGATTGTGTTTATAAACTCCATGGGGTTACACAACATGTTACCGGTTACAATTGCGCCATTTTTGTTTTTAAACTTGACTTGTATCTTGCAAATTTAATATCATCCGTCAGTAATTACTATTTTTTGGTATACTATTCATCAAGTCAATAATACGCGATTCTCGTATAAAGTAATTAAATTTTAATCGTAGAATATAAAATAATTAATCTGATGTATAAGCTATAGTTAGTCTTAGACAAATTGCCGGTATTAGAATATTTTGTAGATAAGTGTGTTCCTTCTTTTCTGGAGCTAGTTACACAATATATATTATACGATAAAAAAGTTTATTAACCGTAATTAAAAGTGAACATGAAATACGCTCAACTGTAAAACAAATACGATAGAATTGAAAAAACTAAAAACATCGATTTTTTATAATAAATCTATGTACACCTATGTTCGCGAACCTAAATAATAAAACAGTTGTCAGATGTACTCCATTGTTCAAAAATACATGGTATAACGTACAGGTTATGCAAAAAGATAAAAAAGTAATGAATAATGCGTTAAAAATATTTTCTATTATGGAGTAGTGCGGTCTGACATTTCAAATAATTGTAATGTGATAGGGCTTATCAATTTGTTTACTTAATTTCATACTGAAAATATAATAAAATGTATTTGATATTTGATCAATGTTATTTTAGGTAAATTAATTTTTCGAGTAATTGAAATAATATAAAATAATAATTATTTACATAAATTACTCAACATGGGAAGACGTTCAATAAACACCACTAAGAGTGGTAAATATATGAATCCTACTGATCAAGCACGTAAGTATTATTTTTATTCAGCATAATGATCATCTATTAAAATTATTAAAACTTTTTTTCTTGTAAAAAATAATAGGGAAAGAAGCTAGAAAAAAAGAGTTAAAGAAAAATAAAAAACAGCGTATGATCGTCAGAACTGCTGTACTTAAAGGAAAAGATCCGTTGCAAATTCTTGCTGAAATGGAAAAAATTGACCAGATGGGTATACTATAATTTTGTTTACTTTTAATTCAAGAAACTATAGAGTGTAGTTTTTAATCAACCTTAAGCTACATTTTTATTGTGATAATGTATAGAAGTAATTTGTTTAATATTTATACTTACATTACTAATTTATGTGTTCATAATTATTATTAATTTTTTATTTACTTTGAGTTACTACAATCCCTTTTATGTTGTGCTGCATTAATTTATAAATTGTATTAATACAACTTTAGCATGTCACGCATGTTGAATAACTCCTTTATTAATGGTTTATTTATCTATGGTTATTATGTTTTTTTTTAATTCAGGAAATTTAAATGGAGACCACATTAAATACTTATAGTAAAATTTGTATTTTCATGTCTTGACCAGTTAGGGAAAATAGCTTTAAAATCAAAACACTGAACATATCTATAAAAATTAAAATTAAACAAATATATATATTATGTATTAAATGTATTAATGTATTAAATATTATTATGTATAAAATTACAAAATAACTACTCTTTGTTACCAGTTGTTATAAAAATTTCCAAAGTATCTTAGTCGAATATTGGATAATAGGTTTCATAACCATAGCAAATTTAAGTTTATAGGAAAGACTGATCATACCTGGTGGTTATCCTAACTATTATAATATATTTATATGAATAATATTATACATTCTATGATAGAAAGATTAATTTATGTGATAGTTACGGTATTAAAATATAAATTTGAAATAAAGTATCGAATATCACTCCTAAAAAACTATACTAAAACAATTAAATGATTATATATGGAAATATATACATTGGGTTATCATAATGGGCTACCCTGTTTTATACATAAACAATATTTGAAATTAATTTTATAAACATTCTTTTTGGATTTGTTTTTAGTAGCTTTTAATTTAACTGTATCAAACTCAAAATCTAAATTTATTTTTATTTACTTTTTGGTTAAAGTTTAAAAAATATATATTATATGTCTATTTTATTATTATTATCTAATTATATCTAATAGTTAAAAACCATGATCTTATGAGTCTTTTAAAAAGTAAATTATTTAAGCAAATTAAATATTAATTATAAAATTATTAATAGTTTTTCTTCTGAAAATTAATTTTTTGTTGATTTTTATTGTAAGTAAATTGTGAGAATACAAAATTAGTTTGTTTTATTATTTAAATGAATACTACATTTTATGAATACTATTAAAAATGTTTGTAGAATACAATGTTGTACAGCCATCTCCGCTAAATGAAAAGGTATTAAGAGAAAAAAGGAGAAAACTTAAAGAAACTTTTGACAGAGTCATGAAAATGTATGTAAGTACCTTATGTTTACTACTAATTTAAACTTAAAGAATAAGACTAATCTATTCAACAACTGATTTTTTTCATTCAACTCAGCCTTTTATTTTTTTCCATTATATGTCTGGTTTCATAATTTTTATAGCCTTCTTTTTATTATCCTATTACCTTCTATTTAAAAATTTTAAATATTATTTTTATTTTACAATTACTTTTTAAAATATTTTGTTAATAATTTATTTATTATTTATTTTAAACATTAGCCTGAGGAAATAATTTTTCTTTCAGGTAAAAGATGAACTTGATAAATATCATGAAATTAAACGAGCTGAATCTGAATATGAAAAACGTCGTTTTAAGTTAATATCGTATTTTGATGCTGTAAAAACAGCTCAACAAGTATCAGTTGATGAAATTCCATTACCTGTTATGACTTCTAATATTCCATTACCTGCTTCAGATACTGGATATAACTCTAATGAATCACCAATAGGAATATTGAAAAAGCCTCCCTTATATACGTAAGTAATTTATTTTATGTGCTCTTGTAACTTTCTTCAAAGATAAATTAATCATAAAATATTATAATTTTAGTAGTCCGCCTGTATCACCTATATCTGGTACAAAAAAACGACCACCTGGAGTACCTCCAGGAGTACCACCTACATTAACAGACGAAGAGAAGGATGATGATGATGATGATTATGAAGATGATTCTAGTGATGGTGAAACTGGTTAGTTGGAAATAAAATAATTTAGTTTGTTGAAAAATATTTTATTTGAGTTATATTATTTTCAAAAAGCTCCAAAACGTTCACGAACATTACGATTTGCTGAAACAGATGATTCTGGTAAAGAAAATAAGACAACTGATGATATAGAAATGTTTATGAGAGAAGTAAGCAAAAACTAAATAACCAAACACTGATCTTATTTTTTTTTAATATCTAATTAATTTTTAGATTGATGAAGTTCAAAAAAGAAGTTCCTCTGGAAAACTGGATTCTAATGAAATTCCTTTACCTTTACCAGCTCCATCAGGACATTTGCCCCCTGGTTTACCTCCAAGTATTTTCAATATCAAACTTAATTTATTACTATAATTCTGTATTAAAATTGATGTTTTTAAAATAATTTATATTTAAAGATTTGCCAGTTGGTGTTCCTCCTCCTATGCCATATCGTGGACCAGCTGGTCGAATGCCTCCAGGTCCACCACCAGGTCGACCACCAATGCTGCCTCCTGGACCTCCACCTGGTTTACCACCTCGTATGCATGTACGATTACCTCCAGGACCTCCTCCTGGAATACCACCAAGAATGATGAGATATAATTCTGGTTTGCATAACAATGTGAATACTGCAACTGCTACTGCTGCTGCCGCTGCTGCTGCTGCTGCTGCTGCTGCTACACCAAATATTGTGAGTGCTGAACCTCAACTTATCAATCGTGATGAACCTCAACATACTGGTTCAACAATTGAAGCAAAACCAAAAATGAGGTAAAGTTTAAATAACTTTTTATTTGATTAAGTTGGAATATTATTTTTAAAACCATTTTTTTTTTTTTTTTTGGATCCTAGTACATCTGATAAATTTATTATGATATATGTATATGTATATACATATATATTATGTGAAATTTTATTTATTAAAATGTAATGGTCCTAAATTGTATTATAGTTAATATTCTCTGCATGTATGAAATTTAAATAACTAATTATTGATTTACATTTTGTACTAAGTTGTTAATTATATTAATTTATAATAGAAATCTGGCGGCTGATATTACACGATTTTTACCAACATCTATTCGAGTTAAAAGAGATGATGGTAAACCAAATAAGCGCGACAATGCTTGGGAACAACATAAAGCAGCAGAATACAAATCTAATATTGCTGCCAATAATCAACAAGCCGGACAACAGACTAAAGATGATGCATATATGCAATTTATGCAAGAAATGGAAGGGCTTCTTTAATATTATTTAGTATAATTTTTTTAATGAATTTAAAATTTACATAAATATAAAACTAGTACATTTTTATGTTTAAGTATTAATTTCTTTTATTACAATATTTCTCCATTATATTATTTTTCAAGCTTAAATAATTATTTTGTGTTCTAATTCAAGTAATTAAGAACTATGATGTGCATACCTACAGTATACTATTGTAATTATGTCCACTGATTTATAATTCTTATTTATATTATATTGTTTTATAGTTCTTTGAACAATTCTTTAGTTTATTTTAATTAATTTGGATTTTTATTTGAGTGAACAATTTATCATCTGGATAAAGTTATAAGTTAATAATTGGTTAAAGTTAAAAGTTATAATATACATATAATTTTAACAAATATTCTCCATAATTTCATGTCTCATATCCTAAAACTAACTGTGAAATAGTTCTAAGATATGTATTTTAGAATGAAAAATATTTAGTTGAATATCAATATCTGAAATTTTAATATTCATAAATAAAAAAAATAAATCAAGAATAAAATGTGATAAATTGATAACGAAATTAATTATTTTATTTATTAAATAAGTGAAATGTAAGTAGTGTATTCATTGTATCACATACTATAATACATAACGATAACCTATTCAGTCAGTTCTCATATTCGAACAAATACAAATATTAGCATTTCATAATTCATTCCTTAGTTTGACTTATACATGTGGCAATGTAAATTTTTAAATGGTTATGGATTAATAATAAATAACTAATAATTTATGTTTTAAAGGAAAGGATTTGATTTTATTTAAAAATAAATTAAAACTAAGTTTATTAAAAATATTTATATTGTTATATTTCTATTATCTATTTAGGATGATTTATCAATATGTCCATAATTCTTAAATAAGTATAGATAGTATTTGTTTGTACAACATATTCATATCTAAGTGGCTTATGAATTTATGAACATAATGAATAAATAATTTAATTTATAGAAATCTTGAGTGAAAAATAACAATATTGTTTTTTAAATCATATTTTGATCATAAAGTATCATAATATTCGGTAAAAACAATAAAAAACACATAATAGTAAAAAAACTTGAAATACACGGTTTTGTCAATTATTCACCTACTAGTAGACATGTATACTTTTTTTTTTTTTTTTTTTTTTTTTTTTATTTTTTTTATTTTTAGAAAATTTACAATCTGTATACAATATGACACAATAAGTAAAATGGATAAATGATATAACACTATATACATAAAATACACATGTATACTTACCAGACAATTAAAATGTTTGTAGATTTATCATTATTTTACATTCGATACATATGTTTTCAAAATGTGTAAATACTTTAGAGATGAAACATAGTTAACTAAATGAAATTCAGCATTCAAAGACATACAAATAAATATTGAATTATGAAAAAGATATCACAAGATAGAACATACTTAAAGTTTTTTTTTTTTTGTCTTGAAATCTCAAATAAATTTTGTTTCGACTACTATTAGCATTACGTTTGTAAAAAAATAAATAAATATATATATAAAAAGTAACATAGTTTAAATCAAATATTTAATTAATTGAGTACATTATAATTGTTGTTTATATTAGGTTTAGTATTTAGATTTGAAAAATTCTATTGTGTTACTTTCTGTGTCTGGATTTTAGATTAGACTTTTTCCAATAAGATGACTTATGTTCAGTTTCTCTTTTGTTATTCATACTTTCTGCATTCCTCAAAAACGTGTTAGATTGTAAGCATGATCTCACATGATTGAGTGGGTCACCTTTTACCATTAAATAACTATAAATCAGTCTTTTATAACCAACATTAACACTTTTAAAACAATTAAATTACATACAATATCTCATAAACTACAAAATATAATTTCTAACGTGTAATACAAATTTTGATCAAACATGATATGACAAATTGGTAACATTTTTTAAATTATTATTAAGATCATAAAAAATAAAAATTGTACCTTGAAACAATCATGAATAAAATAAATCTTTTTGATTCAATTTAATATTAACCATTATATAATCTACATAATATGAATGATTCAGTTGTATAGTTTTTCAAGATTCGAGTATTTCAGGTGTCTATTTATATAACTCAAAAATCGTAATGAAACATTTAAATTTAATAAAATAAATTTTATCTTTATTAAATCGGCAAAACTCGCCATCGTTCATTGGAATAAATACACAAAACATATATGGGGTGACTGCAGGATAATCTCCTGCAGTCGAGCTCCTCACAATTAATGTCCTAGCCTGAAAACTAATGGGATACATATCAGTTTGATGACCCATATTTGTTCACTGTGAAGCAGCTATCCTCTGCTGAACTTGTATTTCATGTTCCATGTCCTCCTTGGTGGTCATCACATCTGGTAACCGCTGTATAATTGGACAGGTTTTTCAGCATTTAAATGACTAGTCCACCCAGGATAAATAGCTTGATAACCAAGATGAAGCTTTTCCTGTCACAATCAAACGCTTTGCAGTACATAAGTGTCTGGAATGCATCATCATCTTCAATATAACTATCTCGTAGTCAATAATAAATTAATTGTATCTTAATAACAAAATAAATAAAAATATTTAGTTGAATTACTGTTATTTTATATTATAAACATAGATCTTTTAATTAATTAATAGAATAAAAAACTAATATTAACCTTAACAAAACCTTGATTTTCATTCAAATTAATATATATTATAGTAACATTTTCTTTTAATGTTCAAAATTGTCCTTATTCATAAAATATATTGGACATTATCATTTAACCACCGCTTATTAGTTACTATATTATACATATTTCTTATGCCACAACATTCATTGAAATTGGATCTACTGAAAGTAAATAAATTAATTAATAAAAAGTAATTGTGGCAGTTAATTAACAAGAATTTGTTTTTAGAATCTCAATTGGTAATATAGATAACATGAAACTGAGCCTATCATTAAGTTCATAAGTTTGAACACTAATCTATGAAGTTTGATAGTGATGTAAAATATTGGACTGTGCAAATTTTTAAAGTTAGTAGTGTCATGACTAAGACGTCAGAATGTATAATGTAAAAACCATTGTAATCAAAATTCTTGTGAAGTTGGATGAAAAATCAGCTTTAATTTTTTAAAGATGTAAGTCCATGTTTGGTAATAACTGTTTGATACAACTATGTTTATAGAAATAGGTTGCAGGTTTTACAAAGCAAAGGGAGATTAGTTGCTGTTCCAAACATTTTGCAAACGAAGTAAAATATTGAGTATATTGACTTCTTTCATAGGGAAAAATGGTGACAGAAATGTACTAAATTAATATTTTGAAAACATAGTATGAGCATTACAATATATATATATATATATATATATATATATAGTATGCATGAGTTTCTCGTGTGAATTCTGAATTAAGCAGTAATCTATGACAAAGCACATGTTCATACATAACTAAAAATACAATAATTTTTAAACATTCAAAATATTTTAGTCTTACCTACCCCTGTATAGCTCTGAGCTGTTTCCACTGAACTATTAATAATTAATGAATAATTTTCGTTATTTATTTGCAACATATTATATAATATAATATATATATATATTAATTCATTTTAACAATTATATATTGTAAAAATAGCATTTAAATTTAAATATTTTTGCATCTTTAAAACTGAAATATGTATGATTGTTATTCATTTATTATATACCTATCTAGTTTAGTCATTTGAATATTTAATATTAATTTATAATAATTAGATTAATCACTAAACTTAAAAATTTTGAATTATAATACATACAACACAAAATTGTCTCTTATTAAAATATATAAATTATTAACTAAGAAGCTTACATAATTAATTCATGCTCAATATGATGAATGTAAATTGGTTCCATAATTATTCATAACATCAAATTCACTGTTTTTATTGGGTGCATCTAATGGTGTGATATTAGGTTCCTGAAACATACATATTTTTTTAATGATTGTTGTTGAATAAGTAAAAATTAAATATACCTTATCAATCATTTCTGGAAATATAGTGCTCAAATTAAAGTTGGTTAAAGTATTCACATTACTGCTACTATTATAATAATTGTTAGTGTTCTGAGTAAAATGTTGAACTGGTTTATTATAACTGGACCCTGTCATACTAAACGTTGTTGGCAAAGGAATATAATTAGCAATATTATGTTTAGACGTTGTTACAGGATTATAAAAATGTGTTGGTATTTGATACCCAGATGGTTGTTTATCTAATTCATTTCTATTATCATATAAATAATTACTATTATGTTGATTATAGTAGTTTCCAAAATTTTCATTGTTATTATAACTGGATTTTTGACCTGTTCTATAACAAGTTGTCTGTTTATTAATTATATTTTGATTTTTTGAACTAGATTTTATAATGGAACCGTTTTTTTGTTGATGCCTAATTAATGATTCAGCACTATGATTAGTGGATCTGCTAGAGTCATGTGAATACTTTGATCGTACCCAAGATTGATCTTGTTCAAATGTATTTATCTCAGGATAATATTGTTTAGTTTGATTTTGATAATAATCCTTGTCTGTTTTTTGATTTTGATACACACAACAATAATCCTTGGCACAATTTTTTCCTTTTCGTTTTTCATTAGATTTTGGTTGTTCTACTAATTGACTAACAGAAAGAAAATTTGAATTGACTGTACGAGATTTATAATTGAACATGTTTTGTTCACTACTTGTAACAGGAATTATATTATCACTTTTTTTGTTACATTCATATACTCTTTGGTCAAATGGAGTATTAGAGCCAGTATTAATATTCAAAGCTAAATCTCCCACTAGGGTTGGCAATGTTGAAGGCATATTAGTATCTAAATGAGGTAATAAGGGTATATTTTTGGATGGTGACCATGAATATGTTTGTTTAGGTTCTGACTGTAAATCAAAAGACATATCAAAATTGTTTTTTTTTTGATAATTATAATCATCTTTTTTTGCAAAAGAATTTTGACAGCTCTTATCGGTCATCCAGTTAACTGGTACACTTTTTTCATTTTGTTTTTTTTTTTGTTTCGGCTTATGTGGCCAAACTTCATGGTAATTTTCAGAATCAATGTATGTAGTTGCATTACCTGTGTTTAAATCATATGGTACATATGGAACATTGCTTGCAAACACAGTAGAAGTAGATTTATCAGTCTTTTTTATATTTTTATTAAGGTTTTTATCAAATGAATTATAACTAGTATACCTCCAAAGATCAGAATTTGATTGTGTTGTTTTATAATAAGAAGATATATCATTATAAGTAGTTTTATAAAAAGTAGACACAGTTGGTTGTGGTGGAGGTATTGCCTTTATTTTTTTAATCTCTTTATAACCATATATTTGATCATTCTTTTTACTGGTATCTATGTAACCATCATTATAATATGGTTTATCATTATAACCAAATTGATCTTTCATCTTATCTTTATTTTGATCTTTTTCGCAATCATTAATATTTTTCTGGAACAATTCTGTAGCTGGAGATTCCAAGTTTCCTATTTGTAGTATTGTTGTTGGTGTAGCTGAATGTAATTCAGTTTGTTCAGTTTCATTAAGAATATTAGTATTTTTTGAAGTTGAAACAAGTGGAAAGGAAAGAAGAAAGGCTTCAGTGGGAGACATAGAATCAGCATGATGTCCTCCAACTGGTCCTTGAAGAGAACTAAATAAATCAGTAGAAAAATCTGTATTTGGTATAGGTAACCGTATATCATCAAAACAAGACATAATATTCTTTGCTGTTTCCATTGATTTTCTTTGACTATCTTCTGTTAATATAGTTAATGAATTAACAACAGTTGATGTAGTTTGAGTTGTAGATAAACATGCTGGAACATCAATTGTTACTTTATCATTTCTAGTATTTTCTGTTTCAACTGATTTTAATTCATTTTTAGAATCATCACAAATTATTTCATTTGTGATATTTTCTTCTCTATCAATAGATTTTTCATTTTTATCTTGATTAATATTCTTAACAATAGCTTCAATTGTGTGACTTGTAGTACTTTTATTATCATTTAATTTTATTGGTTCCATGCAATTATGTTTTTTATTTTCTTTTATTTCTTTTTCATTGATGCTTTTTTCAACTATTTGTATTTTATTTGACTCATTTTTATTTTCAGATGTTCTTTTAAGATTTGTATCATTCGCTATTTCAACTTTATCTTTCAAAAAATTAGTTTCTTTTAAAAGTCTATTATATGTTGCTAATGATGGTATAGGTCTCTTGTTCACCGATGTAGTAATAGTTGCATCATTTTTTTTGGGTGCAATTAATACTTCTGAACTTTTATAATCAGGTAACAAAAGTATTTTAGGTATATCAAATATTACTTGTGGTTGAGGTATAATTGGTGAAGTATCAATTTTTATCAAATGACCACTAGGTAAAATAAATGTAGGTGTAGTTGATGCTAAAACAGGTATATTTACAGGTTTGGTTGTTAAAGAAATAGGTCTTGTTTTTGGAGTTAATTTTGATTTTTTTTTTAATTTTTTTATATTGTTATTTCGAATATTAGATTCTTTTTTTCTTTTTGACTTTGATCCAATTTTCAAACATGCCTTTTTAATAATTTTTTCTTTTGGTACTCCAATTTTCGATTCCTTCAAAACAGATACTAGGTGTTTAATTCTTGTACACAGATGAGATATTTTATTTTGTAAACGAATTAATTCTTTTCCTAAGATAAAAAAAAAATGTAATATCTGACTTTAGAAAAATAAAATATTTTAAGAATACAATTATTACAGTTAAACTTACTATGAATATTTGACATTTTCAATTTTTCATTTTGCAGAATACGGATAAAGTCAACTGCATGATTTATAACATCAGCTTTACCAAGTGAAGCATTAGAGTCTGATGGAGGTAGAACAGTACGCAATTCTTCGAAACTTACATTCAAACGATCTCTGCGTTCTTTTTCATATACTCTATTTTTACTAAAATTAAGAAATATTAAAAATTAATCATCAATCATATAACTTTTGTACAATAAATACATACGAAGGTTCTTTTTTACCACCCATTATCTACGATACAAAATTATTTCTGGAACAAAAATTAAATTATTCTGTTAAAAAATGAATATAATACTAGAAACGTATATTAAAAACTGTAAATGGTAAATTTTGTAGTTCAATAATTTGAAATATCAAATCATTTAAAGGTATTAGAACATTAATCATTGTTTGTTATTAAAAAGCATTAATGTTATCTATGAAAATTCGATCAATTATTACATTTAAGTCCTCAATAGGTATCATTATAAGAAATACTTACAAAAAAATATTTTAAGTTTATTTTGTTATAATCAAACTTAACAGCGTATATCTAAGCTGAAGTATAAATGCATGGGCCATAACATTTGTTTATTTATCAATATCGTGTTATCAATACGTAATACGTATGTTTGTTATCACACTACACTATACTGTACAAAATGAAAGAATACAAAAATGTAATTTTTTAATTCTCTTTGGTTTTGCTGTGAATCTAAATTAAATTATTTTTAAATGTATGTATTTGGTAAGTTCCGAATACAAATGTCCAATTTATTCCAAAAGATCATTATTCTTTTTTGCTACGAAGCCTATGCAAATTACAAATAAGATCGCAAGTATGATGAATAACGTCGCAGCCTTGTAGTTATAGTGTTATGTTACGCAACATATTTTTTTAGTTGGTAAGTATTATGAAAAGTCTCGGGACTTTGGATTGAGCTTATTTGCTTACCGTTTTATATGTTACTTTGTACGAGTATAATAAAGATTTGGAAAATAGAACAGCTAAATCAGTGTAGCGAGCAGTATCGACGTGTCTGGAGCATGATGGCACTCTTATGCAAATGGTACAAGTTTATGGTAGATTTAATTATTACATAATTATTATACAGGGATAAAAAAAGGATACTATGATTATTATATCATATGAAAATTATATAAACTAAATGTAATGCTCTGTAATGTTTTGAATGACGAGAATGCTCTGTGTCTATCCCCGGACTGACTCGGTGGTGCTCATGTCCAGCGAGCAGTCCCGCCGTTCGGTTAAGGAACTTGTACAGCATTTTCCTTAAAACGGACGGTGTTTCATATGAAAAAATAATAATATGATATTTACATACGCTAATCTAATACCACTACTTCTTACAATATTACAATATTACAAATTACAATATCAGACGTTCATAACAACAAATTATATTTTCAGAAAACACCAAATTGTACCATCATCTGGTTTCTTGTAATCCGTAGTATAATTTGTATTTATATATAAGTGCTATATAGATTTAGTTATACCTAGTGGCGTACCGTACAAATGTGCGATGTGTGAAAAAAGCCACAGTCATTTGAATAGGAGAGGCTCATTATAACACAGCATTCCAGAAAAAAAAAAAAAAAGAACCGGATGGGCCTCGCTCTGCTGTACAGTTGGGGGTGGAGTCAGGCCCGGATTTTGGCCTAGGCCCGTGAGGCCCGGGCCTAGGGCGGCAAAATTTGAAGAGCGGCAAAATTTGAAGAGCGGCAAAATATTGAAATAAAAAATTAATGTATTTTATATTTTATTTTTTGTAAGTCAAAAATTTTATTTTTATTTCCACCGTGGAGTGCACCTCGTTTATAGGATAGGTCATTATAATGGATTTGTTAAATTTGAATTCAATGATAGGTATCATTGTATACGAAAAACGATTCTGAACGGAGATGATATGTTTGTCTAGAATATAATACAATGTTATTTATAAATATTGTAATAAGTATATTTTATTTTGAAATGAAAAATTTAGAAAAATCGAAAATTTAAATTGTCTATAAATAAGTCAAAATATGTCAAAATATTTTGAAAACTTAACCATGTATAGAAAACGTAAATACTTAAATTTCAAACAGTCATAAAATTTTTTCCTCTAAGTCTGGTAGAATTTTTTTTAATGATTTTTGAAAAGTAGCTTATAGATAACCTAGTGTTAAAATTTTCAATATTTTTTAAATGCGACGGGAAAAACCCTAAAAAAATAAGGGAAAAACCCTAAAAAAATAAGGGAAAAACGGGAGTTTTTACGCAAAACCAGTTTTCGACAAAATCAAATTTTTTATTTTGCTATAACTCAAAAACTAATCGATGTAAATACTTGAAATTTTCACCAAATGTTAAGATTAGCGTTGTCTATATACCGTTAAATTTTTGAGTATTATTAAGTATTTTGACTTTTATTGAGCTAATTATAGACAATTGAAATTTTCAATTTTTTTAAGTATTTTTTTTTTAAAATAACGATAAAATTTTTTTGGCCAGACAGAAAATCTTGAAAATATAATACAAGGTTTCTTATAAGTTGTTGCTTAACTGATAAAAAAAAATCTAAAATCGTAAGTCACAATTTTTTTTTATAAGTGCTCAAAGTTCCAATTTGTATAAAATGTGTAAAAATCACGATAATTTGCAAGTTATTTTGTAGATAAAAATTCATAAAATTTTTTCTGTTCATACTTAAGGTTCAAAATTTTAACACTAGGTTATCTATATATTATATATCCATAAAAATTTTACCGGACTTAAAGGAAAAAATGTTATGACTGTTTGAAATTTAAATATTTACGAAATTTCATAAAATAGCGATTTATTCTCAAACGATTTTAAATATTTGTTATAATTCAAAAAGTATAAGTCGCAGATTTTTGAAATTTCTACCAGCTGTTAAGATTGGTATTTCCTTTATGTCATATATTTTTCAAAATATAATATTGATTTTTAAGCCACTTATAGGCATTTAAAATATTCGATTTTATTACATTTTATTTTTATAATCGGTGATAAAAAAAATTTGGCTCCTACAAAATACTTGAAAATTTAATAGAAGATTCCACAGAAGTAGTTCTTAATGTCATTAAAAAACTATTAAAATCCATAGGCACAATTTTTTTTTATAAGCGTTTGAACAGCGAATATTAACATAAAATTACATGTAAAATATAATATAATGTATAATATTCTAGACTGACAAATGATATAGGTTTTTTTAAAATGCTCTAACTTAAAAATGAAAAACCGCAACAACTTGAAATTTTCACCAAATCTTTATATTGACGTTTTCTATACATGGTTAAGATTTCAAAGTATTTTGACATATTTTGTCTTATTAATAGACAATTTAAATTTTCGATTTTTGTAAAATTTTTGTTTTTAAATTTAATTGGCAGACCGAAAACTCTTGAAAATTTAATACAAGGTTCATAATAAGTTAAAATTATCGTAACTAAAAAATATCGGTGATCGGTTTACTCAAATTTTTTTTATAAGCCCTTAATGCTCAAATTTGTATAAAATGTGTAAAAATCATGAAAATTTGCAAGTTATTTTGTAGATAAAAATTCATGAAATTTTTTCTGTTCATACTTAAGGTTCAAAATCTTAACACTAGGTTATCTATAAGCTACTCTTCAAAAATCATTAAAAAAAATTCTACCAGACTTAGAGGAAAAAATTTTATGACTGTTTGAAATATAAGTATTTACGAAATTGCATAAAATAACGATTTATTCTCGAACGATTTTAAATATTTGTTATAATTCAAAAAGTATAAGTCGCAGATTTTTTAAATTTCTACCAGCTGTTAAGATTGGCATTTCCTTTATGTCATATTTTTTTCAAAATATTATATTGACTTTTAAGCCACTTATAGGTATTTAAAATATTCGATTTTTTTAGATTTTATTTTTATAATCGGTGATAAAAAAAATTTGGCTCCTACAAAATACTTGAAAATTTAATAGAAGATTCCACAGAAGTAGTTCTTAATGTCATTCAAAAATTATTAAATTCCATAGGCACAATTTTTTTGACTTATTTATAGACAATTTAAATTTTCGATTTTTCTAAATTTTTTGTTTCAAAATAAAATATACTTATTACAATATTTATAAATAACAATGCATTATATTCTAAACAAACATATCATCTCCGTTCAGAATCGTTTTTCGTATACAATGATACCTATCATTGAATTCAAATTTAACAAATCCATTACAATGACCTATCCTTTGAAGAGTCGCACTTCACCCCCAAGTGTACAGCAGGGCGAGGCCCATCCGGTTCTTTTTTTTTTTTTAATTGTTATTAATATAAAAGTTTATTACAATTTTTAAATGCAATTTTGGACAATAATATAAATCACAAAAAATGCGGTGAATGATAAATATTTCAAGAAAAAAAAAATTGAAGAATAAAATTATTTTATGATGAAACCCTCCAAAATTATTTCTTTAATATAGCAAAAGATCATTTTAAAATCAATTTATTTTATTTAATATTGGATAATGCAATATTACAACTAAAAGATCATTTTACCACTTTATATGACATAATAAAAATATTTGAAGTTATTTAACTGATTTCATTGATTAATTTTACTGACGAACAAAGTTTTAACTCCGCTAATAAATTAGTTAAATATAATTGTTCTAATTTATCTAATGCTTATGTTGGTCAAATTGTATTTTTCAAATCGGGTTTTAAAGATGAAATTTCAAAATCATAATTAATAAAAACAAAAAAATTTTAAAAGATTAGTAAAAGCAATTACTGTAATAATTATGCCACATTAACTATATTTCCAATAACATATACTATGTGTATCATAGGCGGAACTTGGCTCACATTATAGGGTTGGGCAAAAATTAATTATAATTTACTGACCCATATAAAAATTTTCTTATATTCAACTTATCTAATACATATACATTCCACCTAAATTTTACTTATTATCTCAATAATTACATATAACATCTCACACTCCTATATTATTATAATTTATATTTAAATAATTTCCCAGTCAAGTGCCACTAATGGGTGGTTTCTTATTCCTATTTTCATTGTATTTTTGTTCTATCACCACATACACTAAGGGCCGTTCTTACAATGTTTGGTTAGTGCCTGATAACGTTAACCGGAAGAATTTATCATGTGTTAACCAACAGAATTCTACCGGTTAGGCTAAACCAACATTTAATCAGACATTGTATGAACGGCCCTAATTGTGCTAAATAGTACAGATTCGCATCTTAATAAAATAAAAATATGTGGTATATCTTATGTTATGTATTAAAAGTAATTATAATATTATATTAGTATACAGTTTTCTAGAATTTACATTAGTTTATATTAATTTATGGTGATATTGATAATTTTGAACTGACTTAACATATGATTTTCTTATATAATTGTACAATAGTAATTTCAAATATTTTATAAAAATTAAAAATCATTTTAATAATATTTAATTAATGAGGGGGCAAAATGATGAGTTTGCCCTCTCAATATTTTTCCTGGGGAGGCAACTGCCCCTCATGCCTCCCCTAAATGCCGCCTATGATGTGTATCATATTTTTGATATTTTTTGTAATAATCGCTACACCGGTAAGTTAATTTTTTTTAATAAAATTAATGAAAAATATTTTTGAAGCACAATGAGTAAAAAAAGATTAAATGGACTTGATGATCTGTTAAAAATGATCGAGCACGTCCGTTAAATCCAACAAAAATAATTAAAATTGTTCAGAAAAAAAAACACGCAAACGAAATTTCAGTTAATTGTATGTAAATCTTATTTTGTACCTACTTATATGTAATTTACATTTTAATAAATATGTTTTACAACAACTGAGATGCATAAAGTTTTATTATTTTGGAATAAAATACTTACTTTAAATTTAAATTTTTGTCCCTGTATTTATATTATTTAGAATTAAAAAATGAAAGAGCCCTTTTTTACTTTAATACACGGACCCATCTCTAGAATGAACCACCACTGGTTATACCACTGCGTGTAACACTGCATATCGATGGTTAAGCGCACACATGTGTTAAGTGCAAATTTTGTGTAAAATGTGTTATTTAATGAAATAATCATTTCAAATTGTGTATTTTTATGTGCACAAATGAGTTATATGAAATACTCTTGTGACGTCATATTACGCAGAAGTCAGATGTTGTATTTACGCTAGGTATCTATCACATATGTGATAAGAGCGCTTAGCACATTTGTCATTTTTAAATATGTAAAAGTGTACTTAATTTATTACTTACTTACTTTATTTTACTATACAGTTAATTTGTTATTAAAATTAACTGTATAGTAAAATAAAGTTCTAGGACTGTTTAAAAACTATAATAGTATAGTTTCAACAGTTAAATTTTCATATAAATCAATTTGGTACTAATGACATCAGGTATTATGGGCATTGTATTATGTCATAATTATAATATTTTACTATTTTTGGTGGTTATTATTCACCATGATATATATGGACAGTATAATGTTATATTAAATAATAAGTAAACTTTATTGGAGAAAATTTGATATTCATTTCGTTATTGGTTCTATAAAACCAATAATTTTCTAAATAGGATTTCAAAAATTTATATTATTGAAGTAGAACGTAGTTGGTAACATAACTACAGTATATTTGGATTTAATAAATAATAATACACTTAAGAGTAAATGATCAACTATTTTTATTATTTAATTAAATAATCAGTAAATATATTGTAGATTTTCTAATATTACTTTGGATTTTAGGCAAACACAACATGTGGTTCTTACGGCGATTATCATTACTGCCATAAGTTATCTATTCATTAAATATTGATAATTATAATCGTTCTACCAAGGTGGATATAAATGATATAATGCAGTATTATAATCTTGGCCTTTATGGCCCATGCAATCTGTTTTCTTTGATATTGATTAGATTATGGTTTTTTTTTTCCAAATATATTTTTATAGTTATAGTAATAGGTTGGTAGCAATAAATATAATATATCTCTACGTTATCTAATTATTGCTTATTTAAATATTGGATTTAAATTATTCTCAATACCCAATGATCAAACATGCATATTGCTTTAACTTAACAAATTTATTGTAATTAACCTAAATTACATTTTCATTATTTTGACAGAGAAATATAATTGTTTATATTATATATATACCAATTGCATAATCACATAAGCATTTGGTATTTACGTACCTGTATATTAAATATTATTAATTATTTTTATTCTAGGTATATAAATTTTCGATACCTACGTTTGTAACGTAATTTTTAAAGACAAATAATCTATTGTAATGATAGTTATAGTTCATAACAAGACTCACGCATTTTTACAATAATATATATAATAGCAGTTAATATATAATAATTGTATAGAAAAAGAGTAATAGTATGAGAATTGGTTATAGAATAGAGTCTATACAGTATTCAGTCTCTTACAAAATACTTGAAAATTTAATAGAAGATTCCACAGTAGTAGTTCTTATTGTCATTCAAAAATTATTAAAATCCATAGGCACAATTTTTTTTTATAAGCGTTTGAACAGCGAATATTGACATAAAATTACATGTAAAATATAATATAATGTATAATATTCTAGACTGACAAATGATATCGGTTTTTTTAAAATGCTCTAACTCAAAAACGAAAACCGTAACAACTTGAAATTTTCACCAAATTTTTATATTGACGTTTTCTATACATGGTTAAGTTTTCAAAGTATTCTGACATATTTTGACTTATTTATAGACAATTTAAATTTTCGATTTTTGTAAAATTTTTGTTTTTAAACATTTATAAAAATTAATCGGCAGACCGAAAATTCTTGAAAATTTAATACAAGGTTCATAATAAGTTAAACTTATCGTAACTAAAAAATATCGGTGATCGGTTTACTCAAATTTTTTTTATAAGCCTTTAATGCTCAAATTTGTATAAAATGTGTAAGTCGCAGATTTTTGAAATTTCTACCAGCTGTTAAGATTGGCATTTCCTTTACGTCATTTTTTTTTCAAAATATTATATTTATTTTTAAGCCACTTATAGGCATTTAAAATATTCGATTTTTTTACATTTTTTGTTTATAATCAGTGATAAAAAAAATTTGGCTTGTACAAAATATTTGAAAATTTAATAGAAGATTCCACAGAAGTAGTTCTTTATGTCATTCATAAATTATTAAAATCCATAGGCACAATTTTTTTTTATAAACGTTTGAACAGCGAATATTGACTTAAAATTACATGTAAAATATAATATAATGTATAATATTCTAGACTATATATATAATAATAACTTTAATATTACAATTTTACATAAATCATATATAATAGTTTATGTTTCATCAATTAAAGGTGATAAATACCATGATTTAGTACGGCATATCCATTAGATTACTTACATATACCTACATTGATATTTGACCTCAGTGTAACATTTTGTTTTTCATAGTTATTTATAACTTTTATTATTACTATATACTGCCTTAATTAATTGTTATTAATCTAATTATTATATTTGTGGGTTGAATAAAAATTTAAAAATTTACAACAAAAAATTAATGTATACATTTTTTCTGAGAAAAAAAATGTAAGGGATTCCACAATAATTCTCAATGCAAATTAGGGTAATATTTTAAATTTATTTATGTAATTTTTATTGACGGTCAATATTTATATTTTGAACTAATAATCATGTACAATTGCAAACATATACTTAGCAATACCACCTAACACGAATGAAGCACTCAACGAAAATAACATCTCCAAAATTATTTAATTTCTAACCAAAATCAATCTTATAAGCAAATTTTAATTATGTACAAATCTTTTTCAATAGGCTTTAAGTTCAGATACTCTTTATAAATTTATCTTTGTTTTTTTACTATTTTTAATATTGTTATAATTTATACTAGACTAATGGCTTGAGACGCCTTACTTTTAATAAAAAAAAAAAATAAAAAAAAATCGTATACAAATTTCAAATTAAAATACATAATATAATATTAATTAGTTTATTCTTATTTTTTTATTTATACTTATTTTTTGTTTTATATTTTATGATCAATATTGCGTTTAATCTATTCAATTTAAATTTGACATTAAATGTTTGAAGTTTTTTTATAATGATACTTACATAATACAACATTTAAATCTCTGTTTAGTTTTCAAAAATTAAATTTGTTAATATTATAATTTAAAAAGCCGATAAGATAATGGAGGTAGAAGTTCGTTCATCGTCTATTTGCGGTCTCTAGACTGAATAATGGTAATGAGTGTATTGATTATTGAAAAAATGATTTTTTTAAATATTTTCAGTATTGTTAAGTAACTATTAAATTTATTATGTATTAAATATTATGTATTACATAACAACTTTTTAAAAACGTAGGTTTTGAAAATCAAAGGTCTATATTTAAACGAAAAGTGCTTAATTTATTATTAAAATTTTGTCAAATGTGAAAAAAAATGTTTGATATAAGCTATAAGTTTCAAGTTTCTACTTTTGTAGTTACGACTTAATAAATAAAATCTGTAAAAGTAATAGTCTTGTTTACAACTCATTTTTACTGTTTTTACTCGGATTTTCGGCAGTTTTTCCTCTCGTCAGGAAAAAATATTAAGATTTTGGAAAAATTACCATTCTAAAGTACCATGCAGGCCGATTTCGAATCTTTACGAAATTACATTTTTGTTCCAGTATTTCTATCCAAAAAAATATATACAGAAAATAAAATTTACAGATATTTACATCATTAATTATTATTTATATTATTTATCATTAAATATTTATTATAAATCTATTTTGTATGAATTACGAGTTATACCACATAGTCTGATTTTCCGAAAATTTTCTATACAAATCATGTAATTTTTTTATTTTTCTGGAAATATCTTTAAAATTATAATTGTAACAAACGGAAGCCCGAAAAGAATACAAGTACTATTTAATTAAGTCAATATAATAGTTGTAGCCCGTATGTGGCTCCCCACCCTGAGTGTATTTAGACAGCTTGTTCATTTATTATTATGTTTCAAGCATGTGTTCGATAAAGTATTCGCAGGGAGGGTTAGTACTCAGTACAGTACTCTTGCTTTTCAATGTATTTTCTTATTTTGTTTTTGTCTACCAATTGAAGTTATGAAATGCTGGTATTTTATTTAAATTGGCAACTAATGTATGAGTGCCTGTGTTATGACGTTAAATAATAGAGTACTTAATGAAACCAAGGATCATCAAAATACAATGTAGAGTATCTTAAAAATAATTATTTTATGCTCAAAAAAAATGAGTTTAAGATAATTGTATGCACTAATCAACTTTTATTAATCTTAGTTTTATTAAACATTATAAATAAAAATAACATATAAAGCATACATTAATATATTGTATACAATAAAATCTCAATAACTCGAAGCCCAAAAGATTTCATAGAATGTAACTTTTCTCCGAGTTATTGAGGATTTGAACATTCAAAATTTTAATAAATTAATTGAAAAAAATTGAATATGTTTTTTAAGCATTTAAAAACTATTCAAGCATTATCTATATTTGTATGGATTATGCATTAACGCATTACGGATATACATAAAGATACATCCATTTAACATAGAGGACAATATTTTAAAATATTTATTAGGTAAATAATATTTTTTATTTTAATAGGTAAATTTAAAAAATATAGCATATTTTAAAAATAGTTTCAATAACCCTTGATGATAAAAATAAAATCAGTTAATTGAAACTATTTTTTGTACTTTATATAAACTATTATATTTATATTATTTATCTAAAGAGAATAAAGTTTCTAATGTTGATAAAATAATTTATTTAACATACATTTTTAACTAGGTATATCAATTAATAAGTTGTAAGTAAACTGAAAAGTCGGTAAATGATTGGGTAAAGTATTAATAAGGACAAAAATGTAGTAAAAAAAAACAGTCTCTTAACGATTTTAGCTATCTATTTAAATGTTAAAAATTAAAATGCATATAATAATTGATTTAAATTAATAATTTGATATTCTATAAATAAAATATAATCATTAATTAATAATGGATGTAATTTATTACAGGATGCAGTATCTACTAATTATGTTTGAGCATACTATAATCACAGAATATAAACGAAAATGATAAATGAAATAACATTTTGTGGATATGGGTTATTTAAATTTGAGCACATATTTAAATGGATGTTGCCTAACTCTGACAATATAAACAATAATTTATGTATATATAACACATACAATATTAAATTATTAAATATATTTTAAATACATTTTTATAACATATATTTATTTGGTTATCATTTAAATGGGCACATATAACGTTTGTTTATTCATATTTATATTGATTTTCGTATTCAAATTGTATATTATAAATCAAGAGTATCTGTGATGCTACGATAAGAACTAAAACAACCCCCGTTCCTCTAAACCTCGAATGAGAGCGTATGCATAATATGTATACATTATATACTCATACGTACCTACACAATACATGTCTACGTCAAACATCTGTAATACTTATTATTCATTATTCTGCTTAGTTTAGGAAGTCATTGACGTTTTACAAATTATGAATTAGTTACAAAACTTGTCTTAGCTTGTATTGTTTGTACAATACAATAATATTTATTAGATTATTTCCAATAATTTATATTCTAAGACATAAAATGAATTAAATAATTAAAATATATTACAGTTGTTTGAAAACCAATCAAAAGATGCATTTACATAAAAAAATAATTAAATATAATTTATAGTACTATAATTTGGATATAAAACCATAAGACTATATAGATTAATTAAAATCAAGTAATTTATATAGAATTAGTTAAATTTAAAATATCAAATAGATTCCTAGTGATAACATACATCAATATTAAATATATACTATTTAAATACAAATATACCTGGATTTTATACGATACGCATGTAGGACATGAGGTTATATATAATAAAATATTAATGTCACATGCTCAGTTACTTATAGGATGATAAGTCAAATTCGTCTGGCCAGGAGGTATTTCTAAGTCATTCATAAATCTTTGGATGACATTAATATCTGGCTTGCACATGTTTTCACCAGTTGTCTTATGATTTTAGTTTTCTAAACAAAACATTCCTTAATATAATTTCGTCTGCATACCATATTACTTATTAGTATTCTGATAAATATTTTTTAATATGTACTTACACGTATTTTAATATTAAATAAAGTTACCTATAGAAAATTAAATTCAATGTACTAACAATTCAAGAAAATTAATTTTAGGTTAAATATCAAAAAATAAAATATAATGATATTATATTGGGTCATAAAACAATAAATGTATAAAGAATCAACATACAAACAATATTATTTGTTGTTACAATGATAAAAATGTTTTTTTAAATAGTTTTAATCAAATTAATTTAAAATTTGGTGATTTATAAACTGTTAACTACAGTAATCTACAATATCTGTAAAACATTTATGTAAGTTGATACGTAGGTACCTATTTATGTAGTGATAGTCGAATTGAGCAAAGTATTATGTAGGCACGGATCCAAGGGTGGCGTCACTTCCTCAATATAGTATTTTTGTAAAACAGTATTGCTTGAAACTATCTTATTATCTCCTGAGTTGTAGAAATTACATTTAAGAAAATAATAATACACTCTCCTATCTCACATACACACATAACCTGTCCAATAAAATCTTCTGGACTCTCGCTGGATTTTATATTTATATTGCGGACAAATAAATAAATGAATATACGCTTATAATTAATGAATAAATAAAACAATTGAATTATAAGTATTTAAATTAATCATACTTTAATTTTTTTTAACAATATTTTTTATGATTATTTTTTATTTAACAGCTCTTTAAATAACTATTTCTTTTTAAAAACATTCGAATTCACAAGACATATACAACTATTTCAAAACTGTTGACAAGGCTTATCAACATAGTATTTTATAAACGAAATTTCAAATTTTTTCTCGTGTATGTTTTAAATAGTAAATTAGTGTAAAAATATCAGAAAATTTTTAATTTTTTTCACAAATTTGAATTAATTTAGTAAAAATATAAACGTACAAAATCTATGTACTTAAACACTTTTCTAAAATGTATTCAAATTATATACAAGAATAACTAATTATTATTCTTAATATATGTTTAAATATGAATATTATGGTATAATTTAAGAGAAATAACCAATCATGACTTAAATTTAAAATTTTCATTTTCGTAAACAGTTTTAAAAATTTTTTTTTTTTTTTGAATTATCATAAGCGAAGAAAATCTTTTATATTTAAACAGTCATTAAATAAGTATACTATTATTATATTTAAAGTCGTTTTTTAGAGTGTAATAATTTTGTAACATATTTTTAAATCAATAAAATTACACTATACCTACATATTAAATAATAATAATTTAAAATCGTAATACCTATATAATATATTATCGGTTATCACTATAATAATTATAATAATATTAATAAATTAAAATATAGTATTATATTAGTTTTAAAAATCGATAAATAGATAATATCTTAAGCCAATCGTTCAAGTACATATTTAATAAAAACAATAATTTCTTGAAACAAAATAGATACAATAATTATACTTTAAAAATTATCTTAACTGCTGAATTCGATTACCTTAGCTCAGTTGCAATACTTTTTTCGAAGATTTATGGGTATCTGAGGACATCATTACCTGACAGTATTAGACATATAAATTATCACTCTAATCCTGCCAAAGTAAGACGTTAACAGATCCAAAATATAGGAAATGTATTCAGTATTTTCATAAAAATTATACATAAAATATATTAAAAAACTAATACATGTGCTTACAACTAAATTACAATTTGTACATTAACAAACAATTATAAATGCTTTTAAGTATAAATACAATCTAAAATTATACAAAGTAATTCAAAACAATAACAATCCTCGTATTTTAAGTATTTTTATTGAAAAAAAAAAAAATTATATAAACACCTTTTATTTTAAACCTAATTAATTATAATTTTAATAAGTAAAAATTAAAAATAATTAAAAATACAATAATAAATAAGAAAGGAGCACTAATCATTTATAACGTACGTGCACAAATTTGTACATATAGCACAAATAATATACATTTAAAATTAAAGTTGGTTTGACTGTATATAATTACTTATTATTTTAAAATATAGAATTAATAACTTTATAAAAACGAGATATAAACTCACTAACCTGTAACGTACTGTAGTTGTGAACTAAACAGTGTACCGAATAATATTTAATTCTTGTGAATCTAAGAATGAAAAATTATAGCAATAATATTTAAAAACATTGAAGACATTTTAAGACCATAAAAAAAATTTAAAACGCAACTTACAAGAATAAAAAATGGTAAACGAATAGTAAACTAACAATGTAGAGGGAACTCAGCTGCTACGTCCGAGATCGTTCAGCCTATCTGTCCGACTGAGAACTGACGCGCTGAGAACGTTGGCTCTTACATAAATATATCGGGTGCGCGCAAAGGTCGATGAGCGCTAACGGATGACCTAAGCTGTACCAAGATAACGCAAAAACATGATCTTTAACCTTTTAGATGGGGCAAACAGCCTTATCTAATATGATAAAACACAATGTGACGACGCTTCATAGACGGTTAAATCAATATCATGAGAAACCCACAAACACATGCACGCATATTTTCGTTGAATAATATTTCAAACCATTGTCCGATATGTTACTAATTCACAAGATTAAAACCGTTCAGGGAGTCCTAACATATATATATTTATTTAATTTATTACGAATGAAGAATAATTTTATATAAAATTATGAAAATTTAAAACTAATTAACTGTTTGTTGAAATTTAATTTTTAAATTAATAATACACATGTTAAATAATTAAAACGTGATGTAGTGATTATAACACCTTAAAATACACAGCTTCAATTTACATTTCATGCACAGAAGTACAATTTTTATACTTATTTGTTAAAAAAATTAACTAAAATGCTTCGATTAGGTAATTAAACTAAATTGAATTGCCACGAAGATGAACAAATATTATGTATTATAATTTTAGCAATTCAATTGATATGAATTTTCTCAGTATTCGATGATAAAACATAAATTCATAAATCTTCTAAGAAATATTTATTGAGTGCAACAATTTCAATCATTAACAATACACAAATACAATATTAAATTGAAATAGTGATTTGATTATTTAAAAAAATGTCTTTAAACTAATCGTTTTTATATGAAATTATTTAATTGTATGTGGCTTTATACAAATAATATGACTCTTACAATAAAATATAATAATATCTACAAATATATAAAGCGTTTTAATTAAATTATATTGTAAGCTTGTATTTTTACGTATGGAATACATTTTTATTTAGAAAATTATCAATACATGATAAAATGTATAGTTATGTAAAGTTATGTCAATGAACGTCATTTAAAACTCAAAATAAATATGATTATTATAAAAATCAATAGTTAAGTATTATCCAATGTCATTAAAGTTGTAGTTGTAAAAATATATAAATGATCTTAAGATGAATTTATGGAAAAAATATTATTGTCTTTTTTTTTACCGTATTGCTAATTTGATAGTTGAATAAAGGTACACGTGGCATAGCTTATATCATACCTAATATGTAATATTTGAACAAATATTTAAAATCGAACTTGGATCCCGGGTAGCTCATTAGTAACGTAGCCACTTGATGATATCCTTTGACCTTTAAGTTGAATATTTACGCAACAGGAAACGCCACCGTGCTGAGCAGATACATATTATAGTATGAAAAACGTGTCGATTCGTATAACGTTAAAACAACATTATAATTTTATAACGAAAACTGCACTGGTTTTTTTTTATCATGAATACACATAAAAAATAAATCAGTTGATCAATCGCAGCTATCCCACATTCAAAAACCGTTAAAAATAATTAAATATATAAACATTTAAAATTCTTATTAAGTAAACGACGCGAAGAAAAAATTAATGCATGTATTATTTTTGTTTACGATATAATTGTGAGGTGTACTCGTAATGTGCACTTGAAAAAAACAAACGAATAAACGCACATCGATAATATTTGACACAGAAAACCAAAACCAGAACGAGCGGTTGACAGACGCGAACTGAAAAAGGCGTGGTCGTCGTCAAAGGAGCCTTTGCAGCAGACGGATCTAATACATAACGTTGCGTACAAAAGCTTTACTATAGTGTACACTCTACATATACTCCCCGCCACTATATTAAATACATATATACAATTTACAAACACGTATTTATATATATTATATATGTAGTCTATATTGTATATATTATATTTTACTCATCGTATTTTCATTACACGCGTCTGGGAATGCGGTTTCAACGTTTTTTCTCTAAGCGCAAGCCTTCTAATCTTATCAACTGCGAACCGAGATAAGTTGTGTGCTCTATATTATTACCACAACCACTGCAGACCGTAGTTGACATTACAATTAATGTAATTTAAAATATATAATAATTTAGTTAAATAAATATGTGTATATATTTAACAACAAACATACAGTCCAATTTGCGGAAGTCATTGATAATAAAAAGAGGAAATATTATAAGAATATTACTGACAATGTATTTTTTCTATTTATTATTTTATTTTTGTATAAGTTTATAAGACATAAGCAAGCTAATATATTTTTATTGTCAATACATCAAGTTTTAATGAAGATTAAAATATTTGTCATTTTATTTTCAATTTACGTACATGAAAGTTGATTAATTAAATTAAAAGCGATACTCGTTAAATCAATGCAGTATATACACAAAATATTGTGAATTGTGTTTTTAATTTTACCGTTGAAAAAAATCGAATGTCAGAAACACTTTTAATTATCTGTAAAAATTGTTGATACTTTTAGGTATTATGGAAAAAATTATTTTAACATAATCAATGTAGGGTCAAAGACCAAAAAAAATCTTTATATCGCGTGTTAAATGAATTAAGTGTGTTCACTGTTGTTACTTTGGTTTCTGGTGTTATTATTCAAATATGATTTAATGTTGTTCGCTCACGAGCACTTTAACCTATAAAGAAAATTATTTCGTAAAATTTAGGAATAATTATTATTTTTATCAATATGAGAAATATTTATTTATCATAAATTTGATATTAATATTGAATATGATCACAAATGAGAATATTTAACTAAAAAGTAATATATATGATGTAATTTTTTAAATGGGTAATGCAGTATGATTTTTTTTAATAATTCTTAAAATAAATAATTGAGTGAAAATATTTTATTTTATTTTTTTTATTGATAATAAATAATAAGTTTGTTACGTTAAAGTTTGAAGTGTTAATATTTTATTAACCAAAACGTAAATTAACTTAAATTTAACTTCATATTCTTCAATATATATAAATAAATATATATATATATATATATATATATATGAATATGTTTAGTTTATCACTCTGTATACATAATATTCGTTTTAATTATCTAAGAGCTAAGGCAATAACATATAAGTTATAACTAGTTTAATTTGATTTGTAATAATAGGCGCGTCCTTATCGTTTTGCATACTTTTTTCGCTTTATCTATGTTTGCTATAGCGTCTCTCGAAAAGCAATGTTAATTATAATTTATTAACATTTGTATTTTACCGAATTTCAGAAAGTATCGTTAATTTATTTAAATGTACACTATAACAGAAACGGTAGAAACTTATATTTTAGTAGTATTTAGCTCTCATTGAAAAAATATATACATGAAATCCCAAATTATTTTATACAATACTTAATTGATACTTGATTTTACTATGTACTATTTTATTTTAAATACATCAGTCCTACCAAGGTGATTTTTGATGACAGTATTAAACATTTATCAAATAACAATATGTTCGTATTTATTTTACAAAAAAAAAAAAAAAAAAAAAAAACAATAAAAGTTTATAAAAAATATAAATTCAACAAAAATAAAATCTATGCGATTTCTTTTTAGTGTTTACTAATTTATTTTATAGGCAACTATTGAGTATTAATCTATGACATGCAAATACATTTATTTTCATTTGAATTCTCGACTCACCAAATACTAGTGGTTAAAATCGGGTCCCTTTCTACTTCATCACACAATACTATTTCTGATACGATAGTGTACTTCTTATGAAATTTAATTCCTTCCCGAATAACTTTCCAGGTAACTAACAGACTAATCTCTTGGACTCGTTAAAATGTCATATCTATTATTATAATTTGTTTTGCGTGCTACCCATTTTGCATTTTACATTCTACGAATGCCTTCCTATACGGTATATGATATTTCGTACTTTTCAAGATAACTTTTAAACTGCCAATAGAGAACTAAATTACTTTGCTTGTGAAACATACATAGTTTAGATTCAATACATAATTATTCGATTCATGTGTATGACATATGTGTGTTAATATATATGTGTTACGTTTTTAAACAGAATAGAAACTAATCTAAAACGTGTGTATAAATTATTTTAAAGTATGGAACTGATAAACTAATACAATGTAATTAACTGAAATGCAGAAAAAAAGCAAATCGTTATTTTAATAATTATTAAACACTAAGCTAATGGTTTTAATATGTACCAAAATGTATGTTTATACATGTATATACAAGTAGATTTATAAATTATTGTTTTTTTTTTTTTATAAAGATTAAATATTTTTTTAACTAATTTTCACTTTCATTATGGTGACATCGAGTAAAGAAAAAACTGATAAAATGTGTTCAAAATTAACGATTCTTTATAAATTAAAAAAAAATAATTACTATCTGAATTGTTCACAATTGTTTGAATATTATATAATATACTGTTATATTAATTTTATTATTAATAGTACGTCAATATATTATATATTACTATACTTAACTATAACTGTGTATAAAAAAACGATAGCGAGAAATGACTAATAAACGAGATTCCCAATCACCTCTGTGAAATATTTGAAATGTAAAAAAAGGCATGGCTAGCTTACGGTGAACGTTGCCTTCATTTACACATTGGCGTGGGTCGTTCAGTCGCTAAGTTACAGAAGACTGTAAAATGAAACTATAAGGGCTTACTCGTCCTTGCCTGGTACATATGTCTGAATGTATCTCTAATATAGTGATATTATACAAAATGTGTTTAAATAATGTCCACGTTGGACGGGGTTGTATAATTTATTATATAATATGCTTATTTACGAGTATTTTCAATAAATAAATATTTAAAATTATATATATATATATATATAAATATTTGTAAATGTGTACGTTTTGGAAATAATTGTGTATAAATAAATTGCAACGATTGAATTCAATTAGATAATAATAATAGTAACACATTATTTTAAATGTAAGTTTTAAGTTTATAAAGAAAAAAATAACATACATTTATATTTTATAATGTCATTTATATTCATACGAGTACATCACTATGATATTAAGTGCAAATTATACAGCCATATTAAATTTAGGTAAATTAAATATTATTTGTATCAATAAAATAGTCCCTTACGAACACATAAAATTAGTCTGCTATACGATCGTTAAAAAAATAATACTATCACGTTTGTAAATTGAGGATAACTAAATTGCCTTCAATATTGCTGTAATCTCTACGCAGTCCCTGACTGTTATAAAATCATCCATTTATTAGGCCCGTTTATTCTAGCTATGAATGTTGATGACCCTGATTTTGACCCCTATAAATTTACTTGTCGAATTAAATTTGATATTTATATAACATGAGTGATCTGTAACTTCCTTTAAAGTCTAAACATGGTGATTGATTATCAACATCGAAAATAAATAAAAAAATAAAAATAATGATTTAAGTTTACGGGAAAATCTAAATTTTATTATAATTTATAAAATTTCGTTATAAAACATAGAAAATAGTTTGTGTAACTAATTAACACAGTAATTTCATTAATATAACTAATTAATTCATAAAAAAAAAAATATGTAGTAAATTTAAAAAATCTATATCTAATTTTTTAAATGATTTTAAATGTTATTACAGAATATTAAAAATGAATAAAAACAAAAATAAACAAAAAAATTATTTCTTAGCCGTTAAGGCATCCTTATTTTTTCTAATTAAGAGCCGATAACGGCGACAAGAATTGTTTCTGTTTACTTTCTATAGTCTTACACAAATATCAAAAACATTTAACATAAAATATATTTTACTAAATTTCATATATATCAAAGTTATTTAAGTTTATCTGACTATTTAAAAAATGTTTCTAATGGTAACCTTTATTTGATAACTAAATGAATATTTAATACCAAACGAATGTATTTCCATACAATGATATTAAAAGTTAAAACAGTTTATTTTATCCGAGTTATGTGACATAACGGTTAGATTTGTTTTTCGTATTAATATTTTTCGTCGAAATCGAATGTTATTACGAAGAGAAAAACAATAACAAATGCGAAATTCAAGTGCGTCGAACACTTTGCTATTTATACAACTTCGAAGCAAACTCCGCCCTTGCTTATGTCATAATAATAGATACCACTTCGTTGCAATTATAGCCTTCTATAAATAAGCCGTGTGAATAAGCATGGTCAAGTATTTAAAATCATAAAACACATTGAAAAATTATTCTAAAAAAAATTCGATGTAGCCATATTTTAGAAACCACCTGTTACTTGGACAAGTATCAATAGTTAATGAAATTCTGTCCAACGACGAAATGTAAAACCAATGATTTTTTTTTTTACAAAACAGGTCTCAAAGATCGTAAACGGTCAATAATGTAAACCATAGATGGTTAAGGATAAATTATTGTTACCTATATAACAATGTACAAGACCTCCTTGTACATATTATAATATACTTGTACGTTATACATAATACGCGGCAGTGGGCACGGTGCGGTGTAATTTCCGTTGTTTATAAAACCACAGGCCGTTGTATGTAGAATAATTATTATTGAGTATTGACGTTGAAACGAAACATTAATTCAGTTATGATGCCATTGTGTTGGAGGACGGCATTTTCCCAGGGCGGAGTCTGAACATGGACCCCATCCGAAGGGTTGCGAATGGAGACGATTTGGACACGATTGCGCACTTGAATTCTCCTACAGGGAATCTGACGGGACAATATTCGCGCAAGCTTAAACGGTGCGAATTTAGATACATTTTTGATCGTGTATTAATGTATTAATCATGTTCAATATATTAACGATTAAACATTTTGTTGTCTATAATATTACAATAATTGATTATTCTTATTGTTTAAATAAATAATAGCTGTGACAACTTTTAACAAAATTATAATTAAAAATGTAATCTAACAAATAAATATTAAATTTTAAATGTATAACATTATATACTTGAAACTTATGATACGTTAAATTGTTCGAATTCGATCATTGAGTTCAGCTCCTGGATTAAAAAATTGTTTATAACTAGCTACAATATTTGTTTAAGTATTACGAAATATTTTAAAAGTAGTTAAATTGTTAATCTTGATGATAAAAATTCAAAAAAAATAAATAAAAAATAAATACATAGACATTTTAATATTTAAATAAAAAATATAAAGAGTAAATAATATCAGTTAGTAGTAGATATCAAATAGTTATAGTAAATATCAGTTTTAGAATATCATTAATTATAAATAAAAAAATATGACTCATGATATTAAGAAGGCTGAATGTATATATTTATTCAAAGTTTATATTATATCAATGTCATTTTTTAATGATAAATCATTTAACATTTTTAATTAGTAATATAAGTTTTTAGATTCACTAAAAAAAAAAATGAATAGTTTATTAGAAATTGAACATTAATACAAACTATTAAACTGGAATTGATAAAATGTACCACTAATTAAATTATTTAACACACTTAAATACATTAATTTGCTTATTTTAATACGACAT